>CM053792.1:91450793-91958293 GCA_028749045.1 Cupressus sempervirens
CCACAAAATGGGATTGGTGAAAGGAGGAACAAATATGTAATTTACTGTGCTAGAACATTGATGGTGGAGAATAATGTTTCTTTGAAATGTTGGAGAGAAGATGTAAGTACAATTGTCTATACCTTGAACTAGGTACAAGTCAAGAAAGATACTCATTCAACACCTTTTGAACTATGGTATGGATACTCACCCAATGTAAAATATTTTAAGGTATTTGGAAGTAAGTGTTATATTCTTAAAGACAATAGGAATGGTAAATTAGATGCAAAAAAGTGAAGAAGGTATATTCCTTGGCTATTCCACAAGAAGTAAAGCTTATAAGTGTTTAAATACTAACACTAGCAAAGTTGTGGAAAGTGCAAATGTGAAGTTTGATGAATACATAGAGGTGCATGAAGCTAAACCTATGAAGGAACCTAAAGAGTAAAAATGTTTTGTATACTTTTATGAAAGTATGTCTACTAATGAAGTTTCTATAAACTAAGTTATAAATTAACATCAAGTATAAGTGATTGTTGAGTCACATACAATGAATGTCAAGTTACATTTAGGAACCGAGTTACACTTAGGAACCAAGTTGCATTCTGGAGCTGAGTTGCAAATAGAAGATGAAGTACATTATGATTTTGAGATAAGTTTACATGAAAGGAATGTCAATCTACTTGATAGAGAAGTACATAGTGATTTTGAAGTTGACAGGCCCATTGAAGAAAGAAGAGCATAACCAAGATTGTCAAAGTATATCAGAAGACATCACCCTACTAAACAAATTATAGGAGATAAAGAATCTAGACCAATGAAAAGGAATAGAATGAGAATTGATACATGTGTTTTGATCATGCATAAGACTAAGATAGTGAAAGATGCCTTAGAGAATGAAGACTAGAGTAAATCCATGAAAGAGAGGATCAATTAGATTGAGAAGAACAAGACATGAAGTCTAGTACCTAGACCAGAGAACAAGAATGTGATTGGAACCAAGTGAGTGTATAGAAGTGTACAGAAACAAATTAGATGAGAATGGTGAAGTTACAAGGAAAGAGGGAAGACTATTTTTCAAGGGTTATGCACAAGAAGAAGGAATTTACTATGGAGAAACATTTGCCCCAATTGCAAGATTGGAAGGAGTAAGAACTCTACTTACTTACTCTACATAAAAAAGTTTCAAAGTTTATCAAATGGATGTATAACCAACATTTATGAATGGTATACTAGAAGAAGAGGTTTATATAGAGAAGTATAAAGGATTTTATGATCCAAAACACAATAACATGGTATGTAGACTACACAAAGCTTTATTTGGTTTAAAGAAAGCCACAAGATCATGGTTTGAAAGGCTTATCAATTATCTTGTGAGTATTGGTTTTGAGAAGACTGATGATAACAACAATCTGTACTTGAAGATAGAAGGAGGTAAAGATATTTTACTAGCTAATTTTTTTTGATGATATCATATTTGTAGGTCAAAATGCATTATGTAAGTCATTTGCAAATGAAATGAAGAAAGAATTTGAGATGTCTATTTTTGGAGAGATCAAGTTCTTTGTTTGCTTGCAAGTATATCACATAAAATATGATATATACACCACTCAATCTAATTATGTAAAGAAAATATTGAATTTTTTTAGTTTGGAGGATTCAAAACTAGTTAGCACTCCTATGGTAACAAGACACAAATTTTTTAAAGACTGATGATTCTATTGAAGTGAATCAGATATTGTATAGATCTATGATTGGTAAGTTGCAATATGTAGTTTATAGTAAACCTGAAATTGCATTAGTTGTTCAAATTGTTGCAAGATTCTTTGTAAATCCTAAGGAGAATCATTTAATGGTTGTTAAGAGAATTATGAGATATCTAAAAGGATCATAAGGGTATGGTCTATACTACAAAAAATGATAAGTTTGAGTTAAGAGCCTATACAGATGTTGATTGGGCCAGAAACATTGATGACAAAAAGAGCACAAGTAGTGGAGCATTTTTCTTGGGAAAGAGATTGATCACGTGGACCAGTAAGAAAAAAAATTGAATATCTCAATCTATTGTTGAAGCTAAATATGTGGTAGATGCAGTAAATCATACAAATATGGTATGGATCAAACAACTACTCAAATGTATGAAGGAGGAAATCACTAAACCTGTGGTATTTTATTGTGATAATACAAGTGTTATAAACATATCAAAGAACTCTATGATACATGCAAAGACTAAGCACATTGTAATCAAGTATCATTACTTGAGAGAGTTGGTTCAAGAAAAATAAGTGAGGATGGAATATGTGAATACAAAAGAAAATATAGCTGATATATTCATAAAATATTTACCTAAGGATGCACATGAATATCTTAGAGGTAAACTAGGGGTGATACCCCTATCCCAAGCTACTTAAGAAGCATGAGTAGTGTCCTACATCAACTGAGTTGAATGTTGTATCTTACAACTTGATGTAGTGGGAGAACTTGAATTTATTAAATTTCCATATCGATATGAGATGTCTTTGGCATTTTTGTCAAAGAGGGAGAGAGAGAAAGAGAAAAATAACCTATAGAGGGAGATATAGGAGAAGGTACATTAAAGGAGATTGAAAAAGCTCACATTACCCTATACAGAGCAAGGATATATACTGATAGAGGGAGAAATTTCAAAGATATTATTTTATTTTTGGTATTGTTGAGAGTATTAGTTTTCCATCAATTCCAAAGAGGGACATTGTTGATATGATATTGTTTTGATGTAAAGAACTTGTAATGGAACAATCATTATTTTGTCAATGATGTTAAACCTATTACCTGCTAGTGAGACAATTGATTTTTGGTCTGAAAGCTATCATTTAGTTGATTGATGAAGAGGATTTAAAAAGAGGAGATAACAAGAGCACCTAGAGAAAGGTTGAGTTATTTGGTATATAAATGTTGAAATTATTTTAGAATAACTATTAGGGTGGGGGGGTGAATCAATTATCCAAGGTCCAGATGTATAAATAAAACTTTTCATAGGTTAGTGGACCCATAAAACATTTATCATCATGCATGCATCCATAATATTATGCAATCACTTAAAACTTGTAGGTTACTACCAAATCAATTTGTAGAAATGTAAACATGAAACATAATAGATTTAACAACACACTTGACACAATGATTTATGTGGAAACCCAATTTGAAAAAAAAACACTAGTAGCATGCTACTCTTTTTCACTCTTTTGAAGTGATGCCCTATGAAAAGCCAACCCTGTTAAAGGTTATAATACACACTATTAAATGTGACCCTATTAAAGGATTTCAATCACTTTGTTAGGAGTGAGCCTTGTTAGAGGACTTTAGACCATTCACTTGGAATTTCACCTAGTTAAAGGATTTACAAATGAATTTTATGTCAACCTTAATCCAAAGGATTTGCCCTAGATTGATATAGTTATTAGAGAATAATAGTAAAGCTCGATTTGATAATAACTTACAACTCCATTTGTAGATTATAGGTGTCTATTTCAGTCCTCTATTCTACTTGGCTTTCACACATTTCAGCTCTAATAACTTGTTCACCCTTCAAGCATCCATACCCTTAAGCCTTCTTGTTTAATATGCCAATATTCTCCATCATCCAATTTAGGGTTAGGACATATTAGGTAGGATTCAATGAATTTACCCCTCATTCCATATCATTTCTAAAAAATTCTTCTTCAATTCTCTTTGAATTCACCTCAAAATAGTTTACCATGAATTCTGTGCCACCAACTCATCATTCTTATCTTCCACCTAGTTCACACAATCTAAGAAAACAAACTTGTCAACTCAGATCCATTGAATTCATGATCTTTCTAATAATGCTAACACTTAGCATTAACTTGCTTTAGATGCTTAGCACATACTATGTTGCTTGACATCCTCTGTAAAATCACTCAGCATGAACTAAAGTTTACTGGTGCGTAGCATCAACTAAACTTTACTCAACATCCACTATTTTGCTCAACATATACAAAAATCGACTTTTACTCAGCTCCAACTAATATTTTACTTGGCTTTCACTAACTTTTCTTGGCACCTACTATCCATTTGATCAAGCTTGGCAGACAAACTTTGTTTAACTTGTTCTTCTAAACTTTCTTAGTGTAACCAACCTTTGCAACCTTAAGTAGATTATCAATGCACTATGATATCACTGTATTAACTAATTCTTGTACTCTTTTTTATATCATAACTCAACCTTTCCTCTAATACATCTTTTGATCAAATCCTCTTCATCAATCAAATAGGTAATAGTACTTAATTCATACAAGTAGTTGTCTTACCAACAAAAAGCAGGTTTCACATCAGTGAGAAAACAATGTTTGAAACACATTTATCATACTTGTATCAATCTATTTTCAAAAATATCCTTCTTTAACAATAAAAAGAGCACTAAGACCAAGTAAGACATTGATACTATAGTGTATTGTTTGTCTACTTAAAGTTTGAAATGAAAGATTACTCAAGTTTAGACTAGAAGAAGATTAAGTAAGAAAAGTGTCTGCTAAGTCTTGCCAAGCCGTTAGTGCAAGCCAAGAAAAAATCATTGGAAGTTGAGTGAAAATCAAGAGATACTCAGCAAAGAAGAAAAATAATGCAAGCCAAGTGAATTTTAGTATATTCTAAGTGAAGTTTAGTTGGTGCCAAGCATCTGTAAACTTTAGTTTTTTGCGAGTGAACTAGTGTTGGTCGAGTAATAGAACAATATAGATACCAAGTGAAAAAAAATAGTGCTAAATCAAAGATTTGATTTATTTGAGCCTACTAATTTGATTTCTTGAATTGTGTGAAGCATGTGGAAGATAGCTATGATGAGATGGTGGCATAGAATTCAAGGTAAACTATTTTGAGGTGAATTAAGGAAGATTGTAGAGGAAGTTTTTTAAGGAACCAAATGAAAAAGTGGATGGATTCATTCAATCCTACTTAACCCTAGAATGGATGATTGTGGTTAAGTAGAAAAATATCTAAATTATCTATTTATAGAGATAGTTGGTCAAAAGAAAAGGTTGTCATGTGCGCGAACCTAAGGAAGACAAAGAGTCTAGGGTAATGCTTCATTCAATGGCCAAATAGAAGAGAGTGCAGTGGCCATACAAAGCAAGAAGGCTTAAGGGGATGAATTCTTGAAGGGTGAACAAGCTATTAGAGCTAAAGAGTATGAATGCCAAGTAGAATAGAGGACTAAAAAAAAGATCTATAATCTGCAAGTGAGTTGTAAGTTCTTATTAGATCAAGTCCTCTTGTTACTTTCTAATAAGTGTACCAATGTGGATAAAATCATTTGGATTAAGATTGACCTAACAATCATTTGTAAATCCTTTAATTGGGTGACATTCTAATGGAATGGTCTAAAGCCCTCTAACAAGGCTTAATCCTAAGAGGGTGATTGAAATCCTTTAACCAAGTCACATTTAAAAGTGTGTATTGTAACCTTTAACTAGGTTGGCCTTTCACATGGCATCACTTTAAAAGAGTGAGAATTAGTAGCATGTTATTGGTGGTTTTTCCCAAATTGGGTTTCCACATAAAATCCTTGTGTCAAATTGTGTGGATCTTCTTACGGTATTTCATGTTTACATTTTTGCAAAGTTATTTTGACCTAGGATAGTAATCTATAAAGTTAAAATATTGTGTGATCTAATTGATGCATACATGTTGAGGTTTTATGGATATGGATATGATTAGTACTAAAATTCTTTATTTTTACATTTGAACCTCTGATAATTGCTTCACCCCCCACCCCCCACCTTGTAAATAAAAAAATTACTCTAAAGAATTCCAATAGAATTTCATTTTTATATTTCATGCTATTTACTTTTATATGTTTTTGTTATTCAACATATAATAATAAGAGGCTAAGTGATGAAATAAACCAATTGGGTTACTTAGGAGTTATTATTTTGGCCGAATGGATTTATGAGCTTGATTATGTTGTTTGAAGTTGTTAAAAGTTGAATTGGTACATCTAGACCTAAGGATAACTGATTCACCCCTCCTCCCCCCCCTTATTTATTCTAAACATTCTAACAATATAATAGTTAACATTATCCTTTGAATTGATTTAATATTAAATTTATGCAATATTTATTGTTTATAAATTATAATCAATTTATTTTTGATGAAATAATGCAACAAAAATTTATGATACCAAACAAAAATGCAAAGCACAGAGTTCAAAATAAAACTCTTAAAAGAGGACAATAAACTAGCCTACAAACATGGCTATTGAATCATGATTGAAATATTATGAGATGAAATGAGTGGGCAAGGTTGTACCGATAGATCTATTGCAGTAAATAAGCCAAACAATTTTTAAATAAAATTAGATACTTTAACAATTAGTGTATTTGATGTTAAGTTTCAAAATAAAGTGAGCATTTTTTTAAACTAAGAAAATAATGATAACAATGTGCATGAAATTGGAATGCAGCCCACCAATATTTCCTCTTGTTCTGCTTCTCTCCGTCTCTCTCTCTCTATTTCTCGCCTATTTCTAACAACTTTCTCTATGAAACTGAGGACTTTGATTTTATGGGTCAAGGATGACCTTTTAGGTCAAGGTCAACCTCGACCCTAACCTAGGTCAAGGATGACCTTCACCCTAACCTAGGGAAAGGTTGACCTTGTCCTTGACCCCAGGTCCAATTCTCAATTTATGAGAGTTTTGGGATATCGGGCTTCGTAAAGTTTCTTTTTCCCACTTCTAGGTTGATTGTTTTTGGTTTCAGAGTGGTAGACTCTTAAATTGCATTTAATATAGGTCCATTTCTAAGGGTTAATATTAATTAGGATTTAATGCTCCCATGTTAGCCTTCTCTAGGAGTTTGTGCCCTAGATCTCTATATAATGAAGCCTCCTCCTCTCATTTTTCTCTAAGATGCATTATGACATTAGACAAACTATTACCTTTCTACATCTATTAATCTATGAAGTGAAGATCTATTAAGCATTCAAGTGTGCAAAAGTATTCAAGATCCAATTCATCAAGGAGGACCATTGTTAGCTATTGAAGGATTCAATCTCTATGGAGCCCTCTTGTTGAAGATTTCTCCATCTACATTCATCCAAGCCTTTTTCTATGCAAAGATCCATTCAAGATAGGTGTTGAATACCTAATGTCATTGATTTGAGACATCCTACATCCTATTATACATTCATTTGGAGCATTTGTACTTATGGATTTAAGGATTCAAATCCTCCACGAGCATCTCAATATAAGCAAGGTGAATAGTTCCATTTCCTTTGTTTATTTATATTATAATTTCAATTACATTTCAAGGTTGATTTCAAGCTGGGGTTTGATCAAGCCAAACCTGCCATCCAAACAAACAAACCATTTTTCTTGTAGTTATAAGTGTTGAACAACAAATTAAAGAGCAAATTTGGATACACTTTTTGTCAAACTTGCAGGATCTATGAACAAAAATTTTGTCGAAGCTATATAGGTCAAGGTCAACTTTTAAAGGTACAATAGTGCCCTAGGGTAAGATTGTGCCCCTCTATTTGGGTCAAGGTCAACCTCCCTTCAAAAGGACAATTTGTTTTGGGTTTTCTCTGTCTCAGCATTTCCAGCCCTGAATAGGTTGCAAAATTCCCCAAAACTGTACACAGACATCAAAAATCTGTTGGAAATATAGATGAAGTAACTGAGAGGGTAAGGGTGAATTAGTTACCACAAAAACAAGTCCAAAAATCCCTTAGATGTTTAAAATGCTTATTTACTGCTGATACTCGGTAAATAGTGCAGAAATACTTTAACTCGGTAAGTTAACTAGTTACTATTCATCTAGTATTCAAAGTTATTAATATACATGCAAAGATTAACTAAATGAACACAAGAGACACTAAATTTAACGTGGAAACCCAATATGGGAAAAACCACCAAGTAACTAGTCACCAATTTTCACTCTTTTGAAGTGAGCCCTGTTAGGAGCCAACCCTATTAAAGGTTACAATACAAACTGTTAGGTGTGACATTGTTAGAGGATTTAATCACCCTGTTAGGAGTGGCCTAGTTAGAGGTCTTTAGAACAATTCAACTGAACTGTCACCTTGTTAGAGGATTTACAAAATGGTTCTTAAACCAACTCTGTAAAGAGATTCGGAATTCACTGTTACAATGATAAGAAAGCAACAATGAAATGACCTGAATGATATGCAACTTATCTTTTGCTGATTATAGATCCATGTTCTACTTTTCTGAATCCTTACTGATCAACTATGACTTTGCAGCACCTCCAGGATATCTAATCCTTCATCATAATTCGCTCTTCCATTTAATTTTTCATACTCATACACTATTCCACAACTTGAATATCTATATATATACACCTTTTAGATTTATCAAGTCGGCTCAAATATAAGTTACAATAGCAAAACAAAAAAAACATCAGTCGGGTACATTTATTCCATGAAACAATCAAAATAATAAAATATTTTGCTGGTCGACTTAGCTTGGTAATCTAGTGTTAACCAAGTGAAGCTCAGTAAACACTACTTCAAAATGTTTTCTAGTGTTAACCAAGTGAAGCTTGGTAAACACTGCTTCATAATGTTTTCTAGTGTTAACCAAGTGAAGCTCGGTAAACACTATTTCAGAATGGTTTCTAGTGTTAACCAAGTGAAGCTCGATAAGCACTACAAAATCTTACAAAAGTCCTTTGGAGACCGAGTGAACTCGGTGAGCACTGACTTTTCTTTGCTGTCCTAGTGAACTCGATGGAAGTTAACTTCCTGCCATATTTCCTTCGATGACCGAGTGAGCTTGGTAGACACTTTCTTTCCTTTGCTGACCGAGTGAGCTTTGTAGAAGCTAACTTTCCTTTTCTAGCCTTGTGATCTCAGTAGAAGCTAACTTTCCTTTGCTAGCCTTGTGAGCTCGGTAGAAGCTAACTGATGACTGATATGACATTTGTGTAACATAAAAGACAACATTCAATTAACAATTGTATCCAACAATATCCCTCTTTGGCATTGATGGCAACACAATATGTCATAGTAGAATGAAATTTCATGAAAACAAGTCTAGCAAGTCTTTTCTTTAGCAAACTCCCTCTTTCAGTAATCTCCCTCTGTGAAGGAATTACTTAGCAAACCCTTAAACAAATTTTAGAAAGATATGACAGTAAAACTCTCCCTCTTTAACAACACATGCCAAAGACAACATACCTCAAATGAATTCTAATGTACCTTTAGTACTGATTCATATGCAATGTTTCTTGTCTATGCTGCATCAACTAATAGATCTTCAACTTGGTATGTGTTGATGCATCACTAAAACTTCATTTTAGTAAACCTCAAATAGGGGAGTGACCCCTAACTTACCTCTTAGATAAAAGAATGCATCCTTAGGTAATGGCTTTATGAATATGTTGGCAATTTGGTCCTTTGTATGGACATATTCCAATCTAATCTCCTTATCTTGCACCAATTCTCTAACAAAATGATATTTTATTGCAATGTGCTTGGTTTTGGAAAGCATTACTGGATTCTTAGATATGTTGATTGCACTTGTGTTATCACAAAACATAACAACTGGTTCTTTGATTTCCACCTTTATGCCTTCCAAAAACTATTTAAACCAAACAATATTAGAACGGTTTACTACTGTAGCAACATACTCTACCTTTGCTATAGATTGGGATGTACAATTCTGCTTTTTGCTTGTCCAAGAAACCAACCTCTTTCCTAGAAAGAATGCTCCTCCACTTGTACTTTTTCTGTCATCAAGGTTTCCTACCCAATCAGCATCAGTAAACACTTTTAAATCCAGATTACCTCCAAATTTGTACCATAAACCATAATCTTCAGTTCCTTTCAAATATCTCATTATTCTTTTGATTGCCATCATGTGATTTTCTCTTGGTTTTTCTGAAAATCTTACTACAATCCCAACTGCAAGGGCAATATCTGGCCTGGTATGAACTACATACTGCAACTTTCCAATCATAGATCTATACAAGGTTTGATCTACTTCTTTTGATTCATCTTCTCTGGTAAGTTTTAATCCAGTACACATAGGAGTTCCAACTGGTTTACAATCTTCCATACCAAACTTTTTCAATATCTCCTTGATGTATTTTGATTGAGTGATGTAGATACCATTTTTATTCTGTTAAATTTGAAGACCAACAAAGAATTTGATTTCACAAAACATAGACATTTCAAATTCTTTGTTCATTTTCTCTGAAAATTCTTTGCATAGATCATGATTCCCTGTGAAAATAGTATCATCTACAAATATTTCTGCCAAAACAATCTTATTATCTGGTCCTTCCTTTATATACAAGCTACTATTTTCATTAGTTCTTTGAAAACCAATCTAAATAAGATAGTTATGCAATCTTTTATACCATGCTCTAGGGGCTTGTTTCAGAACATACAATGCCTTGTGTAATTTGCAGACCATGTTCTTGTTATCTAGATCAACAAAACCTTCAGGTTGTTCAATGTAAACATCTTCATCTAGTATACCATTGAGGAATGTTGACTTGACATCCATCTGATGAACTTTGAATCCTTTGTGTGTAGCATATGCTAGTAAGGTTCTGACTTGTTCCAATCTTGCAACAGGAGCAAAATTTTCTCCATAGTCTATTCCTTCTTCTTGAGCATAACCTTTGTATACTAGTCTTGATTTGTTTCTAGATACCTTACCATCTTCATCCAACTTGTTTCTAAATACCCACTTAGTTCCAATCACATTTTTATCTTTAGGCCTAGGTACAAGAGTCCATGTCTTGTTTTTCTCTATTTGTTCTATCTCTTCATTAATAGCCTCAATCCAACTATCATTTCCCAATGCATCATTAATATTTCTAGGTTCAAAATCAGCAAGTAAACAAGTACCTTTCGATTTTCTTCTTGTCATAGTTCCTTCAGATTTGTCTCCAATGATCTGATCTGTTGAATGATGTCTCCTGACATATTTTGCTAATATAGGTTCCTTACCTTTTGAAAGAATTTCATTGTTATCCTCTTGTACTTCAATTTCAGGTTTTGGCTGTTCTTGCTTGATAGATATTAGCTCGAGTCCTTTAGACTTGGTAGACACTTGCTCGGTAGCATCTAAATGTAACTTGGGTTGTTGTAGCTCGATTTGAACTTCTTGTAACTCAGTTACTGATGACTCAGGAGTAGAAGATCCCTGATTGATTGGTACTGTACAAGGTTCAATGAAAACAAACCTTCTATAATCTTCTGGTTCCTTTTTGCTTTCTTCTTCAGTCCTTTCTCCAAACTCATCAACTTTCACATGTGCACTTTCTATGACTTTGTTAGTAGACAAGTTCAAACATCTATATGCTTTACTTTTAAAAGAATATCCCAAAAATATTCCTTCATCACTTTTCACATCAAATTTGCCTTTTCTAGATTCTTTCAAAATGTAGCATTTACTTCCAAACACTTTTAGATAACTTACATTAGGTTTATAGCCATATCATAGCTCATAGGAAGTTTTAAATGAGTCCCTTCTTAGCTGTACTCGGTTCAGGGTATGAACTGCAGTGCTGATAGCTTCCTTCCAGTATTTGATAGCAATGCCTTTTTCAATCATTAAGGTTCTTGCACAATCCATGATAGATCTGTTCCTTCTTTCAGCTATTCCATTTTGCTCAGGAGTTCTAAGAGCTGACACCTGTCTTTTGATTCCTCTTTCAATACAAAAGTTATTGAACTCATGTGAAATGAATTCTCCACCTCTATCTAACCTCAAGAATTTCAATCTTTTCCCTGTTTCCTTTTCTACTCTGGCCAAATAAAATTTGAATTTCTCAAATGCTTCTGATTTTTTCCTTAGATACATGATAGTCATCATTCTTGAGTAGTCATCAACAAAAAGAATGAAATTTTTTTCTCTAGTATAGCTTTCAATTCCAATGGGTCCACATAAATCAGTATGCATAATTTTTAATATATCTTTAGACTGATAGTTTTTACTTTTAAAGCTAGTCTTTCCCATTTTACCAATCTGAAAATTCTTGCATAGACTGACCTCAAGTTTCTTTATGTTAGAAATGCCTCTTACTTTCTTGAATTTTCTTATCTTTACCAAATTATCAAAATTGACATGACACAACCTTTTATGCCATAACAAACTTTCTTCAACTTGAGCAATAAAACATGAACCTTCACCAAGTTCAAGATAAAATAAATTACCTTTTGTTTTGAGTGCCTGATCCAATCAATTTTCCTTCGTCATCTAGCAGTCTTGCTTTTCCATGCATGAATTCCACTTTGAGTCCATTATTGAGTAGTTGTGCCACACTCAATAAATTATGCTTTAGTCCTTTTACCCAATAGGCATTATCACATATAAGTTCTTTGGTTAGAGAGATTCTTCCTCTTCCTTTTATACAACAAGGTTCATTGTTACCAAATCTTACACTGCCACCATCATATTCTTCAAAATATTCAAACTTAGTTTTATCACTAGTCATGTGATGAGAACAACCACTATCTATGATCCATGTATCATTTTTGCTCATATGAGAAATGAGTATCATTTCCTCATCATTATCAGACTCATCTTTCACAACAATGTAGACAATTTCATCTTCTTCTTCATTATTAGAATCATTAATATTTTTAGCCATAAAACATGTTTTCTTACCTTTGTCTCTGAAGGATTTGAAGTCTTTCTTGCCATTGTACTTGTAATTTTTCTTCTCATCTTTGTTCTATTTGTTTGGGCACTTGGCAGAAATATGACCAATTTCTTCACATGAAAAACAAATTAGAGGAACTTTACCTTTATATTTTCCTCTGCCTTTAGAATATTTCCTTGCTAGTAGAGCTTCTATTACTTCAAGATCACTGTCTAAACTTTGGTCTGATTCATCTTCGCTTTCTGACTGGGATTCCTTTTTCTTTTTTCTTTTCTCTGTGAGTGAAAGCTTGGCTTCAAATGCAGATTCAATGTTTTTGGAAGCTGGAACATAGTTTTCAAAGTTGTCTAGTTCAAATGCAGTTAATCTTCCAACTATGGCCTCTAGATTTATCTTATGATTTGCTTCACATCTTCTTTCTTGAATTGAATAGACTCTAATTGCATAGATTGGTAGTAATGTTCTGAGAACTTTACTTATAACTATCTCTTCACTGATATCTCCTCCAGAAGCTTTGATTGCACTGACACATGCTTTAACTCTTTCAACATATTTGGCAATGTTTTCATCCTCTCTCATTTTTATTTGGTCAAATTGTCCTCTCAAACTTTCTGCTTTGGCTCTTCTCACATTATCATCTCCTCCATAGATTTCTTTCAGCTTGTCCCACATTTCAAAGGTAGTTTTTCAATCCTTGACGTCATCAAATTCTTCATAACTCAGAGTAGATGCTATATCTATCATCATAATGTTGTGAGTCTTTTTTTCAGCAATATCATTGACAGATAGTGTACCAATAGGTCCATATTTTTCATCAAGGTACTTCAGTCCTGTATCACCAATGCATGCTAGGTGAAGTCTCATCAGTCCTTGCCATGTAGAGAAGCTGTTTCTATTGAGTCTAGGAATTTCCCTTTTGTAAGACATCTTGATCTTGATCAGGTTGGCAGTGGAAAAATACAAAAATAATAAAATTCTTCAATATTTTTCTATGTCTCAATAAACTGCATTTTTGAAGGCCTTCGAAGCATTTTTGAGACAATCTTCCTCTTGATTTGATGTCCCATTTTTGGTTCTAGAGTTTTTGACCAGCTTTCCAATGAAGTAAACGATTTACAAATCGGAGCTAGGACTAGAAAGTTATGCCTTATCCAAGTGGACCTTTTTTTTTTATATAGTTTTTTTGATAATCTTGGTAGTTTGAATTAGTTTATTTGTATTAAACATTCAATGACTCTTCATTTTCATTTTTGAGGGGATTCTAGTGACCCTTGAGATCCTCCATATTTGTATAAACTCATATTTCGAACAGAATGGAGTGGAAGTTTTTGGTTGGCAATCTTATTGTTCATTATTATTATTTTTTTTTCAATACCATAGGTTTCACACCAAGTATTATAATCTGAATCTTTAATTCAGATAAGATCTTTAGCTTAGATCCTTGAAATCTTTTTTTGAAAGCACCAAAAGCTCTGATACCAATTGTTGGAAATGTAGATGAAGTAACTGAGAGGGGAGGGGTGAATCAGTTACCACAAAAACAAGTCCAAAAATCTCTTAGATGTCTAAAATGCTTATTTACTACTGATACTTGATAAATAGTGCAAAAATACTTTAACTCGGTAAGTTAACTAGTTACTATTCATCTCATATTCAAAGTTATTAATATGCATGCAAAGATTAACTAAATGAACACAAGAGACACCAGATTTAACATGGAAACCCAATATGGGAAAAACCACCAAGTAACTAGTCACCAATTTTCACTCTTCTAAAGTGAGCCCTGTTAGGAGCCAACCCTGTTAAAGGTTACAATGCACACTATTAGGTGTGACCTTGTTAGAGGATTTAATCACCTTTTTAGGAGTGGCCTGGTTAGAGATCTTTAGAACAATTCAACTGAACTATCACCTTGTTAGAGGATTTAAAAAATGGCTGTTAAACCAACTCTGTAAAGAGATTCTAAATTCACTATTACAATGATAAGAAAGCAACAATGAAATGACCTGAATGATATGCAACTTATCTTTTTCTGATTACAGATCCATGTTCTACTTTTCTAAATCCTTACTGATCAAATACGACTTTGTAGCACCTCCAAGATATCTAATCCTTCATCAAAAATTTCTCTTCCATTCACTTTTTCATACTCATACACTATTCCACAACTTGAATATCTATATATGTACCTTTCAGATTTATCAAGTCGGTTCAAATATAAGTTACAATAAAAAAAAAAAACATCAGTCAGCTACATTAATTCCATGAAACAATCAAAATAATAATATCCTTCACTGACCGACTTAGCTCGATAATCTAGTGTTAACCAAGTGAAGCTCGGTAAACACTACTTTAGAATGTTTTCTAGTGTTAACCAAGTGAAGCTCGGTAAACACTACTTCAGAATGTTTTCTAGTGTTAACCAAGTGAAGCTTGGTAAACACTGCAAAATCTTGCAAAAGTCCTTTGGAGACCGAGTGAACTTGGTGAGCATTGACTTTCCTTTGCTGTCCTAGTGAACTCAGTGGAAGTTAACTTCCTGCCATATTTCCTTCGATGACTGAGTGAGCTTGGTAGACACTAACTTTCCTTTGCTGACCGAGTGAGCTCAATAGAAGCTAACTTTCCTTTGCTAGCTTGTGAGCTCAGTAGAAGCTAACTTTCCTTTGCTAGCCTTGTGAGCTCGGTAGAAGCTAACTGATGACTGATATGACATTTGTGTAACATCAAAGACAACATTCAATTAACAATTGTATCCAACAAAATCAACATTTTCCATATTTATCCTACTTCAAGGTTAGTATTTGTCTTTTATCTATTTCAAGATTTAAGCACATACTTCTCAAATATAAAGACCATAGAATCTCATTTCTCCCTATTCTCCATTGCATGATCCATTTGTGCATTGATCACTTCTTTGTGGTTAATCAATTTGGATCATTCCTTTTTGGAATTTGGGTAGAGGATATGTCTTATTTTCTTCCTATTCATTTTGGTGAACCCAACATGCTTACACTCTAATCTTTTGTGGAATTAGATGCCCTATTGTGTTTTGTGGTGTTAAATTTCATTTTTAATATTTTTTAGGTCTTTTCTTGCATTAAGATTAGATTTAGTTTATGCTATTGCATTTTAAAATTTTAAAATACAAAAAAAAAACTGTAAAATCTATTTCAAAATGCAAAAATATTTATGCTTTATGTTTTATTAGTTTAGCTCATTTGCATTGCATTAGTTTATGAGCTTTATTACTTCTAGTCCTACTTCTAATCTTAAGGTTAGACACAGTCATAGACTTATGGGTACCTTTGAGTCTGAGTCTTCTATTCCATTCCTTAGGATTCCAGATGAGACTTTGATTCTTCCTTATTCTAATCCTCTTATGGAGCAAAAATATTCTCACTCATCTCATGATGAGGATGATTCTTTAAGAGTTTCTCCTAAATAAGTCCAAAAAAATCCAACTAAACTTGATCAAATGGGTAATTGGCTTATTCAAGAAAGCCATAATCAAGATTCTATTCTAGCTATAGAGGCTCTTAAGAAAGTTCTTCATGACAGTGATCAAGGTGTTAACCTCTTGTGTGGTATTACTTACCATGTACATTCAAATGGTAAACCTTTACCTCAAGAATCTCATGATCTATGGTTGATTCTTCTTGTCACTAGTGTAGAACCTTTTTTTGCTCCTTTCCCTAGTGTTCCTACCTATACTCCTTCTTTGGTGACTGTGATGATTCTCTCTATCCCTGTGAGTTTACCTCCTATTTCTCTTCCTATATCAGAACCTTCTTATCATAATGTTCCTTTTACTTATTCTACTCCTCTTCCAACCATAGTTCCTAGTGTTCCTTCAATTGTGTCTTCCATTCCTACAACTTCTTACACTTTACCTAGTGTTTCTAATGTTGTTAGTTCTCCTATTTCTTCTAATGATTCAACAATTATCAGTTTGACTCAAACTGTGTCATCTTTGCAACAACAACTTGCTTCGTTAACTCAAAACAAGTTCAGTATCCCTATGTGTGACATGGGAAGTTCTTTGTCCTAAGATATTATTCATACTCTCATTCCTCAACAAGTTGATATGCCTCATCTTGAGAATTATAATAGTAAGGGAGACCCTGTTCATCATGTTAAAACTTTTCAAATCCTTTGTAGTGATTATATTCATGATCATAGGACTTTACATAAGTTGTTTGCTCAAACTTTTTGTGACAAGGAATTATAATGGTTTTGTTCATTGACTCCTTATTCTATTAATTCATTTCCTCAACGTGCTAATTCTTTTATTCAACAATTTCAAAACAACATTGGCCCGCAAGTGTCTTTACTTGATTTGATGCATTGTAAACAAAATTCTAAAGAAAATTTAACTAAATTTATTGGTAGATTTAAGCATTTGCAAGCTTAGATTTCCTATCTTGTTCTTGATATTGATATTCAATGTATGTTTATTTCAAATTTGCAAAAGGATATTAGAGATAAGATTTTTCTTACCGAATTTACTTCTTTTTAACAAATTTGTTCAGTGCTTCATCATTATCAATTACAAGTGAGTCAATTTGAGAGCACCACTCCAATGGCTCATATTCCTATTGATAAAAGTGATGCTTCTCCTAATGAAAATAAAGTTAAAAAATTCAACAACTATGTCAAGATAAATCAACAAGAAAATGCAATTGTTGATCAAGTTGTTGTTGCATCTCATAATGCCACTTTTGCATCCACTACTTTTTGATTAAATTATACGTTTACTCCTCATTTTGAATCTTTACATTCTATTATGAATAGGTTGTTAACTACTAATATGATTACTTTACCTCCTATTCGACATCTTTTACCTACTACAATGGCATCTAAATCTTTTGATCCAAAAGCTTATTGTCAATATCATTGCCAGAATGGTCATGATACTGAGAAATGTTATTCTTTAAACATAAGATTCAAGACTTAATTGATTCTAATGCTTTATTTGTTGATAATTTTGATGGTAGTGGGAATAAGTTTGTTTCTCCTCCTAATCAAAATCTACAAATCTATACAAATCCTTTACCTACACATGATACTAATACTATTACTTAGCCATCTTCTTTGGATATTGTGTATGATTCAAACATGGATGATCTTAATCATGTTGTTAATCAAGTGGAGGACGTGATTCAATTTGTATCTCCATCTCAACCTTAGCTTCAATCTCAAGTTTTAGCTCAACCTCAACTGAAACCTAAGCCTAAAGTAAAGCCTCGACCTAAACCTCGATAAAAAATTAAGAAAAAATGACCTCAAGAACTTTTGATTACCTTTGATGATTCTAAGACTATTAAAGCTCCTGATGGTCCCATTAATATTTATGCTAATATTGTTGAGATACCCACTTGTGGTCATCTTGTTGAACCTACCTCAGTAGTTAATGTGATTACAAAAGAAAATATTTTTATAAAAGGATTGCAATGTGATTATTATGATACTTCAGATGTGTAGATTCAAACTTGTAATGATTTTCTTTATCCATCATTTGGTTCTATTGATTTACTAGTTAAACTTTGTGGAAAAATTGTGAACACTACCTTTGTTGTTGTTCCTACTTCTAACCAGTTTCAAGTTAAGCTTGGTGTGTTGTGGTTAAATAACATGCATGATGTTGCTTCACATATTCATAAATGTCTTAAGTTTTTTTATGATGAAAAAGTGAAGATGATTAATCATAGTCTATATCATACTTCTAGGCCCAGGGATTGTGCTACTATTGACTTCTTTTGACCTTCATTACCTAATTCATGTCCTTCTCAACCTAATCATCTTTTCTATTCATATCAAGTCTATAAGCATCATAGGATTCTCAAGTTAAATTTACCTTCTATGGATCTTAATCATGGTATTTTTCCTACACCTTCCATACCCCCTTTATTTATGACTTGTAGATCTATTAATCAAGCTCCTCATGTGGCTTGTCAGTTTGATGATAATCCTATTAATCCTCCTATAGAACTTGTGAAGGATCCCATAAGTGTTCCTCCTACTTCTCAAAAAATTTCAAACAAGATAAAATATAATCAATCTATTAATGAAAATTGTAAGAAGTGTCATTCTCAAGATAATTCTCATAATTCCATTCTTCAAAAATCTTTACCTTCTTTTGATACAACTATGCATGATGTGTTAGAAGAAGTTGTTACTCATAATGGTGTTAAGATGCATGATTTTGATGATTCTATTCGTATCTTAGATCCTATTTTGATTAACCTAGATGAAGAAGATACTCTTGATGATGTTAATGATGAATATGGAACTATTGACATTGATATGATTTCCTCACAATTAACACTTACACCTAGTATTAAATATTGTGATTCTCAAGAGGATCCATGTTTGGAACTGGCTATCATTCTTACTATGTTGGATATAGTCCCTCTTGTGAGTTACCCACCTTCCCTAAATGATATACAATGAGATGGGGAGAGTAGGCAACATTCTCGATTAGCTAGTCCTTCATGGTTGCCTTTGTTGTGTGTTTGTCTATTGTATTATATTTCTCCTGTGATGTATTTGCTAAATATTATTAGATTCGTTTATACAATCTTTTTTGCTCTGTTAGTGCTGTATATGAGCAATGTTAGTATGCTAATAGAAACCAAATTTAAATAAAGCTTCTACAAACTAAACAAAATTCATAAACTTCAAGATAGACTAAGATGAGCTCTCAATTGAAAATATGAGCCATTAATGGGCTCTCTCAATGAGAAGCTCTCTTGTTGAGTAGCTTTGTCTAAATAGATAGGATGTATGCTCAAGCTTATGCTTCAAAAAGGGCTTCAAATGGAGTTGGAATTTGGGTGTGAGTGTATGGTTTTGATGTAAAATGGCTTCTTAAAATGGCATTATGATTTGGATGAGTGATGCATTTGGAAAGCTGAACTAAGAAAGATAAAACTTTGGTGATAGGAAATCTAGCTAAAGGATGCATTGGAATAACTAACCAAGATGTGTGATGGGTGCAAGATGTTGATCAAGGACAAACTGACACGAACGCTGGATAGATACAATGGTACTAAGCTAAAGAGGATGTACAAGCTGATGGACCAAGATATGTTACAAATGTACAAGTTTGTTCATGTTTTGGTTTTTGTGAGATGGAAATGTTTGTGAAGGATGGGATGTCTATAATAGGTGATAGGTGGATAGGTAGATGATTTGCGAAAAGCTTAAGTGAAAATGGGATTTTGTGTGTGCACTGATAGTATACAAGCTAGGATACAAGATTATTTATAGGCTAGAATATGGTACAAACTTTGATCAAGATTTAGATATACAAGGTATGGTACAAGATTTACAAGGTATAATACAAGCTTTGGTACAAGATTTTACAAGCTGAGGTACAAGATTTTACAAGCTGTACAGGAGGTATTTACAAGCTCCATTAGATTTTGGATATTTGGTTGGAACACCAAGGGAACAAGCAGGTATTTTATGGGATAGTGGGTGAATGGATGAGGGATAGGATAGTGATAGATAATGGATTAGTCTTAGTACACAAGCTACCTGAATTACTAGGTTTTCACCAAGGTACCTATCCAAGGTGCTTGAATTGCCAAGTTTTCACCATTGGACGCTTATTTCTCTTTACTATTTTTTTTTTTGTATTTTTCAAAAGCTAGGTATACCAAGGATCTTCAAGCATAGAACTTCTTGAGATGAATGATGTTAGTAGGATCATTCAAGAGTTCTCCTTCCGGTGTAGATAGCTGATAGGCTTCAGAGCCAAAGGAAGCAGTGACAACATAAGGACCAAGCCATGTAGGTTCAAACTTGCCTTTCTTTTCTCGATCTGCTTGGACTTTCATGTTTTCTTTGAGGACCATGTCACCTGGTTGAAAGTGTCATGGAAGCACCTTCTTGTTGAAATTCCTTTTGAGACGAGTCTGATAGACTGTGAGATGATCATAGGCTTGTTGTCGCTTCTCATCTAAGAGATCTAGCTGGGGGAGCTGAGCTACTCTATATTCTTCATCTGATATTTGTCCTTGCAAAGATATGTGCAAGGAGGGAAGTTCAACCTCTATAGGTAGTACCACTTCAGCACCATAGACTAGGGAGTATGGAGTTGTGCCTGTGGATGTACGGAAGGAAGTTCGATAGGCCCATAGAGCTGGATTTATTTGTAGGTGCCAATCACGGACGGAATCATTAACAACTTTCTTTAGGATTTTGAGGAGGGTTTGATTAGTTGCCTATGCCTGGCCATTACCTTGTGGGAAATATGGGCTAGAAAAGTGATGATGGATGCAGAGGGAAGTGCATAATTCTTCCATGTTGAGATTTTTAAAGTTACCTCCGTGGTCAGTGAAGATGGTGGATGGGATGCCGAAGCGGTAAACAATGTGGTACAAGATGAACTTGGAGACCTGAACTCCTGTAGCTGAGACTAGGGGGACTGCTTCCACCCATTTAGTGAAATAGTCTGTAGCTATTATTATCCATTTATGTCCATCAGATGAGAGGGGTGTGATAGTTCC
Organism: Cupressus sempervirens; assembly: GCA_028749045.1. Classification (NCBI taxonomy): domain Eukaryota; kingdom Viridiplantae; phylum Streptophyta; class Pinopsida; order Cupressales; family Cupressaceae; genus Cupressus; species Cupressus sempervirens. The sequence goes on from CM053792.1 coordinate 91,471,927, forward strand.
AACTAGATCAAGGCCCCAACAAGCAAAAGGCCAAGGTGGTGCAATAGGCTGTAGATCCTGTGCTGGAGCGTGCACAAGATTTGCATGCTGCTGACATGGGAGACACTTTCTAACAAAGTCATAGGAGTCTTCTTCAATGGTAGGCCAATAGTAGCCTCCTCTAAGGATTTGTCATGCTAGGAAAATACCACTCGTGTGGGCACCGCAAAGTCTAGACTGTACTTCATTTAACACCATCGTGGCCTCATTTTGGTCTAAACATCGAGAGAGAGTATCGTGATAACCCCAAAAATATAGGGTATTGGCTATGATAACATAGCAGGATGATTTTTGGATGAGGTTCTGGTGTTGGGTACGTGTGAGATGAGGGGATATGATACCATCGTTAAGGTAAGCATGAATCTCATGGTACCAAGGGGATTGGGGACCAACCAAGATACAAACATGGTTTGAATCCTCATTCGCATAGGCGAGTGTGAGGAGTTGTTCCACTAAAAACTCATACTGTGTAGCTGCTTGGGGAATTTCCAAGAGCGAGCCTATAGTAGCCATAGCATCTGCTGCTTTGTTCTGTATTCGAGGCACTTGTGTAAATTGAAGCTTTGTAAAATGCTGGGTCAGCTGATCAACTAGCTCTTTGTAGGGTAATAGCTTTTCATCTTTGGTTTGATATTCATTTAGGGCTTGCTTGATGATGAGCTAAGAATCGCCAAAGATTTGTAGCTCAGTGATGTTCCATTCGACTACTATCTTTAATCCTGCTATGAGAGCCTCATATTTTGCTATATTGTTGGTACTAGGGAATTGTAGCTTGAAGGCTTTTGGAATGTAATCTCCTTGAGGTGTGACCAACAATATTCCTGCCCCTGATCCATGAAATGTGTATGAGCCATCAAAATAAAGTTTTCATGGGGGTTGTTCTTCAATTAGAAAGATATGCTTATCTAGAAATTCGGTGAGCAAAGGATATGCATCTACTAGAGGTGCATCAGCTAGGTGATCTGCTATAGCTTGCCCTTTGATTGCCTTTCTATCCACATATTGGATGTCAAATTCGCTAAGGAGCATAACCCATTTGGCCAAACGGCCTGTAAGTGTTGTTCTGGAGAGCATATACTTGAGAGGGTCAATCTTGGAGACTAGTTGGATGGTATGACTTAGCATGTAGTGGCGAAGCTTTTGAGTTGAGAAAACAACTGCCAAACAAGCTTTTTCCATAGGAGTGTAATTGAGTTCATAACCAACTAGGGTTCTACTGATGTAGTAGATGGCTCTTTCTCTGCTGTAGTCATCAAGCTGTGCTAGAAGTGCCCCTAGAGCAGTAGGTGTTGCTGATATGTACAAAATCAGGGGACGACTAGGAACTGGTGGAACCAAGATAGGGGGATTGATGAGATACTTCTTGAGATGGTCGAAGTTGCACTGACATAAAGGATCCCACTTGAAGTTCTCATCCTTCTTCAGTAAATGTAAAAATGGTGTACACTTATCTGCAAGATGGGAGATGAAGTGCCAAATAGATTGGAGCTTTCCTTGAAGAGAGCGAAGCTGTCACAGTTTCTGGGGAGGAGGCATGTCTAAGATAGCCTTGACCTTCTTGTGGTCGATCTCTATACCTCGTTTAAAAACTATGAAGCCTAGAAGCTTGCCAAATGTGACCCCAAAGACACATTTCTTGGGATTCAGCATGAGATGATATTTGGCTAACCTATCAAAGACTTTCTCCAGGTCAGCAAGATGATCCATGAAGGTATGAGACTTGACCAAGATATCATCCACATAATCCTCCAAAATGCTATGGATGAGATCATGAAAAATGGCTATCATAGCTCTTTGATAGGTAGCCCCAACATTCTTTAGGCCAAAAGGCATCATGTTGTAGCAAAAGGTTCCCCAAGGGGTAGTGAATGTTGTCTTATGCTGATCCTCTTCTACAATCTTGATTTGATTATACCCAGAAAATTCATCCATGAGGGACAAAATTTCATGTCCAGCTGTAAGATCTACAATCATATCTATGTTGGTCAAGGGAAAATCATCTTTTGGACAAGCTTTGTTAAGATCTCTAAAATCAGTGCAGATTCTGATGTCACCAGAAGGCTTAGTGACGGGGACCATGTTGGAGATCCACTCGAAATAGTCAATAGGTCAGATAACCTTAGCAGCTAACATTCTTTCTAATTCAGCTTTGACCAATAATGCCACCTTGGGGTGCATTTTTCTAAGCTTTTGTCTGACGAGCTTGATCTTTGGATCGACTGCAAGATGATGAACTACAAGCTTTGGATCAAGCCCTGGCATGTCCTGATATGACCATGCAAATCAACCAATGTTTTCTCTTAAGACTTCAAAGAGGAGATCAGCTTGGTCATGTGATAGGGATGCAGCAATGTGAACAAGTCTGGGGATCTCTGAAGAACCAATGTTGACTTCTCGAGTATCCTCAATTAGAATAGAAGACACCTCTGGTCGATTATCTTGAGGAGGCAATGCTAAATCCTCATGTTCTTCTTTTGGCTCTGGATTTGCTTGCTGAGGGCTTCTCTTTGCTACCTTAGCTAGTCCTGGATTCACCTTAGTTCCAGTTTTGGGTGTATGGGAATTAGGTTGGGGATTTTCTCCAAAATACCCCTTGGGATCTAGCTTGTAGATATAGGCAGAATCTAGCTTTGTTTTCTTGTGAGGTGTTTCGGCTCCCATGAATCTTAGAAGTGCTTCCTCTGATGTGAACTCATCAATGTGTATGATGCTTGGTTGGTCCCAATCTATGAGTTGTGGATGGTTGAGTGGTAGGTCAATGAGGTGGATGGATAGTTCTTGGAGAACAGAGTCTTCGAGGGAGATTTGGTCTAGGATATCATCGTAGGCTCTCTTTTCAACTTCCTCAGGAATGTCTTCAATTTTGACAAGGTCGCGGTGAATGTTCAAAAAAGCATGACTGTTTGTATTGGTGCCCTCAGTTGTGGGTATGCCAAAGCCAAGACCTGACTTCGATTCCCACTTGTGTGCATCGATGGGGCACTTCATACCTCTTTTTTCTGGTCCTAGACCACCACCTTGATAGTTCCATTTGTTAATTATGAGCTTATGTTCTTGGGGATACTTTTGGCTAAAGTGATCAAGGCGTGCCTGATTCCTTTGAGGTGCATTGTTATGTAACCAATTGTTGATATCTGGAGTGAGCTCCTCATGAAGAGGGATTTTTGAGGATACAAAAGTTGTTGGGCCAAACTGTTTGTATCGAGGAGGTGGAATCTCCTTAGCTTTGTGATATGTCGGTCGTCCATGGGCATGTGGATCAAGTGGGAGTGCCCCAACAACAAATGCATTTGACAGACTATACTCTCCACAACCCTTGTTATTGATCTTCACGATAGACAAGGTAGAGGCGAGGATGGTTTTTGGGTCATTACAAGTGTGGGATGAGCTGGCGATGGATGTGCCGATATCAATTCTAGGGCAATGGTTTGTATATGAGGCTTCAACCGCATTGCAGTAAGCAAAGGGTTCTGGATCGACATGGATGGTTACCTTAGTACCTTGATGCAAAAATTTGACGCATTGATGGTAAGTGGATAGAACAGCTTCCATGGCATGAATCCATGGGCGACTAAGGAGGATGTTGAATGATAGGTTTAGATCAATAACATGGCAGAGTGTTTCTTGGATGACTGGCCCAACCTTGATTGGCAGCAAAATAGTTCCTTTTGTGGTGATAACCTCACTGATGATATCTGCCTTAGTATACCCAGCTTGTTTTATGAATTTTAGGGTGCAAATATTCAAGGCTGATCCATTATCTATCATTACTCTTTTCACGGCAAAATTGGATACCATGATGGCTATGCGAAGCGGAAGGGTGTGATCTGTCTCAACCAAGGGTATGTCGATGGGTTTGAAAGATAGGGCACATGAGGAGGATAGGTGTCCAACAAGATTACGAAAATCAATAGCATTGATATCTGAAGGGACACAAGATTCTATGAGAGCACTATCAAGGATGTTCTTGTACACAGGACTAGTGCAAAGAAGGTCTAAAATGGAGATTTGGGCTGGCATGTTCCCAAGGTGGTCCAAGATATTGTACTGGCTTTTTGATGGAGCTGATGGTGCTGGTGGAACGAGTGGGCCTACAATGTTAAATTGCGCTCTTTGAGTGGTGACTGCACACTCATTGTTTGGTCCTTGGATATTGATAACATTGACAGAAGGTTCTTTCTCGAATATACAACCTATAAGGCTACCATAGTCTATATAGGATGAAGTGTGGTCATTGTTCTTCCCATGCTGTTGGTTTGGTTGACGGTTTTTGGTGTTGTTGTTGTTGGTTTGGATTGGTGCTTTTCTAAGATTTTGGTTGTAGTGTGGAGGAAAAGCATTTTGATAGATCTATAAGCTTGCATTGGGAGAGGTTTGGGCACCAACATTGATTTCCTTCTGATCAATGAGGTCCTGCACATAGTCTTTCAGTTTCATGCATCTGAGGGTAGTGTGACCTTTTACCCTATGAAATTTGCAGTACTCATTATCTTTGTACCATGCAGCTTTAGATTGGCTTGGGTCGATTTTCTAGGTAGGAGGAAATTTGACGAGGTTTTCCTTGACTAATTTTTCAAAAATGACATCCAAAGGTTCACCAAGGGGTGTATAATTTCTAGGTGCAGGTTGGAATCTAGGCTTTTGTCCTACAACTACATTGATGGCATTAGATTGATTTCTAGACCCTTGAAAGTTGGGACTTGGATTGTGGTTTTGATAGCTTTAGTGATTATGCTGTTGGTAATTGATAACTTGTTGATTATTTGGTTGATATGGTGGGTTGGACAAGTTTTGAGAAGGACCAACAATATTCACATGTTTGGTGTCATTGAAGCCATCTGTTGTAACGTGCTTGTTTTTGTTCCAATACCTAGAGTTGTCATTGGAATGTGATTGATTTTGGTTGGCTTCCTTGTAAATCTTGACCACACCATCTTTAATGAGTCCTTGCTCAAGGATCATTCCTTTCTCTTTGATATCTTTGTAGGTCTGCAAATAGTTCATGGTCATGTGGTGAGCCAAGCTAGGATGGGCATTATCAATAAACATTTTCACCACATGGTGCTCTGGCAAGGTGCAAGATATGCGGGTGGTAAGGGTTTGCCATCTTTGCAGGTATTCAGCAAGGCTTTCTCCACCTTTTTGCTTAGTGTGGACAAGGTCAACTATTGATAGCTCTGTTTCAACAAGATGGGCATATTGGGCTACGAATGCCTCAGATAATTCAAAAAAGTTTTTAATTGTGCCATAGGGGATTCTATAAAACCATTCAAGAGCTGGTCCAGCCAAGCTTTTGGTAAAAAGGTGCAAGAGGGAGACATCATTGTATGCTACGTCTTGGCAGTGCATGTAAAATTCTTTGATATGTGTGACAAGGTCTCCTTTTCCTCTGAATTTGTCAAATTTGGGTACCTCAAAGTGTTTGGGAAATGGTGTCATGGTAATGACTCTGTCAAATGGGTAAGGACACACATTTTCAAACTTGAATGTCTTCGGATCATTCCCTTCTTGGATGGCTTTTAGAGCTATCTTCATTTGCTCCCATTCTGAATTGATAGGTGATGGCTGGGGTGCCCCCAATGTAGGAGTGCCTTGAGGTAGGTATGCGCTAGATGGGGCCACTAAATACAGATGGCTGTGAGGGATTTGCTGATAGGGATTGTACATTGTTTGGGCAGCTGCATGGTGGATGACAGGTTGTTGAGGGAGAGGTGGTGCATATTGTTGCATGTGTTGCGAGGCTTGCTGTTGATATGGGATTTGAGGTTGGGATTGAGGAACATAAGTTGGTTGTGGGAAAAATGAATGGCTTTGTGGAGGTGAGGTATAAGATGGTTGTGAAGCTTGGGGAAAGGATCGGGGGGCTTGTGGGGTTTGACCAAGGTATGTGGGTTGTGCCCCCATTTGGGATGGTACCTGCAAATAATTGGTGGTTGGCTGGATTGGTGGATTACCTCCTAGAAGTGGCATTGAAAAGTAGTTGGTATAGGAGGTAATGGATTAGTTGGTGGTGGAGGTGGTGGGACTTGAAAGCTTGGGAATGGAACTGATGGGGTTTGATAGCTTGGTGGCTGGATTTGAAAGCTTGGTAGAGTGGTGGCAGGAGTTGGGGTTACTTGGGAGCTTGGTAGAAAATTGGTAGTAGCTTGTGGGGTTTGATAGCTTTATGGAGTGAGGGTAGTAGCTTGTGGATTTGTGGCTGATGGCACTGAGCTCCCAAGACCTAATGGAAATGATGGGATTGTGCTTTGGGTTGTAGTGAACAAGCTGGGAGTGATGAAAGGTTGATTACTTGCCCCCATGGGTGGCATCCCTGTTGTATATTGCTGAGGTTGGCCAAAGATGCTAGCACTGATTTGGGAGATGGGTGGATTTGGAAGGCTGGGTTGGGGAGCAGCAGCATCAATAGTGAAGGGGGTGAATAGTGAGGTGTTTTGGGTAAAGGGGGTTTGGAGTGGAGAGGTATGAACCAAGGATGGAGTGGTGGTGGCTGGGTTGGCTTGCGGCATGGAGATTTCAACCTGGGTGGATGATGGTATGTTCGGGTCTGTTGGATCATATGGATTGGCTGGAGGCTCTTCTTTTGGCATATATTGAGGATAATTTGGATCATAAGAGCCTATGGGTGGTGGTAGCTACCCAAACAATGGGTGAGATGGATCTGATAATGGAGGGGGTCTTCCAAAGTCAAAGGTTCCTACATTGTCCCTTCAAAAATTAGCCATGATTGTCTCTTTGTTCTTGTCTATAATGGCATTTACCAATACTACATTTCCTGGTTGGTTCATGAAAGCTTCAATGTCAGTAGATGATGGCATAGCTTTCTCTATGCTGAAGGATAGCTGAGTGCTCAAGGGGGGTGAGGCTGTTCGATCCAAATGATAGGGCTCCATTGTTTCTTTCTTCTTGGCTAAGCGAGTGACGGGTGGCATGAAAAATGCTCCTAGGGATGAGATGCAATAATGCTGATAAATGCAAAAGGGGGAAGGCTTCTCTATGCAAATGATTTCCTAGGTTAAGGAAAATCTATATGACAAAACCTAAGGAGGATTGGGTTGGAGATTCTAACTTCAAAGATATGTTGCCAAAGCACAAAAGGTATGCTTTCCTATGTGCAAGCTTGGTGGTGATTGTGTCAACTTAAGGATAAACTAATGATCCTTTAGGAAGAACACGAGATTGACCACTTGTGGATTCCAACCTTTAGCTCAAGGTGATGAGGGATAACAAGTGACAAAGATGGATTACTCTAGACAAAGCTCTGTCAAAGGGATAACCTTGGTGAGATTGATGGATTTGGAAGATTTTAGGAGTGGCAAACTTTTGGCAAAAGTGACAACAATTTTGAAGGCTTGGATGTGAGGTTTTGATTGTTGGCTAGATGGTTTGGTTCTAAATGAGATGAATGAGCTAATAATGCTTAAAGGGATAACCTAAAATGGCTGGCTTTTCTATAAAGATGACTCTAAAGTGAAGCTTATCCAAGAAGATGTGGAGAAACAAGGGGGTCTAATCATAGAAATCATGCCTAGTTGGTAAGGCATAAGCAGGATTAACTCCTGGATTTTGGCTAAATTTGATGGTGCACTCTAACTAGGCCTCTTGAAGTGCTTTGTCAGCAGCTTTGTCCTCTACTTTGTGGAGTTTGGCAATTCAAGGACTTGGTGTTAGTTCCCTTCTCTTGGCTGAAAGTTTTTGGTATGCCTGAGATGGTTTGAGTTTAACTTTGTGGAACTTCTGTTTGGGTTTGGGTTGCTCTGACATCAATTTTTGAATCTGCTTGGCTTTGAGAGACCTTGGTTATTTTGCTTCAACTTGTTCAACTTTTGGGATAGGCAGTGACTACGCTAAGTGTGCCCTAAGCTAAGATTGACCAAGTTTGGCAAACATGCATTCAATAAGTAAAAGACCAAGCAATAGATAGAAACAACCAGATAGAAGGTTTGATTCCCAGAATGTGATACTGGTGCCAAGGAGTGTGTGTGTTCTACAAATGTTTCGATCAGTCACTTCAAACACATTAACATCCTAGATGGTTGTCTACAAGGCTCACAGTTGGTTTAGCTAGGGAGTCCTCAATATACCCAAAGGTACGTGAGGCCCAAATCCGTAGATGAAAGCAAAAATATGTCACACAGCCGAGAGGAGCGGTAACCCACTTCTCCTCTTTCACTTCTCAAGGGTATAAAGTTCCTTGAGGCTTAGCCCGAGTGACAAAAATATTGATTCCAAGAGAGGTGTCTTTGGATTCACCTCCCGATCTTTATACTCTGTCGAAACATTGGAGTTGAGGTCGTCCCAAGGGGTGATGAAATCCCCAAGTAGGCCTCCTAAAAAGAAATAAGGTTTTGGATCCTAATCTTATGCACCCAAGATGGCCTCGAAAGACGACAAGGGGAGAGAAGACTTGGGTGACCTTGGGCTAAAAAACATGCTTGTTCTTTTACCAACTGACTCTTATGTGTGCTGATCTAGACTTTGTAAGCACTCATGTTTAAGAGATAATGTTCAATTCCAAATTGAAGCACCAACAAAACAAAATCGAGCGAAGAATGAATACAAGAAGAAGAGTTAGAGTCAACAAAAAAGTAAACCCACATGCTCGGAGGCCCTCCATGTCAAGTATCAATTAATTTCCTTTAAAGCATTCAAGAGTTGGTGTGATTTTGTTTTAAAGCCCAAAGCAAAGATGTGTGAGACTCGATTTGTCAAGCGCGTGCCTGGAGGCCCTCCACGTCAATAGTTGTTCAATTTTATTGCCCAAACTTGAAGTCTGATCAATTTAATCTAGAGTTTTGATCATTTAAGAATTTTGATAAAGTTAAAGCAAATGTTCAAAGACCAAGTGAGTGAGTTAGATTGTGGAACATTTAACACCTTTTTCAAATAGACCCATCCCCATAAATGGCGTTGAGATTGCAACCAATGGTTGAATTGATGGGTGATTAGAAAAGAGGTGAGTCCAAGGAACTACTCAAATTTATTTTTGCAAATTTGTATTTAACTTAACAAAGTTTCTTAAATGTCCAAAAATCAAACTTTACCTATATTGCATGTGGAAAAGAGATTTGTTTTGTTCAATTTTAGAAGCTCCAAATGAAGTGTTTGATATTGCAATGGTTAATTGATCCTTGGCATTCAAGATTGGATTTGTTGTTTTAATCATGCATTCAAGGAAAATTTGATTTTAATCCATGGCATTCAAGAGTGTGTTTAGCAACATGCATTCAAAGACAAGTGATTAAACATTCAAATTTTTTACCTTTGAGCATTCAAGATTGAGATTTTGTGTGTTGTTTTAAGAACTTTGAAGTGCTTTGTTTTAACCTTAGATCATTCAAGATTGTTTTGGACTCAAAAGTGAAAATGACTCTTTGGACTTTGGTTTTCATTCAAGATTTTGTGTTCTAGTTTGCATATTTTAAGCCCAAAAATGATATTCCTAGATTGTTTTGATGCATGAAAAACCTAAAAAACATTCAAGATTTTGCAACAAGACATTTGTTTGGAACAAATAACAAAGCTTTTAGGACAATTTTTGGGAACCATTTAGGATCCTTAGTTTTCATGAGATTTTTAAAAGAACTTTAAAATATTTGCAAATGAGGTTCATTTTATCCTTGATTGATGCTTTGAGTTTGACTTAGATTTTAGTGTGCACTTAGTGTTGATTTTGAACCTTTTGAAATGGAAACTTGAAGTTCTTTTTAAATTCCCAAAAATGAAGTGTTCCTAACTTTGCATGAATGCATCTAAAACCTTGATGTTGCAAGGATGCAAATGATTGGATTGGTTTAGTTTCACTTGTTAAAATGCTTTTTTTTTTTCTTTTTTTTGCAAATTTTTAGTTTTTAATGGATTTAAGTATGATTTAGGGGTTCATTTTAAGCACTAAAAAGAAGTATGTATGATTTTTCTTCCTTAAAAAAAAATGGCCAAGATCTCCCACAAGAAGAAGAAGAAGAAGTAGATGGAATAAGAAGAATATAGACAAGAAGAGGAAGAATAATTCCAAGTGCTTTGTCCACCTATAAGCTTGAAAAATCTGCAAACACTATGAGATTGACTATGAGTTCCTTTGTCTTCTTCATGCTCATGTGGACCTACAAAACCAATTTATACAATCCTACCAATCACAAAAATAAGTAAAATTAGCCAAAATTAGAAAATGACATACAAAACTTGACTAAAAAAGCTAAGGAAGATGACCCATGCGAGGTCCCACCGGGCGTGCCAAAATGTATATGAGCAATGTTAGTATGCTAATAGAAACCAAATTTAAATAAAGCTTCTACAAACTAAACAAAATTCATAAACTTCAAGATAGACTAAGATGAGCTCTCAATTGAAAATATGAGCCATTAATGGGCTCTCTCAATGAGAAGCTCTCTTGTTGAGTAGCTTTGTCTAAATAGATAGGATGTATGCTCAAGCTTATGCTTCAAAAATGGCTTCAAATGGAGTTGGAATTTGGGTGTGAGTGTATGGTTTTGATGTAAAATGGCTTCTTAAAATGGCATTATGACTTTACTTCATGGATTGTGTTATTTTGAAAAGGGGAAGGATCCAATTTATAGGCAAGAGGCTTGAGGGATTGAGGGCTAAGATGCAAGGATGGGGAAAAGCTCATGGAGGGCTCAAATTGCATGAGAGGAGAGCACATAGATTGTGCTTCCTTACAGCCAATCAAGGAGTGACACATGTCACATGGTGAGAGGATGGAGGAAAGGGGAAGGATGAGTCAACAAAAGAGGCTCAAGGGATAAAATATTCATAAAGACCCTCATAATGACTTGTAAGAGCAATAAAAGGGCTTGGAAGAGTCATTTATGGCCTAGTGGGCTTCATAAAGTTTTATGGTTGAGATATTTTGAGGGAGATGAGAGAAATTTCGACTTGGGCTTGATTAGGAAATTTTTAAGCTTTCTTAGGCTTGTACAAATGATTAGAGGATGGATTAGGATGGTTTAGGATTAGCTTAGGGATAGGCAAGTGGATGGCATTTAATGAGGGTGGGTGAAAGAGGAGATATTTGTTAACTTTGGCTTGGGTTAGTAAGTCTTAACCCATTTTTAAGGAATGTGACAAGGTTAGGAGGGGATCAGGATTAGGTTTAAAGATATCTTCTAGAAGAGTCTAGACTTTGGATGAGGATAAAGACTTTCTAGAATAGTCTAAAATTTCTTAGGATGAGGATGAAGACTTTCTAGAAGAGTCTAGAACTTCTTAAGATGAGGATAAATTAGATTTTTAGGAAATAAATAAAGTTTTATTTATTTCAAGGGTTTGGGTTGAGGAGATATTTATTAAAACTTTTTTAATAAACATGAGGATTAATATTTAATCTTAATTAAATATTTTGAGTTGGGATTAGGGGTAGGAAATGATGGGATTAGCCTTTAATCAAAATTAAAGAAGGATTAGAGGATTTTGGAAGAGGTTAGTGGTCTTAAGGAAATTGGCCAAGTTTTGGGCAAAAAATAAATTTTTTTATTTATTTTGGGTTTTTTGGTCAATTTATTAATTAAATAATTAATAAATAAGGAAATAATGTTTAAATAAGATTTAAACATTTTTGTGAGGGATTCCTTAATTAAATATTTTTAATTAAGATAAAGGGATTTAATGGCATAAAAAAAAAAAATAAATAATAATTAATTAATTAATTAATGATGATGTCATCACAAATTTTTCAGAAAATAAAAATACTTTATTTTCTAAAGGTTTTTTAGGTGTCTACAAGTGCAAGGTGATAAAATAATAAAACCTATTATATTATTCTTCTATATGTATCTCTATTCTTCCATATGTTATGTTTTACTTGTGCTATTGTTCATTCATGTTTCCTTGCGTAATCCACTTGGATTTGCAACTTGGTAGCACTAATTCTTTTTTGGTCTCCATGTTATGGTCAAAATAATTCTCTGTTGTATATCTTATGTGATCTGTCCTCCTTTGTGATTGTAGTTCTACTTTCTTTGGGGAATGATGTCAATTCATTTGCAATAATACACACACACACACACAGATCTTATGATCATATTGACCCCACAGTAGGTAGATGTAGTGTCTACCCCTAGTAGACATTTTTGCTACTATTGCCAAACTCTTTTAGGCCAGTTTTATGTTAGATACTTAGTAGCATTTTTTAGAGATTATTAGTTATTATTTTAGATTTAGTTGATATATGATGAGATTACTTGGTACTCTATACTTCATGTATGCATGATGATTATTATAGTGTTTTTAGTTATTGATGATGATTAGTTAGATGGATTATCATATGTGTTTTCTTATGGATACTTACCCCATACTACATGTGTATGGTGTGCCTGCATATTTTTTTATGTATGGTGTTTCTAATGTGGTTAAGGAAGGGAATCGTAGTCACCTGCTAGTCAGGATCTACACAATGCACCACTTCATGCCATTGCATGTTTAGCTTATGTATATCTTATGTGATCTGTCCTCCTTTGTGATTGTAGTTCTACTTTCTTTGGGGAACGATGTCAATTCTTTTGCAATAATATCATATATATATATATATATATATATATATATATATATATATATATATATATATATATATATATATATATATATATATATATATATATATATATATATATATATATATATATATATATATATATATATATATATATCTTATGATCATATTGACCCCACAGTAGGTAGATGTAGTGTTTGCTCCTAGTTTACATTTTTTCTATTATTGCCAAACTCTTTTAGGCTAGTTTTACATTGGATACTTAGTAGCATTGTTTAGAGATTATTAGTTATTATTTTAGATTCAGTTGATATATGATGAGATTACTTGGTACTCTATACTTCATGTATGCATGATGATTATTACAGTATTTTTAGTTATTGATGATGATTAGTTAGATGGATTATCATATGTGTTTTCTTATGGATTCTTACCCCATACTGCATGTGTATGGTGTGCGTGCATATTTTCTTTATGTATAGCATTTCAAATGTGGTTAAGGAAAGGAGTGGTAGTCACCTGCTAGTCAGGATCTACATGATGCACCACTTTCTACCATTGCCTATTTAGCTTAGAATATTGTGTTTGTACATGTGTAGATTTTATACAGGTTGCAGGTACCAAGCATCGACTTCCCTAAATTGCTAGGATGAGCATACCCTATCGCATTATCTCAATAGTAAGAGAGGGGAGATAAATTCTTAAGTCCAAATCCTAAACCTTTAAGCCATTCGTCCTATAAAATTAGGACAAGTATTTGAGTTGAGTACCTTCTGAATATGTCAAATGATATTAATTCATGATTATAAGCCTTTAGTTTGATTTTGTATGTGTTTTGCTATGATGAGTTTTCGTGTTTTATTTTTATGAGTCTTTGGTGAATTTTCTATTAATTGAGTCTAATTAAAAGATTAAATTAATGATTTAATCTAATAGAAAATTATTATGATATTTTAATATTTAATTAATTAGGAATTAATTAAATAAAAGAGTTAAATTTGAAGATAAAAGTTATAAGAATAATATATTTAATGAAGATATTTTAATTGCATAATGCGTGCATGAGATTACAATTTAATTAATTAATTAAAAAGTGAAGTCAAGTAAAAAGTAAATAAAGTTATTTTATAATTTAATAAACGTACATGGAAAAGATAAAGGAAAGATAAAGAAAAGTTAATCAAAGTTAAAGTCTAGTGAGCACGGAGTCCTCTCGAGTGATTGCACAATTAGTGCCCCGATTTTAGGAGAGAACTCCGTATCACCAATTGAGGGTTCATTTTTAAGGGATCGAAGTTTTGGGAAGGGACTACGAATTTTGGAGAAAGAAAGAATTTTCAAAAAGAAGAAGGTTCTGAGAGGAGGAATCTCTCTACAACTTTCTTGGGCGTAGTAATTAGCATCAGTGTCCAGGTAGACACTTCTAATTCTTCACACAGCTTATTACAATCTTATTTTCCTATCTTCATCGTGTCTATTGAATTGCTATCTAGATATTTCTTGTGATGGGTGCTTTCAACTCTGTGAATTTTCAGAATGCATGTTAATTCTTCTATATACGTAGAGGTTGAAAATTCTTAGAAAAACCTCATCCATTAATTTTGAAAATTAGATATGAAAAAATAGGGAGGGTTTTAGATTCAAAAGAAAATTTAATTTAGAAATTTGAATGTTAATTGAATCTTCCTATCAAATAATTTGGGAAAGATTTAAATTTAAAGATTGGAAATTTTAGATTAGAAATTCGAATGGTTAGTGATATTTCTTCTATCAGACTATAATTGTAAATATATATATATATATATTCATTGGGGTTTGATTTATACAAATCTTATTTAAAAATTTAAAATAAAATTTAAAAAATAATAAACAAAATTTATCAAACAAAATTTAATTTGTTTTTAATAAACAAAATAAAAAATAAAAAATAAATATTATGGGGAGGGAGTTTTACCCACCCCCCCCTCCCCCCTTTACATTATTACAATGGCTATAAAGCCCACAGTGGGTGCCTGCGACTGTGACAACAACCACAGATTATGGTCGCTTGTGATTAATAATTGCATGGGTTAGTTATTTAAAAAAAGGGGGGTTTCATTTTATTTTATTTTTATTATTTTATAATAATTAAATTAAATTATTAGTTATTTAATAAGATAAATTGTATTATATGGAAGTTGTTAAAATTAAAATTAAAATTTATTAGTAAATTTTATTTATAAATAAATTTTATTCATACTTATTAATAATTAATTAAATAATATTTATATAGTTTTATATTTAAAATTAATAATTAACTTAATCAAATTTAGTTTAATTAAAGTTAATTAATAAAGAATGTTATCAAATGAATTTTTAACTTATTTAATTATTATTATCGATAATATTGAAATTATTAAAAATTGTAAATTGATTTATTGGAAATCAATAAATAATTTTTCTTGGAGTATTTTAGAAAATTGATTTAAAATCAAATAGGGGTAATTGTGCAAATACTTAAATATAAGAATGGGCTAAACTTTAAGGATTAAGATGTTTTTTTTAAACTCAAAAACTTACATTGAACAAAAATTGAAAACCTTACTACAAATTGAAACTATATGTTTTCAAGACTAAACCAACTACAACCAACACTTTTGTTTGTATGTTGTTTGTGCTTGGGGTTTGGGTTGACCTAGCTTTGACCAATTTTAGGATGTTTACCAGAGGCTGGGAGTTTTGGCGATTGTGGTATTATGCTGAAATGATCTCAATCTTTTTAACCCAACCATGGTAATGTGTCTAGTGTGCTCTATGATGTGTGTTGATCTATTGATTTTTATTGCTTTTTAGCATTCTTGTGTGAAGTTGAGGTGTTTGTTTGCTTTGTTCTTGGTGATGTCATGTTGGGACATGCTTGACTTAACCATTTTTGAGTCATCGATCATTTATACTTGGGTTGCTTTCCAGTTGCTTTGATAGGACTAAGGTGTTTGTTTGCTTTGTTCTTGGTGATGTCATGTTATGACATGTTTGACTTAACCATTATGAGTCTTTGATCAGTATTATTTTGGGATGCTTTCTAGTTGCTCATAGAGAACTGATGTGATTATTATGAATTATCTTTTGATGCTTTCTAGTAACTTGTATAGGACTGAGGTGATTTTATATGATTCTTTGATTTATGATTTTATGAACCTAGGGTAGGTAATCTATATGTAATGTTGGGAAGTGGCTTGCAATGGGGGTCGAGGCCCTAAGTGGTTTCCAAGGTAACCCATTGTAATTTGTTTAATAAGTGAAAACACTACACTAAATGGGAATAAAATAAATCTAATAAGAGTCTTTGTATGTTCTTGCACATGCCTCGAGTGCTAGTATAGACTAGGATGGGAGTAGAGAGAACGCTTGGTTGCGACCTTGCATCCGTAGTATGCCTTGCTAGTATGAGAGGATACTAGTGGCTGCATAGGGATGACTAAGAGGTCAGGGTACTGAGAGATTCCCAAGATAACCCTAGCATGATTCGTGTAATGACACTTGCTTACTTAAGTAGTAGGTTTCCTACGTGTCTTGTGTGCCCCTGGGTATAGATGTTGACTTATCTTGGAGCCCTTGAGTTAGAATACTTTTAGGATTTCTTGGACTTAGAGAGTACTTTTAATTTTATTTTTTGATATCCTTTTTGGGACTTGAGACTATCTCCTTAGCACAATGGGAGTGGGCCATTTAGGTTCCACATGGTCAGGTGGTAGTGCTTTTTACTCTTACCATTGAGATCCGTTTGTAGTCACCATGGCTAGAGCTTCTTTGTCTGCATTTTCTTTCATTCTATTTATGTATCTTTTATGATGGATGGATATATCATGTATGGTGGATGGTTTCATTTACCTTATTTTACTTGTATCATGGATCTAAGGAGCATGATGTATTTCTAGTTCTACATATGTATGTTATTTTAACCTTTCATACCCTGTGACATGTGTAGTGGATGATTGAGCATTCCAAATTTCATTTGCCAGAAGGCATTCAGAACAAATGTATATTATTTAAATGGACTTTGGACTTTTTAATTATTCATTCATATGGATGTGGCATTTATTAGACTTAGTATTAATTAAATTTAAATGTGACTCAATGTCTTGGGATCCTTAAGGAATGTAACCTATTATGTATGCTTATAGATGATTGTATTTTATTGCTTCTGCTACTATATGTTTAATGTGTATGGTTTATCTTTCTTGTTTTAAAAAAAAAAATGTTTGGAAAACTTAGTAAAAATTTAAGTTATTTCTTTTGGATCCCTTGGCAGGGTGTTATAGTAGATCCCTTCTATATTATTTGTATATTTATGTGGTATTTCCCTTGATTTGTCTTCATCTGGGGGCATCTTGTAGTGGAAATGTAATCAGTGGAGTTGTTTATGTTTCCATCAAAGCCATTGCTCACGTTAAAGTGTTAGCATTGACTTTAATGTGGGGCCATACACTCTTCTCACTTATTGTACACACACACTTTTTGATACACACATATTACTTTTGAAGATACTTTTTCTCCCTTTTTCAATTAATAACTAATCTTTAAAGTATGGATTTATATTTTAGGATCTCTTGATCCTTCCAATTTCAAATATTTTTGATCCCTTAAGGTCAAAGGTGTCCTTAAGATTGGATCTCTTTTGCTTTTTGATTTCTCTTATAGAATACAATATTCTTGAGGGTAAATCTTTGATGGGTTGACTAGTGAGTAGCCACATTCACTAGGCAATTCAATTCCATCTTTCCAGTTGTGTAGTTTCCTTGTGTGGTTCACAATGGGACAAAAGTTCTCATTATGTGAGATAATCACACTCTTTTTTATTCTTTTCTCTTTTTCTAGAGATGTTTCTCTTATTGTGATCTTGGAGTTGATGAAGACTTGAGTCTTTGGTGGCTTGAGGATCTCTTTGTCCCTTCGATTTTAATAAGATTATCTTTTCATTATGATCTACTTTACCAAGAGTTTGCATTGAGTGCATACTCTTGCTAAAGTGGGGGCTAAATTTATCGTCTTAAAATGGAAGCACTTTAATGTTAAGAGTGTTTAGCCCTCCAAGTAAGTAGTCTGGGGTCACGTCAAGTAACTTTAATAGTGTTAAGATTAACCTCAGATAGAAATAATAGTTACATGCAAATATAACCAATATCAGAAAATAATAGATCGCATAAAAGAGAACACAAGACACCAAAATTTAATGTGCTTCACCCAATCCTTGGGCTACATCCACCAACAACAAGTCCACTATTATTAGTATCTAGTGATTACAATCTAAAATACATTATAGCTCAATACCATCACAAGAAGCTACAATATCACCATTACATTATAAAATCTCTAACCCTAAGCCTTTTTATATAACCTTTTTTGTCACTTATAAAAATAGGGCTAGAATAAGTCATCCAATAGGAAAAATAGCAGCCAATGCCTTTTAAAATATAGGGAATTTTTGGCTTTGGGGTTGCTGCCCCTAAAAACCCCCATAGGGGCATTGCCCCTTGACCCCACCCTATACTATGATAAGGAGCACAGTGAGGGCACTACCCTAAGGCCCCACAGGGGCATTGCCCCTTGACCCCGTTTTGGGGGTGCTACCCCTAAATCCCCATAGAAATAATATGGGGAAAAAACCACACCAAATCAACCTTCAAGTCTAATTAGGCTCCACATCACAACAATCTCCCATTTGGAGACTGATCATAGCACTGTTAAACTTGTAGCTCCCACTGGAATATATCAAACCACCCTGGACTCTATTGTTCTTTTATTCTGTTCATTCAAGAAGACCAACCAAAGCTGAAGAGGAATTCAACTTCTCCCTTGTCACTACCTTTGTAAACATATATGTTAGATTGTCATCTGTATGTATCTTGTCTAGCTTTAACTATCCATCATCCAAAACTAACTGAATGAAATGGTACCACAACTCAATGTGTTTTGTCTTTGAATACAGAGCTGAATTCTTTGCAAGATGAATGACACTCTAACTATTTGTAAACAAATAATTATCCTTTTGAGGGTATCCCAATTCTTCCAAGAAGAACTGAAGCCATATCATCTCCTTGGCTGCCTCTATAGCAGCAACATACTCTACCTTTGTAGTGGATAAAGCATTAACCTTTTGTAATCGAGAAACCTAGCTCAATGCTATCAAACTAATAGTAAATATATAACCTATAGTACTCTACCTGGTATCAATGTCCCCTACCAAATAAAAGTCAACATAGCCCTAAAAATTAGTCGTAGAGCCCCCAAAGTATAAAAACTTACTGGATGTTCCTCTCAAATATATGAGAACCCATTTTACTACATTTCAATGCTCAATTAATAGATGACTCTTATACCTGCTAACAACTCCAACTACATGTGCAATATCTAGGCTAGTACATACCATAGCATACATTAAGCTTCCTACAGTTGAAGCATAAGGTACCTTAGACATCTTATCCTCCTCTTCTTGTGTCTTGGGACACATCTCCTTAGTCAACTTCAAATAACCAGGTAAAGGTATGCTGATAGCTTTAGCATTCTTAATAGAGAAACATTGCAACACCTTTACAATATAATTAGCTTGAGATAATGCAAATCTTCATACCAAGGATTTTTTTTGCTGCCCCCAAATCCTTCATAGAAAATGCATGTGCTAACTGGCATTTCAACCCCTTAATGTGATCCATGTTAAACCTAGCTACAGGCATATCATCAACATATAAACATAAAATAATGTAACTACTATCATCCAACCTCTTAAAATAAACATAGTGATCTAAATGACACCTACTATATCCATGCTCATTCATAAAAATGTCAAATTTTAGATACCATTGTTGAGGTGCTTACTTCAAGCCATATAAACTTTTCTTCAATCTACACACTAAGTTCTACTTACATTTGACCTCAAATCATTGTGGTTGAGTTAGATATATGTCTTCATCCAAATCACCATGAAGTAAGGTTGTTTTAACATCAAGCTACTCCAAATGCAAATCTTCAGTAGCCACAATACTTAAAATAGTGTAAATTGAAGTCATCTCTCCAATAGGAGAGAATATCTCATCAAAATCAATCCCTTTTTTCTATGCAAATCATTTTACCACTAACTTGGATTTAAAAATTTTCTTACCTCCATCCTCTTATTTCAACCTATAAACCCACTTATTTTGCAAAGCCTTTTTACCTGCAAGCAACTTGAATAAATCCCATGTCTTGTTTTTTAGCAAAGAATATATTTCCTCTTTTATTGCAGACTCCCACTGAATCTTTGTATCCACCTGCACAACTTCATCATAACATTCAGGTTCACTAACATCAGTAAGTTAAATAGAATACAAGTAAGGAGAAAATATTTCTAGAGGTTTACTTAGC
Organism: Cupressus sempervirens; assembly: GCA_028749045.1. Lineage (NCBI taxonomy): Eukaryota > Viridiplantae > Streptophyta > Pinopsida > Cupressales > Cupressaceae > Cupressus > Cupressus sempervirens. Next base: position 91,491,854 of record CM053792.1, read on the forward strand.
CTTGTTGACCATCTAACATTGACTAGAGTGTGTGGTATTTGTTGTTGTAGATCATGAGGAATTGTTGGAACATCATCTTTTGGAGTATCATCTAAAGATATCATCCACTATATACATCTCCTTCTTTATCTTTTGTACTAATTGATCTTTGAATTAACTCTCCCTATTTCAACTTTGTTCTTGACTATATCTCCATGTACCTACTTGCAACTTTATCAACTGATACTTATGTCCTTCTTTTCACAACTTTAGGAAGCTCCTAAAGTGTGACCTCTTGCATCAATTTGTAAGACATTTTGATCATAATAATTGATGCAATGTTGCATCCCTTCTTATTATTCTTTAGATAGGGGAATGATCCCTAACTTATCTCTTAGATACACAAATGAATCCTTAGGCAATTCCCTAGTGTATATATCAACTATATGTTCCTTTGTGTTCACATATTCTAGTTTTAGTTCTTTTTCTTGCACTAATTCCCTCAAGTAATGATACTAAATTGAAATATACTTAGTCTTTGTGTGCATCACAAGATTTTTGGATATGTTTTTAGCACTTGTTTTGTCACAATATATCATCACATTTTCAGTAATCTCTTCCTTCATTCCTTCCAACAATTGCTTGATCCACATTATGTTTGATAATTTAACTATTGTTGCAACATATTCAATTTTTGTTGTGGATTGTGAAATATAATTTTTCTTCTTACTTGTCCATGAAATTTAGTTCTTGCCTAGGAATAAAGTTCCTCCACTTTTACTCTTTCTACCATCAATTTTTCTAGCCCAATTAGCATCTATGTAAACTTTTAGTTCAAACTTGTCATTCTTCTTATATCATAAACCATAGTTTTGTGTTCCTTTCAAATACCTTAATATCCTGTTCACAGCCATCATATTATTCTCTATAGGATTAGCATAAAATATTTCAACAATGCCAACAACCAATGCAATGTCAGATCTACTATGAACAACATATTACAGTCTTCTAATCATTAACCTATAAAATGTCTAATTCACTTCAATAAAATTATCATTCTTTGAAATTTTATGTCTAGTAGCCATAGGTAATCCAATTGATCTTCAATCTTCCACTCCAAAGGTTCTCAATATCTCCTTGATATACTTTAATTATGTAATGTATATACCTCATTTCATTTGATAGACTTACAAACCAACAAAGAATTTAATCTTTCCAAACACTGACATCTCAAATTATTTCTTCATCTCATTAGGAAATGATTTTCACAATAAATCATGTCCTCCAAATATGATATCATCAACATATATTTTAACTAAAAATATCTTATCCTCATATTCACTTTTCAAGTATATATTTCTATTATCATTAGTTCTTGTAGAACTAATTATACCAAATATGTATGTAACCTTTCATACCATGCTCTAGGAGCTTTTTTCAAACCATACAATGCTTTGTGCAACTTACATACCATGTTCTTCTTTCTAGGTTCAAAAAATCCTTTAGTAGGGATAACTTTAAGAAACCCCCTCCCCAAAAAATATATAAATTTATGGCAATTCCAACATTACTTTCGAGGAAAAAAATTAATTTCTGTTGACAAATTTGTTTCTGAGTCAAGAAAACTTTAATGTTAGATGCTATTTCTCTTTGACCATTACAAAATTTCATAAAATTGAGGTGATTTTGTCCCTTTTGATACAAAGGTTATATATTGTATTGGTGATTTTTCCCATTCATTGGATATATATATTGCATTAGGCATTTTTTCTCATTTATTGGAAAATATATATATTTGATTAGGTGATTTTTCCTTTCTATTGAAAAAACATATATAATGTGTTGGCGAATGTGGCTAGATGACACTTATTTGGAATGTCCTATTGCATTTATGGAATGGTGGAATCTGTTTGAAAAAAAACATTCTTTAAATTGTAGACATCCTACTCAATGGTTGCCATTATCAGAAAAGTAGTTAGTTTCCAAAAATGGGATTGCCTGTGGAAGAGGGATCGTTGAATGAAAATCGAAGCCCTATTGTTAACCTAGATTTGTCTATGGAGGAGGATGAGGAAAAAATTGATCTTACTACTAAGCTTATTGTAGCTTCACAAGTTCTCTCTACTAATCCTAGGGATGCCATCAATGAGCTCAAAAAGGAGTAGGAAAAGGTAGATCTCTAAGTGATGTTTGTTAAAATGGGTTTCAACCCTGCAAATTTTGAAGATCAAATTGCAAATGCAGTGGAACAAAAAAACTATAACTTCAACACTTTGGGATGCTTTGAAGGATACAAGAAGTGTTACACAAAGAATTGTCAGTTTAGTTAGGTTTTATTTTTTTAAACATACTATTGAAAGTGTATGAATTTGAAATGTAACGGTTCGAAGCTTTGTCTCTTCCCTTTTTGAGGGAAACCACAACCGTTATTGGTATACTATATATATATATGAAGATGAAATATAATTAGATGCAAAGAATATAATGCAAAGTAAAACCCTTTTTGTTGACAATTGATATAATTTCAGTGGGCATGCTATTTTTTCTTTTGGGCTGTAGTTATTTTATAGTAATCATAAATTTACTTTCTAATTTTGTGTTAATCATAATTTCACTTTTTAGTAAGTACTTACTAATTAGTAGTAGTACACAGTACATACTACACATGCCACATACAACAAAGATTTGATGTATGGAGTAATAGATTTTTGAAATGTTTCTAATATCATTTCATATCTCCAACATATGTATGTAACAAGTAACATCTATTTATAGACTATTGTATGTTAGAAGATAATATATCAATGGTTGAAGGTTTATTTTGGGCCAAATGTTTGGAATGAAGCCTTGACCTTGTTCAAGTCTCTGGAATGGTGACACATTTCCTTCCAGCCTATACCACTTGCAGTGAATAGTACATACATGTCTTTGTCACAATGAGTGGCATTCTCTCTTCCATTGGCTTCGCACGCATAACAAATTTTTTGGCATGAACTTGCATTTATGTTGAAGATTTGTGAAGATTTAATAATTTAAAATAAATGAACTAGAAGCTAGACTTACAAATATGTAGGGAGTCAGGACTATTTCTCACCCACTCAGCTTATTTATAGGCAATTGAGTTGCTTCTTTCATCATTTCTCATCTCATTTTTGGCAGTCATTAGTTTGGTAATAGGTATATACTTTTAGTGCTTGTTTAATTCTAGTTTGGTTTACTTTGTGGTGGTCTAGTAGAGTGGTAGGCATTTCTCTGTAGTCAAGATGGTCACTCTAATCCACCTGACATGCAAATTGGAAGAGGAACAAAGGACCCTTTTAGGTGAAGTCCCTAATGAAAATTTCTTGTCAATATGCAATGAGGTTGTTCCTGCTACAGCTACTATTGTGAACTTCATTATTTATGCTGTAAAAATGGTTTTGGGGTGTCAGTTTTTGGAGAATGATTATAGGTACCTTGTCAACACTAACATTACATCCCATTTTATAGCCTCTCTACTTGACCTAGGAGAAGTAAGGGTTGACATTTATCTACTGTTGAGGAAGACTTTTAAAGAAGAATACTTGGGTGATAACATTGATACTGTTTCTCATGAAAAATTAGGGGATCCCTTGGGTAGGTGAAACCCACAAGCTTTTGAAACCTATCTAGAATGTGGCCCTACAAGCATTTCTATTGGGCTTGACTGTTGGGCAATTGAAGCACCATAAGAAATGGGCACAAATTGGCTTGGATTTTCTCTAAAAATGGTATAACCTTAGTTTGGTCTTGTGCTTTTAATAATGACTAGTACAGTAGTACTAGGGTTTTCTCCTAAAGTCTAGTTTCACTTTCTATTTTGTTTAATCAAATTACAATTATTGTACATGCCTCTAGAGTCTCTAGACTCTACCTTAGATTTTAATTTTCAAGTGACAATGAATTTTATTGTTATGCTTACTTATGCAATATTTTTTCATTTTCCAATTTTTCTATTAATTTGTTAAGAAAAAATATAACATTTAACATTGAATTAAAATTAACTTATTTAGGTTTCACATTTAACAATCAATTTAATGAATATTTACTTTTATAATCAGATTTTACTCTCCATTGGATAGGCTTATTTTACAATCAATTTTAAAGTATCATTGAAAAACTATTTCATTTTTAAAATTAGATATGTTCTAATATATTTAAGAACTATGTTAGTAATATTATAAATTTAAAAGGTCATGTTGCAATGACCATTGGATGAACAAAGATCAATGACTTTAGATGATTTTTGGGCCAAATTCGACAATAGCCAACTAGGTTTTCCAAAAGCCCTAGAAAGAAGACACATGGTAAACTTGATCAAGTGTGAAATTACTATGCACATAGTAACACCGTTTGATCAAGTTAGATCAACAACCAAAGATGCTTTTCGAGTAAATGTGGGGCACACTCAACTAGTTTTATAAATGCAACCAAAAAAAGACATGTGTCATCTCTAGTCTCTAATAACTAATAAATATGCTATATAAGAACACTCAACTATTCATATTTTAATGACTTTTTAATTAAAACTTTAAGTATTCTATAAGAATTAGAATAATTTAACTATATTGTATTAGGTCCTTAAAGTTAATTATATTTTAAGCATCTTCAAAAGCATAAAATAAGATAAATATTTTGTTAATGTAAATGGTTTAGTTTGAAATTCAATGCACATTGCACAAATGCACAATTATTAATAGAATCTAATTTTTATTATAATATAATAATAATTAATATTATAATTATAATTTAATATGATGATGTAAGTGTTAATATAATAAATGGGATGCCACCACTACTATTGGATGAGCAAGGATCAATGGTTCAAGATGTATTTTGGGCTGATTTGGGTAGCACTCAACTCATTTTCCCAAATCACTCTAGAGAGAAGACACGTGGCATATATGTAATACTAGTGACTATTCCATAATAATTTTGACATGGACAATGCATCTCATACTAACACGTGAGACAAGGAATCAAGCCGACCACCATTCAATCAACATAGATCAATGAATCCAAATGAATTTTGGGTTGATTTTGGCAACAATTGACTTGTATTCACATGTTTACCAGGAAGAGGATATGTGGCATACTTGACGTAACATCTATTACAACATCTACATCCTTTATAGTGATACACATCATTTGATCAACAAAGATTAAATGGCCCTAGTCATATTTCAGGTCAATTTCGGCTAGAGTAGTCTTGCTTTCTCAAATGCCACAGAAAGAAGATACATGCCATACATGAATCAGGTCAGAAAGAAGACACACAACATTGATGTTGATCATGGTGCAGTAATGAGACATGTAAAGATCAATGGCTAACACCATTGGAGCATCAAAGATTGATGGCTTGAGATTTATTTTGGAATGAATTTGGCTACCTTCAATTTTGTTTCAAAATCTCCCCCAAAAATAAGTCTTTAGAAAGAAGTCTTCATAAATTAATGATAACTATTGAGTTAATCCTGAATTATATTGTAACGTCATACATTTATTGTTTCACAAATAATTATAATACTAGTTGTCCACTGTACAATGTATGCTAGAATTAATATCAAACACATGCTCGAGTAATTTTCTTTTGTGAATACTATAAGCTTTAGTTTTCATTATTCAAACTTGGCCTTTTTCTATGTGCACAAATTACCAATCCAAGGACCAAGATTTAGTAAAAGTAGTGGAGTTGTGAGCATAAAAAACCTAGTCTTCTTAGACAACTCACAACACCACAAAAAATAGTTATCAATTGTAGTTTCAACTTTCTAGGTAAGAACTAAGATCTTGATTCCTGAACACATTTTTTACTGATAGTTTAGTAACTAGTATTGGTTGTAAATTTAGAGTTTAATTTCCAATTTATCGTGCATCGTAAGCCTAAATTGTTCACTTTTTAGTGTCTAGGTAACTTGAAAAGTTAAAAATTACAAATATAATTTAGGGCTTATATGTTATTCATATCTGTAAATTGTAATTTGTGTTTGTGTATAGTTCTATAATTTTTTCAATGATGATGAAAACATACAAAAGGAGTGGCATTGGCAGTGGAATTACAACCCAAAAGAAAATATAGTGGACCCAGAAACTAGTTTTTGACATGCACAAACTTGTTAAAATGCCAGGTTTTACTGATGAATTCCATGATATTTTGGATCCTATTATCTGTGGAAGGAGTATTAAAGAAATCAGATATGCAATTGAAGATAAGTGTATTGATGCACAAAAAGAATCAAAATATATTAAAGAAAACACCATGATAGGGACCATTGTAAACAAAGTTGCAACATGGACTGGTGGAATTGTCCGCTTGGGGTTCCCTCAAGTATTACCTTGTCTAGAATTTGTAATGGTTTGTGTTGAAAACTATGATGAAAATAGACAGGCAATTGTGAATTGAAAAACACAAGAGGTACTTTTTTCTATCATATAGAGTGAATTTTTTAAACTATTAGACCTAGGGTTTAAAGAACAAAACCCAACCCACATTTACCTGGAAAAATTGGCAAAAACATATGATAAGTTAGGTTCAGATAAAAAATATAGTTATATTAGAGGGTTAGCAGATGCATTCAATCTGCCTCATGATCATAAACCTCCTTATGAATTGGATATTTTTTTCATAGTGGGTTCAGGAAATTGTATCTTAGCTATCAATGAGTTTAGGTTTGGAAAGTAATAAGAAAGTGGGTGCCAACATTTTGGAAATGATTTTCAATATTCATTGTCTAAAACAACCCATAACATATAATTATATTGGGCACATTGTACATCACATGAATGAACAATTGTTATGATTAAAAGAGGGGCAAACCCACTATCATAGAAGACATTTAGATACATGACTTACTTGTGTTATCTTCTATTTTTAAAGCATCGCATTCCCAAAGTTTTGAAACAAACAAGATTTAGCTTAATTTTGGTGAAGCAATACTTAAATGGACAACTATGATTAGGATGGGTGATCCCCAAGGGAACTACAACTAATTTGTAGACTTATTTTTGGCACCACTTTATCATAAAATTATAGGCACTTCAATGCCTAGATTGCCTATGTCTTATAAACAATTAATTCAATTGGGAAGTCAAATTCAATTGGCCAACTGGTACTTTATGGAACAGTACATTATATTAAGATTTTATGATTTAGTTGTTGAACCCTACAAAAAATTTGTACATGTGACAAAGAGGGTATTTTCATTGGAATATGTATGATAGATGGAAAGCATAGATGAATTGTTTCATGGTCAGCAAAAGAAAACCATTTTTCCTTCCTTGTCTGTCAGATGTGGAGGGTTCACATTTGAGAGAGGAGCATTCAATGCGGTATGAGAGTTGTTTGTAGTTTTTAAATTTGATGTTGTCAGGCACTGGTAGTATGACCCACTAAACATAATTGGTACAAAGCTTATATAGAATGGGAACTCCAAGAAAATGTCAACATGCGAGTGTGTCATTGATTAAAAGATTTAAAAATATGGACTCATGGGAAGAGGTCAAAAAAGAGATGGAAAATGCTCTAGTGAAAAAAAAATTCAATACATGAATTTTTAGCACAAATTAAAGAATTGCACAGACAAAAAGAAAAAGTGTAGCCCGTGACATCCTACAATTTCTACCAAAAAATAATGTTGAGTTGTCATTTTGCATGATGCTTAATGACAAGAATCCTTTCAAACTCCTCTCTTGAAAAGCTAATCCAAGGATCAACTCCATGGTTCTAGGTGATCTTGCAAACTACTAGAATCCACTCAGTAGAAGATAAATGTGAGTGTTCATGAGGAGGCCTTTGTTGGTTCTAATAACTTCAGATAAGATGTAGAATCTGTTTGCTGCTTCAAAAGAGTAAAACACACAAAAAACTATATTTTTGTATTTTTTCTATTTTATGATGAATGCAATCTAACAATGCAACTATATGAATTCTTAATTTAACCAAGTGTTTGTAAAGAAAATAATGAAGATATGGTAACAAGAGGCTTAAGAAAATAACATGAAAAGTAAACTCCTAACGGACATAAACTAAGGAAACAATGCATCTACGAGTTAATCTTTCGAAAAGATTGATAGGTAACTAATGAAAATAGGAGCAGTGCTTCCTTAATTCCATTGATGCAATTGTTGATGGGAATTTAGTAAATTTAAGATGTTTCACTTCTTATCAAATTGCAAGGCCATAGAAAGTGCACTCATGTGAGACGAAAAGATATGCACGAACAATATGATGATCTCTTCTCAAACTACATACATTAGTGAAATTTGTAAAACCATAGCAAACACTAGAATTAAAAGATTGCACAACCAAAATAATGCAATAAAAAAATTGGCTCAATTACATTCCATGAACATACATCCACAAAATATGACACATTCGGGCAAGAATCACTACACTCCAAGTGTGATCACCAACAACATATATTATCGCATCAAAATAATGGTAGTCCGAAATATATATTACATTCCTAAATTTATAAGAAATCTTCTCCTCAGTTTGTGTTGAGAGTGAGAGATATCTTTATGCAATCATATGCTTCTAAACTAATAAAACAAATCTATTTATGTACAAACTAACTATTTAACTAGTGCTAAGTAGGACTCCATCAACTTTTATATTATTAATTAGATGCATGAGCCTTTACATGTCTTAAAAAAAAGAAAGCATTAGATAATAAGAAAGAGAAAGCCTTTAGATGATGTAGAAGTGACTAGAAGATGAAAAAATAGAAGCTCCATCTTCACTAGGAGTCTGTAGGAGTTAAACTGCTACTAGAATGCGCTTCTGACGTATGGAAAACTGTAAATTTAGAACTAGCAGTTAACTATCAACACACCTCTAAATTCTTCAAAATATTCTAGAACACTATTGAAAAATCATACCTGGCACACCTACGCACCTCAGAGGCTAGGTCAAAAAATGCAAAATTTCACTATGTGTCAAAATTAAAATTCTAGCTTCTGGGTTTTGTTCCCCTTTATACTAGAGCTATGTCTAGGTATTTGCCCTTTAATTTCTCAATGATCTTAGTGAATTGAGCCACATTTGGAAAATCTAAGGCTTCATATTTGTCTTTCACTTTTTGCCTGTAGTTTCACACCTCAATACGAGTCTCAGCAAAATCTCCAAATTTTACATCTAGTTCCAGTAAAGCATCTTCTATTCTAAACACTTGCCTGATATCATCATCATTAGTAGCTCCCTCAAAATTTCTTTGGAGTTGTTCTAATACAACTTCTACCTTTATTAATCTCTCATGTGTATCATCTTCAAAAATGTCTAAACAAGCATCACTATAATGCTTCTTAGCTTCCAAAATTTTCTCTTGGGTTTGATCCTTGAGCCTATGAATCTCCACATGTAATGTTTCCATTACTTTATTACCATCTACAATATTTTCAATCCAATAATCAATTTTATCTAACTCCTCGGCTATATATACCTCCATCATCATCTGATACCTTTTTCCTTTAATCGATTGAAGTGCTTGCAAATATTTCCCCCATGTATGTACTTCATCCATTAGACCAAAATATTGATTCAAAATGGCTACTAGCCTATCCACATTCTCCTACATAAGATGTAATAACTTCAGTTTTCCTTGAATAATTTGTACCCCCTTCTCTTCAAAAATTTCTCACCATTGCTAACAAGCTTTCAAAAATGGATCCAACTAGCTTGTACCCCTATCTCTTCTCTCTATTGTTGTATTCAAAGTCTCCTTTGGATGCTTAGGGTCCAAAGGACCAACAGCTTCACTTTGATATCCCTTTAAGATCTCATTTTTTTGCCAAAGTGTTATCAATTCCACCCCATCTTGTTCTAAGCTCCTAAATAACTCCTTCATTCTTGTTGTAACCATCAATTTAGCAGCATCTAAGGTAGGTTTCCCAAGAATAACCTCCTTAATTTGATAATTCCATGGAGTCAATTCTTCAACATTTGAATGTGGAGGAGGGATAGCCATGTGAGTAAAAAGGTCCAATTTTGATCACTCATAACAAAGGATAATGCTCGTGCATCATTTTGAGGTGAATCAGGCTCCCTTAGGACTTCAATTAATACCATCCTATCTTCTTCCTCTATAGTGAATTGTTGTTTCTTATTTCTTATCACTTCTTTTCTCAACCATCTCGGGATATGTTCCATTAGAGATTTTCTTTTTGAGGACAAATGAGTCTATTCTGCAATGCCCATTCCCTTATCTCCCCTTTTTGGAGTCCTCTCCTTTTGCAAGAGATCTGTGTCAGGATTCTATGTATCTATAGAGTCCACAATCCTCACCTTGATGTCTTGGGAAGTTTTTTGAGGCTATTCACTTATCTGCCCTTCTTCCAACACTTCCTCGATGGATACTTGTTCCAGCTCTTCCTCTTGTCCTACTTGTACCTATTCTTCTTCATTATTTGGAGGAAGGGGAGTAACTAAACCTTTATCCACACAAAATGTAACATGGTGTGGTGATAGTGGAATTATTTCAGGTCCTTGTATCTGAGGTGGTAATTGACTCCAATCCTCCTACTGAGGTTGATTAGTTGGAGTGTCTACTATCTTGTCCCACCAATTCAGAACTGACAGACATGAAATCAAAATCTAACATTTGAAAGACATCAGTGCCTTCCACATCCTTCTCATCTATCCATTGTTGCATTTCATCTTCTAATGTTGTAGTTTGAATGGGTTGCTCAGGAATGAATGGAGGTTTGATGGTGGAGCTTCTTCTCCTTTTCAACTCTGCAGCTCTTGCAAGATGAGTCCTTTGGTTCAAAGGAATATTATCCTCTTCATCCTCTTCTTCTACTTCTTCTAGAATAGGTTTGGGGACTGATGGGAAAGGAATTACTTTTTTGATCACCTTTTGTCTCCTTTTGACTAGAGTCTTGATCTTTCTTCTCTTTTTAGCCATGGAAGGAGAGGCTTGTACCTACTACTAAGGTATTTATTGGACTTTCATTTCATATCCTCCTTTTCCTTACTCAACTAGTAGCACTTGAGGATTATCTTGGGTCTCTTTAGCTTCAACATTTTCTAACCCTTGTACATTTTCTTCTCTAGTCTGTGTAGGTGCCTAAATTTCTCCCTCTTCTAGCTTGACTTGTTGAGGGGAATTCCTCTTCCTTTTGCCTTTACCTTTACCTTTTTGAGGTTGATAATACCCAATTGGTCTATCAAGTTGGTGTACTATTTCTAGTCTTATTGGTGACTAGGCTACAAATGTAGGTACCATGACCTTTAGCTGGGTGGGCTTGAGCATGGAAGACCACTATTTTAGGAATTCGTCAAGTTTGAAAGGTCTCTTGATCCAATCATTTATCAATTTGATGATGTTCCTTTCCCTATGATTAATGTTTGAGTTCTCTTCTTTGTCAATCTTAGCATTCATTATAGGTCTATCACCAATCTTATCCCCATTGAACAATGGATCAAGAAGATCTTTTGTATCTTGTTGGACAATCTTCAATGGAATCTTGATCTTCAAAGCACTCTCTGCTAGATACAGAGTCATCCAAAAATAGTCCCTTATGCAAACATCATAGTCATATGTTGCATTCATCTAGTGATCTTCAAGGGCATCTTCATGCTGAAATATTTTATCTCCTAAGTATTGCACTCTCTTGATGTTATCAAAATAGGGCCATGGAAAATTATACTCATCCAAGGGATATTGATCCCATTCACACTTAAAAGATAGAATATCTTACCTCTAATCCACCTTGAAAGTTCCTATAGTCATAGGCCACATCCAACATATTTTATCTAGCTTTCTTACTCTGTCATATGTAGACAAGAGTTGTTGACAGATCTCTAGGAGAATAAGTCTATGACTGGGATACCTAGGGAGCTTCTTACGGTTGAGAGTTGTACCCACTACCCTCAAATTTGTAAATGTTCAAAACTAGATATAGTAAGCTTTGACTTCTGATATCTTTGCAACTACCTCTACTGACATCCTCTTTGCATAATCCCCCTTTATAAACTAGATTATTGTGAATATGAAAGCATCATTTACAATCCTATATTCCTTGCTTTTCTCTAAAAGCTTCTTCTTTACTAGTTGAGATATACAATGTAAGGCCATGCATTTGCATCATGCATGCTACCCTTCTTATAGAGCCCTCGATAATCCATCACCCTCATGGCTAATAGGTACATGAAGTATGATGTTATGTAAATTTTTATGTTATTCTTCACTACCACCAACTGCTCACCCAAGTTCTCACTAAGAATGGAGGCTCAATCAAGTGGCATCTTCGTCATCTTGATGGTCTCAATAAAATGCACCATCCAAATGTTCAAATGACCTAATGCTGGAAAAACCATGAATCTACTCAATAATATGATCAAATATCTAATGTCTTCCTTCATGTACCCTCATGTCATATCCACTTTTCCTACCTTCCACCTAAGAGGAGCCTTCTCAATGAGATATGATGACTATATGATTTCAGAGGCTTCCTCCACATGTTTCCTATACCATCTCTCTACTTGGTGGTAGGTTAACCTGATAAATTGATCTACCCTTGGTGGATGGAACACCTTCTCTATATTTTTAGTTTAGAGATCCAAGATGATCTCTCTAGTTATGCTTTTCATGACTCTTCCTTTAGGAACATACTTCTCTACTAGTGTCATGACCAATTCTAAGGATTGCACTAAAACTAGATGTGATGCTACATTAATTAGTCCAAAGAAAATCAACACAGAAACCATCTAAAATCTCTCTATTGGTTTATTACATAGTGTCAAGAATGCACCCAAATCAGTGTGGCCTACATTAGTATCCCAAATCTCTAAGTACTCATCCTGAAATCATGATTTCATCAGCACACCCTAAAACTTGAATACCAGTAGCTTTGGAAACATCTTCTTAGCAAGGGAGGATGATGAAGATGCCATAAAATCTGCACAATGAGCATGTCCATTAGTCTAGAATTGAAGAAAAATTAACTAATGACACTATAACACTAACTCAAACAAAACCCTAAAAACCTAACAGATAGAAAAACCTAAAAACTTTATTTTGTGACCCTTTATTGTAAAAAAGGGCACACCTGGCACACCTTTTTAATGTTTAGATTTTAACATATAGGTGTGCATCAACACACCTCATGGGGTGTGCTAATACACACCCTATGTTTTTCTTAAGCACAAAGGGTATTTAAGACATTTTATTTTTCATGTTTTATTAAATCATTTTGCAAAAACATGCACATCAGCACACCTCATGAGGTGCATTGATGCACACCTTTTATGGGTTTTATTAATTTTTATGGTTTTTGTAGGGGGAATGACAGGTGGAGGAGGTATATCTTAATAGGTGCGGTGTTGCACACTGAGAGCTAGAGATGGGAAGGAGGAAAAGGGCCTCAAGTTTGATAAAACCTGGGGATCCCAAGCACCTTTAGTACTGCACAAGTGCATAGTTGTGCATCATCAAAGGTGGAAATATCTTACTTCTCTTTCTTTAGAATTTAGGCACACTAGTGCACCTATTGAGGTGCATTGGTGCACCTTTTTTCTCTTTGCAAAAGACTTATCTCCTTCTGAAGATGAAATCCAAACTCAAGGTTTTTGAACCAAAACCCAAATCTGACCAAAAACACTAAATGAAACTCCTTAGGTAGGAAATAATGTCTCCACTTCCTCAATGACTGCACTAGAGCATATAACTCCAAATCATAGGCAAAGTACTTTTTCTTGGCTTCTTTGAGATTTTCACTAAAGAAAGATATAGGTCTTCTTTCTTGGCTCAGTAAGCCTCCTATTGCAATCCCACTTGCATCATACTCCACTATGAACAAATTATCAAAACTAGGTAACAAGAGGATAGGTTGGGTAGCCACATCTTGCTTGAACTTTTTAAAAGCTTTCTCTACTTCAAGATTCCATTTTAACTTGGTCTTTAATCCATCCTTGATGGTGTCTAAACCCTAAAAGACTCAGACCTCAAACTAGGGAATCTGAAAAGCCAAAAAATGTAGGGGGTCCCCATTTCTAGTAGAAATGTGTTGTGCATTGTGAAACCACAACAAGCAGATCATCTAAGTAAAAAAATCTTCTAGATGCCATAAATCATGATTGTGTAGCTACAAAGTGGTGTCAATAAAAAATTAATGCATTTTTTGAGATGAGGAAGAATCTCGGTGAACAAAACACCTTTGAAAATTTTGAAGACTTGCCTAAGGATGAAACATTTAGAAAATTATGGGATAGTGAGCATCCAAATGTAGCAACAACACAATGTGATGCAGATGATGAAAGGCAATGAGTATGACAGTTGTAAGGATCCTTCATCCATAGCCACAAGCACTACCATTGAATCCATAACTCCAAGTAGTAGTACATTTGATTCAACAACAACTAGACAATATGTTGTACTTAATCAATAGACAAGGGAAAAATATGGCATAGGGTTATCTAGGTGATGGTGGGTTGGGCATAATGGGTCAAGGAAATTGTTATCCACTCCCAGTACTAGATGTAATGAAACATGGTCATAAACCAAACATTAGAGATGAGTCAGATGACCCATCAGGTTCAAAAAAAGGTGAACCCAAGCAATTTTTTGTCCAAGGTGGATATATAACCTCCCAATTTGTTTCCTTTGTAAAAGGTACGATGCAACTAAAATTTGACAAGATCCCTGCCCCTAGAGTTGAAATTTATTGTGCATAGAAGAAAAAGGTTTCAGATACTAATATGGATACAATACTAGTCTCAACTCCCTTAGCACAAAACCTTCAAAATAGTCCAAAAACTCCACTTGTTAGTAGTAGTGGGATAGGATTAGGAAGGGGTGATGCCATTGGTATTGATAATCCTCAAAATGCAATTATTACAACCTCGAGCATTGGTGGAGACAAGTACAATGTTGCAAGTGCTCTTTCTCCTTTCAAGCATCATATTGTATTATTAGAACCAAATTTTGAATTCAATAATTTTGTATCAAAATTTCAAGAAACTAGAAAGATGAATAGAAAAATAATAAGGCATTCAAGAAGGATGTACTTGAGGTGGTTCATTCTCAAGAACTTGCATCAAGTAGGATATTTCCAACATATAACACCAATAAAGGAATGATGGAGTTTATGCTTGTTTTTCCCCCACAACTAGATAATAATAAACCAAAGAGTGATATAAATCCATTAGATCTTCATGTTATCACACTATCTATGGATTTCTCCAAAGTACAAAATGTGGACAAAGTTAGTATAGCAAAAAAGACCAACTCTATGGTCTATAGTTCAATGTTTAAGGTGGAGAGAGAGAAAAAAGGGCTAGAGAAGGAAATTGAAAAGTTAAAAGTAGACCTATCAAATGAAAAGGCAAAGGAGAAAGTAGCAGATAGCAGGTGAAAAGAAATAGAGAAAAGAAAGTATCAATAGCAGATCTAAAGACCTCTTTAGAGAACAAGAAAGTGATACCTCCTTTGAGCCTATGCCAAGTTTTCATGATGGACCTATCTTTGACCAAGACAGTGATGAATACATGGATGCATACCATCCACTTGAGAAACAACAAGAAAATCCTAGGCATACGTTTGAGAGAAATTTTACTCCCTTGGAATATTCTTATGATGACATCTTGCAAAAACTTCTTAGCACTAAGCTCATCACATTGCCTAAGTCTAGCTCATATGGAAACCCATTCTTAGATATTTATTGTGCTTATCATCAAAATAATGAGCATAGTACTTCAAATTGTATAGAACTGAAACATAAATTACAAGATCTCATTGATGATGAGATTGTTGATCTTGGAACCTCTAGTGACTCATGTGATGTGGGTCCTTCTCCTGATCAAGATCATGTTGATGAACCTATGTCTAGTGATGGCCTTCTTGACACATTCACTTCTCCCAACACTTCAAAGCTGTCCAATATTCATCCATTAAATTAAAAATATAATTCTTTTCACATAAACTATTCCTATCCTCAAGGGCTACCTCTAAAAGAAAATCAGCTAACCTTCACTTAGCTACAAACCTTTTCCATGGTACTACAACTAAAACTCCTCAACCTTCATACAATCCTATTCCTACTATTCCTACTTCAGCTAATCCCCCATTACCTCTTCAAGGCCCTATCATACAATCCATGCTTTCTCCCCTATCCTTAGAAGTGGCTCCATGTCAAGAGGACGCTCAAAAAGAAAAAGCCATAAATGTCAAGAAAGATCAAGATCAAGCACCCTTTCATCTCCTTCAAAATGTCACTCCTCCATATCCTATGTCTTATCCACCTCCTAAGTATGATGAAACACCACTTCCACTATTTCCCTTGAGCTTACTAAAAATTATGAGAAAAGTTCTCTTCCTATGCTATTGAATGCTACTTGTCAAGATCAAAGCATCCCCTCATGTTCTAATTCTCCATATCTGCTTCAAAAGTGTTCTCAAGCTTAAAGTTCTCCTATTAAAAATGTTGCTCCTATCAAAGCTACTCATGATTCTAATTATGGCCTTGGTCATATTTCTCACTCTAAATATGGTGATATCCCTACCCATTATCCATTTGCATCTCCTAAGTCTATCCTTGGTCCTTTTCCATCTAAGCTAAAGCCTTCAAACTTTCCATCCATATTGGGACCTTATGTTCCTTCATCTCCTACATTTTTCACTCCTAGCTCTCACATCATACCTCAAGATCAACAAAGACATTCATCCTTGATGAATTTCCACCCATCTATCCATCTAAACCAATCATATCAGCCTTATTCATCCATAAATCCCAAGTATTTTGGAAGCAATTTGGATGATCAATTGAACAATAAACACATGAATCCATTTACAAATAAAGATCACTATGTTCTATCTAATCGACATGTGAATGCAAAGAAAGTAGAAATATTCAAGAGACCACAAAGGTCCACTATTCAAAAAGTGAAATCAAAGAAAATATGGGTTCATAAACTCATTACTGAAGAAATGTGTTCTAAAGTATCCAAAGGAAAATCTAAAGCTATATGGATTCCCAAGTCTCTTTTGAAAGACTTTAATATTGAAAATAAATCAAATTTGACATTCAAGCTTCCAAAGGCTTCCACTTCATCTTCTTCCAAACATCTTCCTAAAACTATTTCAAAGCATTCCACTCCATCTTCTTCCAAAATCGCTCCTACCACCTCATACATCTAAACCTAAAGCTATTTCATCCATGATTTCTCCATCATTCCAGCACCCTTCAAGGTGTGTGTCAATGTTGATCTTGCCCAATATTTCAGCTGCCCTCATGAAATTCTCTAAATCTTACACTTACTCTCTATCCATGCTCATTCAGTTCTTTCAATACATGAACTCTTATCCTTCATATACTCCTACTATCATCTCCCTTCCATTACCCTATCAATATCTTTAAACATACTTATCTATGGTATTGGATTATCAAGACTAATCTTTCCTATAGGAGCACTATCCAAATTCAAAAATCTTGAGCTTTTTTTAAAAAAACAAAAGGAAAAAGAAAAAAAAAAGGAAAAATAATAGGAAAAAAAAAGTGCCTTGGTGAAAACCACTTCTTGTGGCCCACCTTGGACAAGTACCATGATGAGAACCTGGCAAATAGGAATCATGCATTATTCTTTCATCATCCATGTATTTCCTCTTCCTCTTTGATCTTGACAATGTTGAGCTATCCTTGCATATTGTCTATCTTATTTCCTCTTCTTCTTTGATCTTGACAATGTTGAGCTATCCTTGCGTATTGTCTATCTTATTCACAAGATTCTCTATTGTGCTTTCTCATTCATTCATAGACTTCATATATAGCTTCATTCTTATTGTTCTATCTCATTTCTATCATATCTAGTTGACCCCTTGGTCTTGATCAAAATAAAGAAAAATATTCTTCTTAGGCCTCTTGACATATCTACTCTCTTGGATTACATGCTTTCATGTTATCTCACTTATTATCTTCCACTACTTATGCAATATGCTATCTTACTTGTTGGCTTCACTGCTTATCCTACACAATATATTGCTCATTACTTCCATTGCTTATCCAAAACTTGCTTTATATGGCTATCTTTCCCTAGCTTGGGTACTCTTGAGGAGTCAAGTCCTTGAGAATCACTTTCACTTGCTTCATATTCCTTACATATCCATCTTTTTTTCTCCACTATCTTGGTGCTCCATCATGTTCTACACGTTGCTAAACATTGAAAAAAATGATGTGATCTTTCTTGAGAACTAGTAATCTCTAAGTCATTCTAAAAAATCAAAAAAAAAAATCATATATGATGCTGAAAAAATCCTAAAAAGTAGAAAATATCCTCAAAAATGATCATCTTAGTGAAATCCTAGCAATAGGCGCTATGATGTATCACCAAAAAAATTTCAAAAATTCAAAAATTCAAAAAAAATGAAAAAAATTCGAAAAACCTGCCAAGTGGTGAAAACATGGAAATAGGTGCTACTTGAGACCCTTGCATCTATGTCTATCAGTCTCAAATCACCCAATTTGCAAAAAAAATCCTAGCTTGGGATCATTTCTTGTCCTCATCTTGGGGGCATAGCTACTTGGTCTATTGAGGTGTCCTTGTGCATTAGGGTTTCTTTGGAAACTCACACAACAATGTTTCTTAATACTACCCTCAACTTGACATCAAGTGTTTCTCAACACTTTTTAGATAGTTACCTACAGTCTCCAATGTCACAATATTTCTCACTATCAGAATTGAGTCTTGAAGAAGTGGCCAAGTGACTTACACACATGAACTTAAACTTTTAACTAACTCAGCTATGATGAACTTTATCTACTTTGTGTGTTGTCTATGATGATTTCTTTGTTGTGTTCCCTCCCTAATAGTCTTTCAAGAATTTCATGGACTAGAAGACTGGGGGCATGAGGCATGTTTTCTTGCTTTCTGCTTGTGGGTATACTTTGTTTGTCTATAGTGTTTAGATCATTCAAGCTTGTCCTACTTGACACTTTGACTTACAACATATCATCCTTGACTTTTTTTGCAAGACCGCACTTAGGCATTATCTTGGTGCTTATGCCTTGATACAGGTGTAATCTTGCTATATCAAAACTAGGGAATCTAATCACGTAGCCATTTTTTACTTACATGTCTTTGATGCATAGGTTGAATTCCCATATTTTTATATGATATAGATCATATTCATATCCTCATAGTTTATGCTAGTGATGATTGTATGATCTTTCAATGTCCCTAATAAGGCTTGATGATAAAAACTAGGACCTACTTATGTAACCCTTGTAATTGCACCTTTTCATTCTAGCTTGAATTCTAGGGTTCATTCTAGCTTAGCTTTGTATTTTGCATGTTGAGAGAGCTCTCTTCTTTATCTTTCATGGACATGTCAGCTAATTGTGTTCATCCTTCTCTTGCCTCTTCTTGATCTTATCTTATCTCTTCTTTCCTATTTCTCTCTTCTTTTTTATCTTACCATCTTATCTATTCTTTTGACCTATCTTTTCTAAGCTTGACATCCTGGATCCATTTCAAGATTGAAATCCAATTGTTCATCTTTCTAGTCAAAAAAAAATTCTTCTTCTATGTAGTCGGCTAACCTATTGAGGTTGAATCTTTAAATCTTGTTGGGGCAATCATCATTTCTTCATTTCTTCATCATTTCTACTCTCTTCCACTCTTTCTTTTCATTTTTATTTCATCTTTCTTCTTTCTTTGACGTAATTCTTGTTCTTTATCTTTTTTGGTCAAACTTAGTCAATTGGGGAATATCTTCATTTCTTGGTGGTCACTCTTTTGAGTTAATCTATTATCTATCATCGCATGTGAAATTTTCTTTGTTTTGATTTCATCAAATCTAGCTTATTTCTACATCTCCTCTATCTCATTTTGATTTCAATCCCAAGGGGGTAGGAATATTCTATCATTGTTGCAAATTGTTTTCTTCTACAACTATCTATTTTCTCTTGATCTATCTTCTTTGCTTGGTGTTAGTACTTTTTTTGAGTTCTGATATCATCTCTATCCTAGTGTTCAATATTATTGCTAATAGGTTGTACATTTAGGACTTGCTATCTCTTTCCACATTTTGATCTTTGAAATCAAATCTCTTTATCTATTGCTACCTACTTGGCTTATGTATTCTTTGATGTCATATGTTCTCAGATCGATCACACATTAGTCAAAGAGGGGTGAATGTAATCACCTAAAAATGGTCATCTAGACTATGAGACCCTTTCTAGCATTTTTGTCTATTTATCTAATTCTTATCCTTGATCAAATCTTTTTATCTTACAGTTTGACCACTTTATCCTAAGTTCATATTTAATTAAAAGAACATTTCTCGCTTTTAATTAAATAAAATTCCCCACTCATCTCTTATCCTAAGTGTGCACACATAAAGCATTATTTTTATTTTAGAAACAAAAGAAAAGACATTTTAAGAAAAGACATTTTTGTTTACACATGAATGCACAATTTTATATTTGAGAGGAATTTTCTATTTTTAAAATAACTTTAATTCTCCTCCACACATTTCAAACCCTCTCAAAAGTCAAACATTAATTGTGATTGGTTGAGATGCTTGTGCACATGGATCATTCAAGATGCATTCTCCTCCCTTGATTATGCCTCTTTTTCCTCTTAATCTCAACCATCCATTTTTATTTAAAAGAAAGAGCTCTCCCCTTTTTGAAGGGTCCATACACCATTTTTGAACATTGTTATGCTGCTAGGTTTCTAGCTAGTTTCTTTGGAGCTTTGTGGAGAACTTCTATTTTCTTGTCTTCATTCTCTCATTCCATCACATTCTAGCTTAATATCATGTTACATGTTAATTTAGTTTCTCTTTTGTAATGATTTATCTCACATAGCTTAACTAGGTTGATGGTAACACTCTCATCCTTGCTTAGAATAGCTATATTTTACATATTCATACTAGTCAAGTTTGCATTTGCAATGCATTATTGAGGCATCCTTTGTAGACATTTGCACTCTTGCACCTTATCACTAAGAGAACCTGCCTTTGCATGGTTTACTAGTAAGAATAGTATCTCTAAGGCTTAGTTGAGAGCCTTCTTATGCTTGAAATATACTCTCTTGCACTCCATGGATAAGGAGCTCTAAGCTGAAACCCAAGTATTCTAAACTCATGGAATACCTTGGATAGAATGGTTTAGAGTGTGAAACCTTTTGAGTGTACAAGTATGTGACACTTGGAAAGTGATTTTAATCATCTTTTTAGTGTTTACTTTATTTCTATTTGTAATTGTTTGACATGATTTTAAAGTTTGAACTTTATTTCTTGAATAAGATAAACGTAGTAGAATTAAAATGCTATTTTTCTTACCAGGCCTATCAAATTCAAAGGAAAAAAATGTTTCTAATACTAAATTTCATTCTAGTCTAAGAGTCTAAGACTCTTCCCATGACGAAAAATGACCTAAAGTTGTTATTTTTGCCTTACTTCTATGTTTGTATAGAAGAGAATTTAGGGTCATTTGCTAAATGTTATAGTTGTAAATTTAGTACTTTTAAATCACAATATGAAATTGGGCACTCAAATTTAACTTTTGCAAATGGAATTCATCAAATTTTATCATTTTATTTTCTATATTTTCACAAAGATCATCATAGATTATCATTGTACCATAACAACGTATCATATGAGCATAATAATGCAAATAAAAAACAATAGTAATGGTAAAATTTGAATGAATCTTGATTCATGAATCATGGCATCATCTAACTTAAAATGTTCTTGTCTGTTTGACATTAGAAATTTAAAAAATGATATAACTTATTATGCATGATATTGTTTACAGTGAAAAGTTAGCATGCTAAGAACATTAACAAACATGAAAATACTCACACACTAAATTAACAATAACATATAAAGCAAGACTAAGATGAGCCTTCAAATGGGAATGTGAGCCATTAAGTGGGACTCTCTCAACGAAGGGTCCTCTTGTTGATTAGCTTCATCTATTTGATTGAATTCGATGTATGTGTGCTCAACATAGCTTCAAAATGGCTTCAAGGGAGGTGGGTAATGGAAAATTGGTAGCTTTGTGAGCTCTCAATTTGGCATTATAAGGGTAAGATTGATGGCTTTGGTTCTCAAAATGGCATGGTAACTTTAGCTCAAAGATTGTTGTTGAATGGCTTGGGAGGGGATTCAATTTATAGGCCAAGGGGTAGAGGGATGGAGGGCTTAGATGCAAGGATGGGGAGATGATTAAGGAGGGCTAAGATGCACTCAAAGGGGAGCACATGGATTGTGCTTGTTTAGCACCAATGCAAAGGTGACACTTGTCACAAGGAGGATGGGTGTGAGAGGGTAGGGTAAAGGGTTGGTTAAAGGCATGATGAGTGGGGTTGAGTATGTAAGAGAGATGTAAGAGGAATGAGTGTGGAAGAGGGAAGAGTGTGGAAGATGGATGTAAGAGTCATGAGTGGGCTTGTAAGAGTCTTTTATGGTTTGTAAGAGCACTCATGACTTGGTGGTTGGGTTTTTTGAGGGGAGACTTTGGTTTGGTTTAGGAAATTCTTAAACTTGTTTAGGGAATGTGACAACATTAGGGAGTGGATTAGGCTTGGGTTTAGGATTAGATTAGGGATGTTAGAGATGTGGAAGTGGATGGAATTAATGAGGGTGGGTGAGTTAGTGGCTAAGCTAGTTTAGTATGGGTGGATGGGGTGGATTAGGCTAAATGGAGGATTAGGGATAGGTTAGGGGTTTTTGGATTTGAGGATTTTATTTATCAAATAGATTTATTTAATAAATGGGGATTTTTGGAATTAGATAGAAGAATAGGATTTAATTGATAAATAATAGGTTTATTTGATTTATCAATTAGGACTATAGATGATTAATTAAATTAATCACCTAGGGATGGCAAAGGATTAATTAAATAAGAATTTAATTAATGATGCCTTTAGAGATGGCTAAATTAGATTACCAAAGCGGTGTAATCAAATTTAGGTGTTTTAGATAATAATTTAGAATTGACACATCATACCATAACTGTTAAACTTGCCACATCATCTCATCATTTGAGTCTTTTGATTCCTTAGCATCAAGTTCAAACAGTCCATCATGCTTCATGTTTTCTCCAATAGGCATACCTTTGTCATCCTAATAGTAATTCTCAACTTCAACATCAATGCTACTAGAACCACTACCTGAGTTACTAATCTCATTGTTTGAAACATTTCCCAAACCTCTTCTTTGGCATTTCTTCATCCACAATTTCAATGCCCTTTCATAAGGAAAAGTATTGATTTCATATCTGGATGTATATGGCCTCAGACAATTTTCCAAATTCTTATCTAGTTTATTTCTTACCTTTTATTTTAGGAACCCCAAAGTATTGAAAACTCTCTCATCCTCCACAGAACCCAATATCATGGTCAAACATAATTCAACAAGCTTGAAAAATTATGATTGTATTGCATAAAAATGTAATAAATGGAATAAACACTAAGAAACTAATGCATCTATTCCTACATGATCATGCAAACCTCAAAATATAGAAGATAAATATGTAACATAAAGACAACATGAAATAAAAAGAGCTTAATCTACTAATGCAAACCTCATGAAATCACCAAGTGATTGATGATTTCACATTATGGGATGTCATTGCTCACTATTCTTGTAGCATAAAAATGGGGTAGATAGTAGATATGGAAATGAGGAGAGGGCTCTCCTTTTATAGGAAATGAGATGCAATGGATGGCTGAGATTGAATGCAAGATGAAGGGCTAGGATCCCTCAGGATCAATGAGGTGTCCATGAGGTAGAGACCAAGTAGACTCCATGTGGATTAGGGTTTTGACCAATTCAAAGGGGGCAATATGCTCACACATGTGTGAGAAACCTTTGATGGTGACATGATCAATGAGGTGAGAAGCATGGCTTCTCACACATCTGTGAGACAACTTGATTCCCATGTAAGAGGACAAGTGTGCAAGAGGTGTGAGAAGCATGGCTTCTCACACATGTGTGAGACAACTTGACTCTCATGCAAGGGGACAAGTATGCAAGAGGCATGGAATACATGAGGGATGAGGATAGTGTGAACATACCTCACACATGTGTGAGCACACACTTAGGATTAAAAGATAATTAGCAATGTGATTAGAAAAAGGAAGCATGATTAAGGAAGTGGGTAGGTTTAGAAACATGGGTTAGGTTAGAGTAGTGAGATTAGGTGAGGGTTAAAGGTAGGAGCCATGTGCTCAAATAGGATTAAATGTAATATTTAATTCCAAGTGGGTTTAGCAAAGGATTAATTAAGTAAACGAAGTACTTAATTAAAGTGAATGGGCTAGGATTTAAATAAACCTTAGTTTATTTAAATCAAGGAAAGGCTAGGATTTAGATAAACTTTAGTTTATTTAAATCAAGGAAACAGTGAACATAATTAAATGTTAGTTTAAAGAATAATTTTGAAAACGGAGTGTCAATACACTTAACTATTTTTCCACTAAACAATGCCAAACAAACAGTAAGTGTCGAGTGTTAACAAGTGCCAAGTGTTAACCAGTGTCGAGTGTTAACAAGTGCCAAGTAATAGTAGGTGTCGAGTGTTAACAAGTGTCGAGTAACAACAAGTGTTGAGTGATACAATTTTGCTTAGGTGCCAAGCTATCCGAGAAACAGCATGTGTCGAGCATCAGCAATGCTTCAGGAGTCGAGTAACTCAAGATATCAGCATAAGAGTTTGTGATTGCACAAACTATGATGTAAACTATTTTTGTAGTTGACATAAGATAAATCTCAAAAGATATAGAGATAAGAACGAATCTTTTACATTTCCTATGCAATTTGCATGCAACCAATTGGAAAACTTGGAAAGGCGTGCAACCAATCAGAAAAAGATAAGTATTGACCAGGAAATTGAGATTCAATGTGGATCGTAGATCCATATCTAACCCTAAGTCTTTGAATTCTTTTTAAGGAAGATGAAAGGTTGATTAAAAAAATGGATGAGAGGAGTAGAGTAGAATTAAAAAGGAAAAACATAATGGTATTTGGCGAGAGGAGACTTAGAAAGTAAGAGCAGCAATTCATTAATCAGTTGATCAGAACAAAGAAAGGTAGACAAACAAAAATTAGATCTCAAAGGATCAAAATCAAAGAAAGAGCTAGAACAAGTTCCTGCATTCAGTAATCAAGGATTGCAAACAATCAAGTTTATAACACCTAATACTCTCTTACCATTGTATTAGAAATAAAATCCTATGTAGATAGGTTGGCTTAATAGCTATTTGTAGATCCTTATCAAAAGGTGATTAAATCCTTTAACAGGGTGACACTTCATGTTAAGTGTTTGAAATCCTTTAAACAGGTCACTATTGGCACAATGTAAAGCCTTTAATAGGGAAGGCCTTTAACATGGCAAACCATCAGAAGTGGTTGAACAATATTGCTGCAGTATTTTTTGTGGGTATTATCCCCACCCTAGTTTTACCTTCTTATTCTTGGAGGGTTTTTGGGTTACCAAATTCTAGTGTTATGTGTTGTTGATGCATGTGTTTAGTTTCATGTTTACTTGATGTATTTACATGTATGCAATTTACTTCCACCTAAAAGTTTTATTGGCTAAAGTGTAATACTTATGATTCACCGCCCCCCCCCCCCCCTCCCCCCCTCATAAGTACTCTTTCCATATTTGAATATTCCAACAATTGGTATCAGAGCGAATCCAAGTTCTCGCAAGGAAAATCCTAACAACTTGGAGGAAAAGATCTAAAGATGGAAGCTTTCAAACTTGGAAAGATCATTGAAAATCAGGTGATAGATGTGCAACTTGCTCTACATAGCTTGGAGGAATTCATAAACAAGTTGAGAAATTCTTTAAAAAAAAGGAAGGATCTAGCCATAGCCGAAAATGAGATAAACTACAAGGAGATTGATACCACCAACATATTTTCCAACGGAGACACTAAAGAGTTTGATGCAGCAATAGCAGAACTGATGGAGAAAAATAAAGTTCAAACAGAGGAGATAAGATCTCTCAAGATGGAACATGAATCACAGGCCATAATGATATGTGAAATTACTAAACAAAAGAAGAGAGTAGTTGATGATAAGGTCATTATGGAAAATGACAAAAGAAATCTTGCAAACAGACTTGAAGAAAAACGTACTGAATTGACAAGGATCTCAAACATGCAAATGGATACACTTGCCCAAATGATGAACCTTCATCATGAACTCAATGTGAAAGATATTGAGATCTCTACTTTGAAGATGCAAAATGAACAAATGTAGAATGAATTGAATAGAGAAAAAGAGGTGGTAGAGAATCTCAATAAGTCAAGTGAAGCCATCAAATATTTTGAGCAATTATTGAAATCCCCAAGATCAACCCATTATACATCAGGACTTGGATACAATAGCACTAAAGTTGGAGAATCATCCAAGAGTGCAGAACAAAGAAGTTATAAAGGTAAAAATGTTAAACCTACATGTCATTTCTGTGGAAAGAAAGGACATACATCTAATGTTTGTAGAAGCAAGAATGCCCATCAGCATGATAAACCTAAAAGTATCAACCATTGTCATAAATGCAAGAAGCAAGGTCATCAAGCATATGAATGCAGAACCAAAACTACTAAGACATCAAGATTTGAGGGTCACTGCCATAATTGCAAAAAATATGGACATAGAGCTTTTGAATGTAGATCAAAGCCTATGCGAACATTAAATCAACTAGCAAAGACATCAAACCATGAATTTTGGGATTACAACACTAGGTACAATTGTCACTATTGTCAAGAATATGGACATACACCCCAGAATTGCATAAGAACACATTTTAGGGGAAACTATAAAAGATGGTTGAATCAAACTACATGTTTCAATTGCTTAAAAATTGGTCATATCAGCAAGAATTTCCCAACAAGGTCAAAGGCATCAAGTTCTAAGTTCAGCAATGGAAAGGCAAAGATAGATGTTGCACATATCAGAAGTAAAATGAACAAGACATGGAAGAAGAAAGATGAGTATAGCACATCAAGTGCAGAGATCAATTCACCTAATAGGTCAAGTGATCACACTTCATCAAATTAAGCAAGAATAAGTGTGTGGGATTGATAAACCAAGTTACATCATACATCAGTCCCAAGACATAGAAGAACTGCAAAGAAGAAATTAGCATAAGTAAAGATGCTAAGTCAAAATTGAGAATTTTGAAAGATTTGTCAAAATTGTCTTCAAGTGCTGAGTTGCTAACAGTGACTAAGTTGATAGATGATGTCGAGTTGTGAAATATCAATAGGAGCTGAGTCATGTTGAAACCCTTCAAGTGCCGAGTAGACAGTTGTCAGCGCACTAAGCATTAATTACTCTATTTTGAAGGGTGCATAAATTCAATTTTTGATCATTTTCCCACCATTCAAATGAGAAGCAAAGCCGAGAAGAGCGAAGAAGATCAAGATCAGTTCAGAAGCCATTTGTGAAGATTTCAATAGTGATTCAGGACAAGTTTCATCGATTTGAGGTATTTTACTTAAGTGCTGAGCTACGTAGAATTTATAAACTTGTTTAAATCGTAAACCCTAGTTTGGAAAACAATGGCATCTAGGTCAGGAACCACTAAGGGTAGAGAGAGTCATGAAATATAGTTGGTCAGTAATGAAGTTAAACAACCTAAATTCAAGCCCATTCCAGAAGTAGCATACAAGAATGATCCCACATGTGCATTATCAATTATTCTTGATAAAGTTGTTATGGTCCAAGATGTTCGCAAATGTTATAATTGCAAAATTGGAGCCATAGGAGATTTAGAGATCTACAATGCATATGACAAGCTATGTGAGAACAAAAGACTGAAAGATGAGTTCTTAATAATAGAAAGAAAAGGATTAACCAAAACCCTAGAATTTCTTATTATTTTCAAAACTGAATGGGTACGGATAGTTTTGAGCAGAATACACGATGGAGCCTTTTGGTTAGAGTCAAGGCCAGTAAAATTCACCAAGAAAACTATTCAGAGGGTTACTGGTATTCCAACCCTAGATCGGCCAAAGACCCTGCGAAGTGACAAAAGGGAAGTAATAGAGAAAAACACAGGTGCTAAATGGAATAATAGAGGAATGACTATTCACACAGTCTCCCCTACTAGATTTTTTTGTGAGAATCATTTCACACAAATTCTATCAATCAAGCAGGTTAAACAGTGTACCTTGTATAGCAGTTGATGTTGCATACAAGATAATTAAAAAGGATCACACTTATGATCTAGCGGAGCTCATGTTTCAACAGATTAATAAAAATCTGGGAGCTATAAGGAAGAGCAAGGGAGCTCAGTGCAAATTTGGATTAGTTTTGGTGTGCATATTTTTCTATCTGATGAAAGAATTCCCTTCTGTAGGTAAGGTAAGATGGAGTCTAGACAAAACAATTGTTGAACAAATCAATGGATACAATGAATAGATGGGTGACAATTTTGATGCCCAAATGAGTAGTTACTTTGAGGACTTCAAAAAGTCCATGAAACAAAGAATGACAATTCCAGTCTCATTGACTAAGAAATATGAAAAGGACATTTTTTTTCTTGTAGATATAGATTATACCTATATACAAGCAGTTATACCTAGAGTAAGATGGCTTAGGCCACTAGGTTATGAACTTGATATTGATCAAGCTTCTACAGCGATAACATCCCTCCTTGCAGAAGAAGCTGATAAAAATGCAAAAGCTTTTGGAACCTATGATGTTGTTAAATTAAGGGTGATAACAGATTTGAAGACTGCTTTTGCAGTAAAGATGAAAGAAAAAATGGTGCGACAAATCAAGAGAAAATTTGGTGTTGAAGAAGAAAGAACAACAGAAGAGGAAGGAGAGGACATTGAAGAAGAGGGAGATAAACCTCAAGGTCTGACTCAAGGGTTAGGAGAAGATAAAGAGAAAAGTGTTGAGGAAGAATAATCCAAGGAAGCACAAGTTAAAAGAAAAGCCACAACTCCTCCTACTACTCAATCCAAGGGAAAGAAAGTAGTTGCTCCTACACCAAAGAGACCTACCACAAGTGTTGCAGCACAAAAAGCCCAAGAGGAGGCAAAAGGAAAGAAGAAAGACTCAAAGAAGACTATTGCCGAGTCTAAGAAAAGAAAATTTATTGCCCAGCCTAAAAAAAATGAGGAGAAGACGGAGTTAGAGGACAACAGTCAATTTCAAGTGGTAGGACACAAACCTTAGATTGTTGTTGATAAATTATGTTCAAAAATTAGGAATGATGATTTGAAAGGTTTAAAGAACCTGAATTTTTCTAAGCTCACCAAAGAAGAGCAAAATAAATTAGAGGAATTTGTGTATGCTATGATGGCTGAATATAAGCACACACCTCTAGAATTAGATGAATCAATGCCTAAAGAATTGTACAAAATTGTAGAGGATAAATGGCATTTTTGTTTACAAATGGAAAGGGAGATAAGGGAGTCAACATTAGCTAGATTTTTGCCTAATTTGTCTAGAGATCAAGTAACAAATGCAGTAAAAAGGCATAATAATAGATTCACTCCCAAGCATAGAGTATTCAGCATATTACAGAATAAAATTGAAGAGGTAGTTACAAAATCCACAAGATTATGGAAAATAGTTTACAAGAAAATAGAAGATGTGTATAATGAAGAATTTAAGGCAGAGGCAAGTGCCAAGATAAGAGAAAAGAAGATGTCAAGAACCAAGGAAAAAGAGAAGGAACAAGTGGAGAAGAAAAGTGAAGAAGAAAAGGAAGAAAAGGCACATACAGAGGAGAAAGAGGAAGAGAAAGATACAGCTGAGCCACAAGATCAAAGTATGCAAGACACACAGGTATCTCCTCCTAGTCCTCCTCATGCCACCATCACACCTATAGAAATTATAAAAATAAAAGATGTTACAGACACTTCAAATCAAAACATCAATCCATTAACTACAGAGGATTTAGAAATCCTTGACCAATCATCACTAGTAGCAAAATTAAGTTCAAATCCTATATTGGTCAGTGTTGATGAATTACAGAATCAAGAAGTTAAAACAAAGATAGTCAAGGTAAAAGCACAAGGGCCACCCTCGACCATACAAACTAGTGGTATTCTATTTCTTCCACCACCACCTCCACCAAGTGTAGTCACTTATACACTTCAAATGCCGAGTACAGCAGTAAAGGAAATAAAAGAAACATCTAAACAACCAACAAGT
The DNA here is from genome assembly GCA_028749045.1 of Cupressus sempervirens. Lineage (NCBI taxonomy): Eukaryota > Viridiplantae > Streptophyta > Pinopsida > Cupressales > Cupressaceae > Cupressus > Cupressus sempervirens. The sequence goes on from CM053792.1 coordinate 91,521,979, forward strand.
TCAACCCCACCTAGCGATCATAAAAGGGATACTCAAGCTGAAGAAAAAGATGAGACAAAGAAGAAGGAGGAGTCTGCAATACAAACACTAGTTGCATTACCAAAATCTGGTACTTGAACACAAACTCTTTAGCAGCCGAGCACAGATGGGTTACAGCTACAAATCAAGACACCAGGGTCAAGCTCATCAAAGGCAGTCAGGAAACTTCACTATGGAGTTCCTAAACTTGATGAAGAAATAAAGATCCCATATTATGAATCTAGCACTCTCACTGAAGAGAAGATTAATGAAATTTAGAGTGCATTGGACAGAAGAAGGAGACAAGAAGCACTAAGAAAAGAACACAAGCATAAGTTTACCTTGAATGAAATCAAAGACATATTCATAGAAGCTTTCTACTTACAGTCTTCAAATGAGTCAAGACCAATTATAGAGAAACTATCTGATATAGTTGACCAAGTGACTAGTGAAGACCAGGAAACAAATACCAAATTGCTCAAATGGTCAGAAAGGAAGTTCCAAGGAAAGGTAAATAATAAAATATCTGGTGATATAGCACTGTCACAAGAAGAACTGGCAAAGAAAATTAAAATAGTTAAAGCTGTACTAGGAAACATCTTTTCCTTGTACAGCAAGTTGTGTGATTTTTCCACATTCACACAGGACACTAGCCAGAAAATACTGAGCTTGGAGAACAATCTGAAGATTTCTAGCATGCAACTCCCCACAAATCCAGCTCAGAGTGAGAAGAATTTTACCCAATCGCTTCACACACAAAGAGAGTTAGTTGTCTTAGCAGTAGAGGAGGCAACCACAAAAGCTAAATTGATGCAAATCCAATCCTCAATAACTCCTCATTTGGAATTACTTCAGAAGGAGCAGATAAATGCAGAGACAATCCTCAAGAAAGACCCCAATCTTTCTTCATCTAATGGACTTGTACACCTAGCAACAAAGATTTCCATCCAGCATAAGTCATTGGATGTCGCACTAGCAAATTGGGATGCAGCTCTAAAGGTACTCCTTGAAGTAAATAGTACATTTTTTGCCAAGTATGGCATTTCTTTGTAAGACCCTTGACATAAGTGTCAAAAAGGGGGAGAATAAGTATGGGGGAGTGATAAGAAGAGGTGATAAGAAGAGAATAAGTATGGCGGAGTTAAGTATAGGAATGAAATGATAAGTATGCTAAAAGGGGGAGATAGCAAATTTTGGGAGACTTTTTTTGACAAATTTTGATTAGTCAGAATGCAGAAACATGACAGTTATCACTGAGTGTACATACAGGATCAACTAACAAGGAGTCATAAGGATCTTACTTAAGTGTTTTTGCCACTCATGTCAAAGGGGGAGATTGTTAGTTTAAAGAATAATTTTGACAACTGAGTGTCAATACACTTAACTATTTTTCCACTAAACAATGCTGAACAAATAGTAAGTGCCAAGTGTTAACAAGTACCGAGTGTTAACAAGTGCCGAGTAATAGTAGGTGTCGAGTGTTAACAAGTGTCGACTGTTAACAAGTGCCAAGTGTTAACAAGTTTTGAGTAACAGTAGGTTTCGAGTGATACAATTTTTCTTAGGTGCCGAGCTATCTAAGAAACAGCATGTGCTGAGCATCAACAATGCTTCAGGAGTCGAGTAACTCAGGATATCAGCATAAGAGTTTGTGATTGCACAAACTATGATGTAAACTATTTTTGTAGCCGACATAAGATAAATCTCGAAAGATATAGAGATAAGAACGAATCTTTTACATTTCTTATGCAATTTGCATGCAGCCAATTGGAAAACTTGGAAAGGCATGCAACCAATCAACAAAAGATAAGTATTGAGCGGGAAATTGAGATTCAATGTGGATCATAGATCCATATCTAACCCTAAGTCTTCGAAGTCTTTTTAAGGAAGATGAAAGGTTCATTAAAAAAATGGATGAGAAGAGCAAAGCAGAATTAAAAAGGAAAAATAGAATGGTATTTGGCGAGAGGAGACTTAGAAAGTAAGAGCAGCAATTCATTAATCAGTTGATCAGAACAAAGCAAGGTAGACAAACAGAAATCAGATCTTAGAGGATCGAAATCAGAGAAAGAGCCAGAACAAGTTCCTACATTCAGTAATCAAGGATTGAAAACAATCAGGTTTATAATACCTAATACTCTCTTACCATTGTATTAGAAAGAAAATCCTATGTAGATAGGTTGGCTTAATAGCTATTTGTAGATCCTTATCAAAAGGTGATTAAATCCTTTAACAAGGTGAAACTTCATGTTAAGTGTTTGAAATCCTTTAAATAGGTCACTATTGACACAGTGTAAAGCCTTTAACAGGGAAGACCTTTAACAGGGCAAACCATCAGAAGTGGTTGAACAATATTGCTACAGTAATTTTTTTGGGTACCATCCCCACCCAAGTTTTACCTTCTTATTCCTGGAGGGTTTTTGGGTTACCAAATTCCAGTGTTATGTGTTGTTGATGCATGTGTTTAGTTTCATGTTTACTTGATGTATTTACATGCATGCAATTTACTTCCACCCAAAAGTTTTATTGGCTAAAGTGTGATACTTATGATTCACCCACCACCCCTCGCCGCCCTCTCATAAGTACTCTTTCCATATTTGAATATTCCAACATTAAATAAATGCAAAATTTATTTAATTAAAAGTAGGGGAATTAAATAAATAATAAATATTTATTTAATTCGTCATGAAACGGGTATGTGGACAAATTTAGGTGTCTACATTTTTCCCCTCTTTGATATAGCATTAGTAATGTTATATCAAAGAAGAATAAAACATAGTGGATGGGAGGATAAGACTAGTAGCATGATGCCCTAGTCATGGAAGGATGAGGAAGGATGATAAGGGTGGAATGGTATGCCCCCTCGAGAGGACATGCGGGTTAGGAGAACACGGATGTTCTCTCAAAATGGCTAGGAAGATGGAAGAGAGGGGAAAAGTTATGATGCAATGGTGTGAACAACCTAAGTTTGATATTGTATTCAACACTATACACCAAGGTATGAGGAACCGAGATGACAATGTGTCAAGTACATGATAAAAAGGGTCTAATTCAACCATATGCCTTATGAAACCATGATATGGAAGACCATGATTCTTGGGACAATAGGATGCAAAGACCATGATAAACGCAAAAAATACTAATGCATACAAGTAATAAGCAATCATGCACAAAAAACCAAAAGCAAACCAACATTTAGCTCCTAGTCAAGCTGAAAACCCATTAATGGATTGATTGATGATGATTGATTAAGGATGAAAAAGCTAACGATAAGTGTAATGCACATCCAAGGATTGGGAAGGATTCATCCCATGATAATATTTGAATATAGACTATCAATTGATTGGGTCAAAGTGATGAATTGATTAAAGATTGATGTACAAGATTGCAAGATTAGATTGATTGAATTAGTATTGATTGCATAGTGATTTTTTTTTTTTTTTTTTTTTATGGAAAAGTTGGAGGAATAGATGAAATTGAAATGAATGTGGATGAGATTGGGAGAATGATGTTGATAGGATTAAAAATGATGAGAGTAGAATCAATTGAAATTGATTTGATGTGAAAGGATTAGAAGAAGGGAAAATTGATTGAAATAGAGGATAAATGAATTTGATTGAAATGGAAGAATTAGATTGAATGAAGGTGGGATAGAATGGATTGGGACCAATGAGAAGGGAGAACCAAGGCATGGTAAATGGAGGAAAAGCAAAATGAGTAGGTGGATGATGAGAAATGGTGAAAGGGTATGAGGGGCCAAATGACATGGTGTGGGAAAATGCAGAGCCAAGGACCATGTTTCAAAGGAGTCCAAATGCCCCATACCAAGGATATGAAAATGGAAGGAAAAATAGTGGGAAGGGATGCCTGAAGATGAAAAGGTGGTAGGAAGTCTAGCATATGGAGGAAGAGAAGGCATGTGCTCTTCCAAAGCATGTATGAACATTTTGGTATTGTGCCTCTAATAGTGATCACAAGCATGGGTATGAAAGGGGAATGAATAAGGGATATGGGAGGGAGGGTATAAAAAAAAAGGCTAATGATATGAAGGGTATGGATGAAATGTAGGATATGAAGTGGATGAAATGGAAGGGATAACCAAGATCAATGACATACAAAAGGGGGATGGAAGTACGTAGGAGTATGGATGGAAAATGGATGAATGAACATGACAAGGACCATGGGATGCAAGAGAGGGATAGCATGTCAAGACCAAATATATGGAAAAATTATGGACGTATATAGGATAATGTATGGAGAAGGAGAAAGGGATGTGGGAAGCGCATGTGGATGGATGAAAGGAAAGTGAAAGTCAAGATCAAAGATGGAAAAGGATAATGAATGGTGGATGGAAGTATGGAAGATATGTAAGGGAGAGTGGTATGGATGGAGCTTTCCCCCAGTGTAGATTGCAAGTGGAAGAGGAAAAGAAAATGGATGGATAAGTGGAAGTGGAAGACATGATAGGAAAATGAAGGGAGGACTCAATCATCTAGATATATGGATGGTATCCCTTGATATGTTATTCTTTTTCTTTTTTCTTTTCAAGGAATTTTTATTATTTTCTCTTAGATGTTGGTAGGGTAGTGAAAAGAAAGATGAAGTGGATTGGGGAATGGAAGACAATGACTTATGAAAAGGTTTGGATTAAGGGGGTGGAGTGGGTGGGAGGAAGACATGGTTGATGGATGCTAGGTTGGAAGACTTGTGAATGAATGGATTAAGGAGGTGGAAAGATCATCATTGGAACACACCTTGAAGGGTGATGGAAAGGAGGAAATTGTGGAGGATATGTGAGTGAAAATTTGGATTTTGGGATAAAGGGACCCAAAATGGATGAAGGAGATGGTGAATTTGGAATGGTGGATTTGGGTATATAAGGAACCAAAATGGAATTAGAAAATGGAAGCGTGGGTAAGTTATGAATGAGGGAAGCCTTGGGATTAGCAAAATTGGATGTCATTTTGAATCTTTCTTTGAGATTCATTGCTACGTTAAGTAGCTTAGGAATCCACATAATTTTTGCATTTTTGATTTTCAGCCTTTATGGCCTTTTGATTTTTCTTTGGATCATATTTATCTTTTCTTGAACATGTCGTTTAGAGGGGACATGTTGATCCTTGTGCTTTTGTGGATTTTTGGCTTCGTTCACTTTTTCTTTAGCATCCAACTGTCTTCCATTGGCTATGGTAGGGGTGCATGAAGAAGAGAAAATGGATGGTGGACATTGAAAGGAATTCAAGGATGTGTGCCTTTTTTGATCTTTATTAGGAGCATGAGTAGATGAAGTGGAAGACATGGATATGGTGGATGAATGTATGTAAGGGCCCAAAATGGAAGGAAAGGATGAAGGGTTTAGATGTGGAACATAAGGACCTAGAATGGATGGAAGGGAGGAAGGAATGGGAATATGGATATAAGGTCCTAAAATGCATGGCAATGAGGAAGGAATAATTTTGGATTTGGAAGGAGTGGAAGGCATACCAACATCTTGAGACATTATTTCGTTAATGGGATATTTATCATTTTTAATACAAGATGTGAGTCCAAGTATATGGGGTTCATGATTTGATTGGATAGGTGTGATAGGATCATGTGGAGGATTAGGATTGTGATGGGGATTATGAGGGATAATAGGATCTTGGGATGGGGGGGATCATGAAAGGAAAATGAATGGGTGCTTTGATCTTGACTGAAAATAGGATCATGTAATAGAATGAGTGGATCATGAGATGGAATGGAATTATGAGATGTAGCTATTTGATCTTGACATGGAGGAATATTAGTGGATGGAGTGGAAGGAACTTCATCCTAAGATGGAGTGGAATCAGTAAGTTGTGTGGTATATGGAATGTCTTGATCTTGATTAGGAAGGGAATCATGAGATGGACTAGGAGGGATAAATGGATCTTGAAGGATAAGGGAACAATTGGATGGAGAAATTCTTAAATCTAGAGGAGAAGAGGAATCTATAATGTCATGCTTTGGAAGAAGGTCTTGAGATGGAATTGGGGGTATGACTTTGGGTGATGGGCTCTCTTCATTTTGAATTGTACAGTTAGCCAAGAATTTACGTGAGAAAAACCCATTATGAGGTGGAGATGATGTTTTTGGAGGATTAGGATTGTGTGAATGTGGAACTATGGATAGGGGATTGCATGGAGGGTTGGGGATGGATGGGACATGAGGACTAGGATCTTTGAAACATGGGGGAAGAGGACACATGGCATGGAAGGTGGCCTCTTTTTGTTGACTTGCTAAAAGATAATTCTTTAGTTGTTCCATTTCCATGGCAAGGGCATTTGTGTTTGAGGAAGTGTGTGGGCTATGAATAGAAGCATATGTAGATGAAGGATAATGAGGTGGATTTCCCTTGTCAAAGGCAGAAGAATAATGAACATGAGATAGATGAGAGTTGGGTATGAAATGTAGGTTGATGGGAGGTACAACTCCATATTGTCTTTGAAGATTTTCAACCATTTGATTAAGTAGATTCGGATCCATAGATGTTAGAAGAAGAGTGATTAAAGATTTGAGGATAGATGGAATATGAACTCGGGGCTAGGAGCAATTTTAGACTTTGTGTCGATTTGATTTGAAATTGATTGATATGATTTGATTTGATTTTGATTTGATTTGATGTTGATATTGATATTGATGAGGGTTTGATTTGATTTGATAAAAACCCTATTATATTGCAAACAAGTGAATGTGAGATTTGAATGAAAGTCCAATGTTTGTGACAATGCTCCTATGTCCAAAGTAGAAGATGTGATGCAAAGTTGAATTAGAAGAAGATGCGAATGGAATTAGAAAGATTGATTATGGATGAAGAGGTAAATGGATCAAATTAAGAATTGATTAGAAATTATTGAATTTGACAAGGAATTGGATTAGAAGAATGACGATGTGGAGGACTAAATTAAGGATGAATTATAAGATTGGCCAAGGAAATCTAATCATGATTTGGATTATGGCTCATGACTAGGATGAAGATTATGGATTAGATTGAATGACAAGGAAATGATTTGGACAAAGGGCGATGATGAAGGTGTCAAGTAATGATTTGAATGATGAAGACAAGAGATGTATGAGGGTGATGACTTGGATGGAAATAAGATGTGACGTGGAATTGATGTGGACAACTTGACTAAGAGAACCTAAACCAAGACTTTTTTTTATTGTTTTTGAATTTTATTTTTATTTTTATTCTTTGGATTTTTGAACTTTTATGATTTTTTTGTATTTTTATGTTTTATGATTTTTTTGGCTTTTTCAAATTTGATATACAAAATATATACAAGGAAATATTTACAAGGAAAGTGTGTTTCAAACACTCAAGAATGTCAAACACACCAACAATCCTATAAGGTTTCAACTAGGATGTACAAGGATCAACTAGAGGGCGTCCTCAATATACGCAAGGTACGTGAGGCCCTAATCTGTAGATGAAAGAAAATACTACCACATAGTCAGGGGGAGACGGTAACCCAAATCTCCTCCTTCACTTCCCAAAGGTATAAAGTTTTTTGGGGCTTAGCCAAGAGTGACAATATTTTTCTTCCAAGAGAGGTGTCTTTCGATTCACCTTCTGATTTTTATACTCTACTAGAACACTGGAGTTGAGGTCATCCCAAGGGGTGATGAAATCCCCAAGTAGGCCTCCTAAAGAAAAATAAAAACAAGACCACTTATTTCTTGTGCACCCAAGATCACCCGAAGGTAGGAGGGGAGAGAATATGTAAGTGGCCTCGGGGTTTAAAAGACACGCGTTCTTTCTTGATGAAACTTTTAGGTTTTGTAATCTACTTGAAGACACATGTGTTTAAAGCATACAATGTTCTTTCCAACTTGAAATCATCGTCAACATAAATAAAAGCACAGATTTGTCAACAAGAAAGTAAATCACTCGTGAGCATAAGCAAATTTGACAAGAAAAGAATCAAATTCCCTTTAGGCATTAAAGATTGAGTGATTGTTCATTTTAAACACCAAATTGAAATGTGTATTTCAATGTTCATTGATCCTTAGACATACAAGATTGTGTTGTCATTAATTCCAAAGCAAAAGTTTTTTTCAATTAACCATACATTCAAGATTGAGTGTGATTGTTTTAGTATTTAACCATGCATTCAATGACAAGTGTTTAAGCATACAAGTTCATTCCAAAAATAAATTTAAGACAAAAACCTACAAGCAATATGGTTAGTGAGAAAATGTCCCTGCAAAAGTACAAGTTAGGGCAGCAAAAATATAGGAAAAATGTGAAACAACTGAGCAATGAAAAGGTTAGCAAAAATTTTGGTCTTTGACATAACAATTAGATATCTAAACTGCATCAAAATCTCATAAAATTAGCACCATGATGACGGGCTCGAAATCAACTTTTCGGCGATATTTCATTTTTTGAAATGGAGTTTGTATGCTCAAGTTATGAGCAAAAAATAGAAGGATGTTCTTTATGGCCTAGAAGGGCATGTGGACTGCTGATGCAGTGATGATGTCAATGACCTTATGTGCTCCAAAGACAATGATGGGCTTTATGGCTCAATTAGAGGTTCCTCGTGAAACTTGATCTCCAAGCACAAGCCTTCAACCTACAAGCTTGAACACTCACACATAAACTCAAAAACACGTTAAATGGTTAGTTTGAACTCGTGAAGTGGGTTCCACTGAGCATGCCAAAATGTATTGTGTAAAAATGTAATAAATGGAATAAACACTAAGCAACTAATTCATCTATTCCTACATGATCATGCAAACCTCAAAATATAGAAGATAAATATGTAACATAATGACAACATCAAATAAAAAGAGCTTAATCTACTAATGCAAACCTCATGAAATTACCAAGTGATTGATGATTTCACATTATGGGATGTGGTTGCTCACTATTCTTGCAGCATAACAATAGGATAGATAGTAGATATGGAAATGAGGAGAGGGCTCTCCTTTTATAGGAAATGAGATGCAACGGATGGCTGAGATTGAATGCAAGATGAAGGGCTAGGATCCCTTAGGATCGATGAGGTGTCCATGAGGTGGAGGCCAAGTAGACTCCATGTGGATTAGGGTTTTGACCAATTCAAAGGAGGCAATATGCTCACACATGTGTGAGAAACCTTTGATGGTGAAATGATCAATGGTGTGAGAAGCATGGCTTCTCACACATGTGTGAGACAACTTGACTCTCATGCAAGGGGACAAGTGTGCAAGAGGCATGGAAGACATGAGGGATGAGGAAAGTGTGAACATCCCTCACACATGTGTGAGGATTCCTCACACATATGTGAGCACACACTTAGGATTAAAAGGTAATTAGCAAGGTGATTAGGAAAAGGAAGCATGATTAAGGAAGTGGCTAGGTTTAGAAGCATGGGTTAGGTTAAAGTAGTGAGGTTAGGTGAGGGTTAAAGGTAGGAGCCATGTGCTCAAATGGGATTAAATGTAATATTTAATTCCAAGTAGGTTTAGCAAAGGATTAATTAAGTAAATGAAGTACTTAATTAAAGTGAATGGGCTAGGATTTCAATAAACCTTAGTTTATTTAAATCAAGGAAAGGCTAGGATTTAGATAAACCTTAGTTTATTTAAATCAAGGAAAGGGTGAACATAATTAAATAAATGTAAAATTTATTTAATTAAAAGTAGGGGAATTAAATAAATAATAAATATTTATTTAATTGGTCATGAAATGGGTATGTGGACAAATTTAGGTGTCTACACTGATATTGAATCTCACAACACTTTGCTCTGAGCTAGATTTGTCCAAAGTTTGGTTACCGATCCTTCTTCTTTGGGATTCTACATAAGATCATATTATTCCATCATTATATAGGCAAATCAACATGAATGCTCTCTCAAACAAGATTCATCTAAAACTCCATTTATAGTCACCCCATTGATTTATTTTCTTTTGCAAAATTGATCTATCAAAACCGTTAACTTATCTCAAAAATATTTAGCACTAATGGGGAAACACAACGCACATTGATTCAAGCAATTCATGTCGAGGTAATCTTTCTCTAATTTATGAGAAAAGATTATAAGAAATATCCTTCATTGAATTTATTACAGACTCGACAATTTGTTCAAACACTTTCTTTGTAATAGTTAACTTTTTTTTGTGTGAGTTTCTTTCTTTTTATTGTGGACATGAGCCTTTCATAGTAGTGCATTGGTATCTCAACACCCAGTACATTGGCACATAATTCTCCCTTTGCATCAATCTTTAAAAAATTATACAAATTATCCAAATCTATGATTCTCATCCACCCTAAAAAACATTTTATCCATAAAAAATGAATATGAATTTCTATAGAGATTATCGAGGGCCGTGCATGTCATTTTACATAGTGTATTATATTCTGCAATAAACATATATCTTTGTTGGATCTTCTTCACAATATTTCTCATTTATTCTAGCATGGAGAGAATGGTTGCTAATGTTAAGAGTGTCCCTACATTACTTAACCTTTCAAGAAGATCACCATATTTTCGTTGACCACCCTAATCATTGCAAGTTGATTCCATTGTACCAAGAAACGATGGATATTTAGAAAAAAATTGATGAGTTGGTCCATCCAAAGAGATCCATCTAGTATCATTATCCTTAAGCAACTTTCTCCTATTAGTTAGGCCCTCAGAAAACTGTTGAAAATCCCTAAATCATTTAAGACTTCGACAAAAGTGCCTATATATTTCTTTGATTAAAACATCAACTCTATATATTTGTGGACATTTTCTAACAATTCAAAAGGCTAGATTCATTTTGTGGGCCATGTAGTGAATGCCAACAATGTAAGGTGCAACAAATTCTTTTAACTTTGTGATGAGACCATTTTTGTGCCCTTGCATTACTGAAGCTCCATCTTCTCCAACACACAACAACTTTTGGGCAATCATCATTTCATCTATACCTCCATATTCAAATAGGGAACTCTTTACTAGTTCAAATATGTTTTTCACCATTGAATTATCCTTCATTTTAACAATAGTTAGTAGATTGGGTTGGGAGACAAAATTGTGTACATTATAGACATGCATGCATACTAAGAAGTATTGTCTATTATTTTCACCTCATTTAACAATAATGCAATGAAATTTGACTCTTTAATGTTTTCTTTGATATCTTCCTTTTTGACCTCAGCAAGACAACTTGCCCATTCCCATCTGTTGTTTACTGGTCAATGACTCCTCACATAATAACAAAATTTTGCAAAGTGTAATAAATTACTCAATGATGGGTAGTTTTTCATGGCACACCCTTTGCTTAAGATGTAGAAGACAACACTTAACTAAAGAATTTTACCCATTTCTTGAACTTCCATTGCTTTTTCAATAAGAGATTCCATGGAGCCCTTTACTTCAGTAGGCTTCATCTTTATTTTCTCCTAAAATTCTAAGATTTTTGCATTCTTAATATGTTGACATTCCTCCTTGGTTTTCCACCTTTTAACTAATTTTTCCACTCCATCTATGATTTTCTTCTCATAAACTTTACCCATATGCTTTTTTATGGTGTCAATTTTTAGCTTCAATGTTTTTTTCCTTTTTATTTATCCTTGAGCATATCATACATTTTTCATTCTACCGAAAGCTCACCTTCTTTTGGATTGCATATAGGTTCAATGAATGGATACTTTGAGGCCCATTCTATTTGAAAATTCTTGATTGATATATCCCAATGCCAATTTTTGTTGGATTTCACACTAGTTTTTGCATTGTATTTCCTTTTTCCCTTTCCTAGTCATGCACCATCACCATCTTTGTAATTATCATCCAAATCTATTATATTATTCTGGCTACTCTAGGTATTAACCTATAGATCTTGGCTACTCTAGCTATTTACCTAAATATCTTCTTCAAGGTCATCATGATCAAATATATCAGGTTCGACAACTTCTTCAATATGTACTAGTGGAATTGGTAGTGGCAGTGGTTGAGAATCTTGTAAATCTATTTGTGATGATGTTGCTTCCTAATTTTTGCCACCAAAATATGATGCCAAGGTGTGAGTGCACTTGGTTGGCTTTTCTTGACTTCCACCACATGTAGGACTCTTACCCTTGTTCATGTTCGACATCTCTAAAGAAATATAGGTTGCTATAAAATTCAAGTTATTCAAAAATTAAAATTGACTATAGTCTATTACATATATTTATCTAAATAGTATTCATTAGTTGTATGACCTACACTTTAAAATATAGATGTCCTAAGTCTCCCTGGTTACTATACTGGTCCTAGTTGATAACTAACCACTAACAATCTAACTTGCATCTAATACATATAAGAACAAACTAAACTTATAGAGAATGGATAGATAGGGGCATGAGTTACTTACCTTAGGCTAAAATACAATTTTACAGTCACGACTCACCTGATAATGATCTCTATAGTATGGTAAATTGAGACTTCGCTACTGAATACTAAATAGAATTGAGATAACCCACTGATCTATGAATGTATTTATACCACTCTTTTGTGGAAAAATCTGTAGGAATATTATAGTGTATACCAAATATTTGACAAATCCCACATAAGAAAAACCTATATTATAGAATTTCTAAGGCAAATATAGTTCATCCATTATATGGCCATGCATAATATAGATGGTGAAATTGAATTTGTGTGGACACGCATCCATATATCTGGGGGGCAAATGTCGTCCATCTCCTAAAACATTTTTTAAAACCAAGGGTGAATTGAGTCCATCCAAAAATATCCACCTAGGAAATCATAAGCAAATGTGTTTGATTTTTCATGTGCCAAAAATATTTTTGATTGGCTATTTCATTTCAAAACATGATTTGATGATATAAATCCTCTGGCAATGGGCCTACCGGTTTGACTTATATTTGGAAAACTTGGGGCAACTTCCCAACCTTCATATGTGTAAAAAAATTTCTAAATCAACGTTGGTCACTAGGCAACAATTACCATTTGTGAATATTCAACACTATAGTGAACCCTATCCTATAGGTTGTTCAATGTAGACTTTTTCTTCCAATATTCCATTCAAGATTGTAGATTTGACATCCATTTGATATACTTTGAATCTTTTGTAAGAAGTATATGCAAGTAATGTTCTTACTCCTTCATACCTTGAAACTGGGGAAAATTTCTCTCCATAATCAATTCCTTCCTCTTGTGCATATCCCTTGAAAACCAATCTTGCTTTTTTCCTTGTAACTTCACCTCTCTCGTTCAACTTTTTTCTAAATACCCACTTTGTTACAATCACATTCTTATCCTTTGGCCTTGGTACCAATGTCCATGTTTTATTCTTCTCTATTTGATCAATCTCCTCATTCATTTCCCTTATCCAATATTCATTATCCAAAGCATATTCAACTATTCTTGGCCCAAACTCACATAGTAAACATGTACCATTCTTCAACTTGCTTCTTTTCATGACTCCTGAGTCTTTGTCTCCAATGATTTGATTGGGTGTATAGTGTCTTCTCACATAATTTTCTAAGATAGGTTCATATTTTCTTTCTCCTTGTTGTAGTTCAGTTGATCTTGCTTTTGTTGGCATGAATGTTGATGCTACGAAGAAGACTGTGTTTGTCATTGATGACAACATAATATTAAGTTTGACAAAGCAGAAAATTATGATATTTGTATTAAGGAATGTATCTACTTATGTGTAGTTCCCTAGACATACTACAATATGTATTGAACACATGGAAAAGTGCACAAAACCTGAATCGACTGCGTACAAAGGATATGATTGATATATAGAGAACTATATGGAAATAGAGTATTAGGAAAGCAGTTCCTATTGTTTGATTGCTATAGTTTATCAGTAATTTAGTGAAGGCTTGCGTAGTGAACTAGAGATAGTTTACTAATGGTTGATGACATCAGCAAGTGTGCATGTACGGAAGTCACACATGTGAAATTTTGTGTATAACTATGAGCCCACACCATTAATTAAATGTGTATTTCATTTAATTAACATACATTGATGAAGTATGGAGTTGCCTCAAGGATTTTTTATTGAGCATGGTATAAAGGAAAGATGTTTGCCATATTTTAGATATGGTGTGGATAGTGAGAGTAGAGAAGACTTTTGAATTATCAAGTAGCAAATTAGGGCATTTTATCAATGCGTGTGAGTGACCTTAAGGGTCATCATTGCTAAGTGGAGAGTTCTAGATCTAGTTGCATGATCTAAATGAGAAGAAGTATGAAGTATTGGATAGAGGAAGAAGCAAAAGATTGTTCCACATCTATTATTTTGAAAGGAATTGTGCCAAGGTCAATTGGATAGTGGGTTTGTTGATCTAATCTTGAAGTTGTTTGGACAGTGGGTTCAGTTGCCTTCTACAACTCCTAACAGGGTTGGCACAACCCCTAATAGGGTTGAAATCTCCTAACAGGGATTCAAAGTCTCCTAACAGGGACTCTTTGTACTAAATGTTGTAATAGACTCCTAACAGGTCCATCCTCTAACAAGGAATATTTATATTAGTACATCATCTTTTGGGCATCATTCCCACTGGGGTTTTCCCTCTGATCAAGGGTTTCCCTAATCAACATATCTGGTGTAATTAATGTGTGCATCTTTATAGTTGTTGTTCACTTTGGTTAAGATTTTTTAAAGAGGATAAATATTTTAATTATTGAATAAATAATTCACACCCCCCCTCCTCTCAATTATCTTGGTTGACTATTATCTCTAATGATTGGTATCATAACATTAGGTCCTTGAAGGATAAGCTTAATAGCTTTGGGAGATCAATGGCGAGAAAAGATAGTCCTAAGTTAGATAGTGGAAATTTTGACACCCAGAAGATGGAGCTTCTTGGTAAGAGATCAAAATTGTATACAAATTTGAGCATTGGGTTTCTAGATAAAGGTACAAGCAAAGATAAGTTAAGATTTGGAGAAGACATGAAGATCAAGGAAGGTATTGATTTGGTTATGAAAAGAGAAAAAGAAGGTGTGGAAATTTTATCTTGTTGGATATGTAATGATTTTGGTCATTATTCATCTACATGCCCTAAAAGAGTAAGGAAATCTAGAAAGAGTTTGATTTCTGATGATGATGAAGAATTTAAAGCTAGTATGGAAAGATTCTTGAATGATTGTGATAATGAGATTGAATTGGTTAAGGAAAAGGAATTAGTAGAAGAGATAGATTTGGTAACTATTGTTTATCAAGAGGCTAACCATGAAAATGAGGAAGTTATCATTAACAATGATTTATAGAATGGGAATCAGATTAAAGAACAAAGATCTGATCCTAGAGTAGAAGAAAGGGTTGAGTTGAAAACCCTTGAATAGAATGGCATTGCAAAGTGAACAAACAGATCAATTGTTGAAGAAACAAGATCTATGTTATTCAAAAATGATGTACCAAAGACATTTTGGAGAGTAGTCGATATAATAGTATACACTCTAAACAGAGTTTAGATCAGAAAAGCTATGGAGAAAATACCTTATGAGCTATGGTTTGGATACTCACCATCAGTTAAATATTTTAGAATATTTCAAAGCAAATGTTGTTAGAGTAAATAATTAATTATTAATTATTTATTCTATTACTTAAGCTTACTTAGGTTAATGCATTTATTTAATACTTTGTATTTAATGCATGTAGTGGTTAGTTGTTGACAACACGAGAGTTTGTTCCCTTCTAGCATGTTCCACCTTTTATGGATATGTGTTGGGTTGTCATCCTTATCTTCTACCACCTTCTAGCTTGTTCTACAAGCTTCCATGAGCTCTTTATAAGCGGGCTCTCGCTCATTGTATTTTCATCACTTCTCATTGTAAATACATTTTCATTGTGTTTGCACATATTGTCTCTCATGTTCGTTTAGGGTTTTACCCTTGCTCCGTGCTCTTCCTCTCCTTGGCTTCTCTTTGACAAGTTCTCACATGCAGGTGATCTTGGGCATCTTTGAAGTTAGCTTTTCTCAACTCCAACATGGTATTAGAGCCTTCTTGCTACTGCTTGGTTGAAGAATTTTGAAGCTGTGATTTGGAGTCACAAACCCTAGTTTGTTTGTGCATTTTTCCTTCAAATCAGGGGATCAACAATTTTTCAGAGCACACTGGGGCCAAACAGACATCACCATTGGATTCAAAAGGCCATTTGCAATCAGGATTCATATAAACCTTTTTGATTTTGGACACAGGGCATTTTTGGAGAATTTTTGAAGCCTTCAGGTCGCTATCGTATGGACTGTACAGACGCAGGGTCAAAAAAAAAATTTTAAAAATAAAAAATGCACATCCACTAGAGCATCATCGGGCAACCACCTACACACTGCTCATCGGCCATCATAGCCCCAGCCCGGCCGCCGCCGACCGGCCACCCCTGTTCCACCCACCGTAGCGGCGGCGCTTCAATTTTGCCACCCCTGTGGCCACCACCGTCGAAGTCTCCACTTCGGGTCCGCTGCCCTCTTATTTTTGACACGTGGAGGGGTCATCTACATCAGTAGCCTATGTGGATATCTGGTCCAGTCAGCACCCCATTCTACATAGTTGACAACCCCAGCAGTCAGTCTATGACCTCTGCCACATCATCCACTTTGCCACTGGCATCCATGTGGCACTACCACGTGGTAGCCACATGGCACTCTATTTTTTTGTGACAGCCTAGAAATCATCAATTTTAATGCAGCAATTTGCTAACATCAGCATGATGTCATCAGACCTTGCATGCATCTCTCCTTCAAGTTCTGTTTTGGAGCTACTTGTGGTTTTTTGGCCATAACTTGAGCATACAGATGTATTTTTTCGATCTGAAAGAAGCACCAAAAAGATAGTTTTGAGACGGAGATTTTGGATAGATATTTTTAGGTTTTGATGCTTTTTTATTGCCTATTTTTTAGTCAAAGTCTGAAGTTATTTTTTTGACTCCTACAAGCATATCTTTTGCGTCCCATGCCTATTTTTTGAAAACTTTATATTTTTGGAAAGCTGGTTCTGTCACCTTTTTAGAAATGTGGTCCTTTTTCTTAGTTTTTGGCCCATTCTCTTTCTATCATAGTTTTGGCATTTTTGCTATATGGTAGATACTTTGGGTGTTTAAGGCCCGAGGATCATTTTCCTAGCATGGATTCTCTTGTTTCTAGTTGTACTTTGTTTTATTGTAGCCTTTTTTCAGTTTTGATCATTGTAGATATCATTTTGAAGCACTTTTATGTATCACACTGAGATAAAGTGCCACTTTTTCATTTTGGGGGTCATGAACATTGTTTTGAGTCAGTTGTACATGCACTATTTTCATAAAGCACCATGGAGGGGATTGTTGTTTGCTATTTTAGGCTTCTCCCTTTGTCAAGTGAGTGTCCCTTCCATGACATTATCCCCATGTAGAGTTAGTTTGATCGTGTCTTTATAGGTGTCTATACCTCTTTCCTTCTCTCGTCGTTCTTGGTTAGCCTACAAGAGAATTTGGCCCACCTTCTCAGTTTCCTGTCATCACACCCCATCTGCATTAAGGGGGGGTTATGTTATTGTTCTAATGCATCCATGTCTAATGCATCCATGGTTCGATGGTTCAATAGTGTGAACTATGTATTTAGTGGTTTATCCTATGTACAAGGCGATTGCAGTGGCTGGCTACCTATGCATTTCAGTGAGATGGATCATCTACCATATAGACATGCTCGGTTCATGCCTTCTTCTTCCATGGAGGTTCTTCAAATCAGCAATTTTTTTTTCTTGTTGATGAATTTTCAGCTTCTTCATGCTTTAGTGATGCTTCTTCATGATCACTCCTTGTTCCTGTTTTAGGGGACATTTCTCTAGTTGGAGGCTTCTTCAGTTCTTCACTAGGTTACCTCTTTTTGGGGGAGGGTTTTTCCCACGTGGTTTTCTCTCTTTCCCCATTTTACAGAGGTTGCATTTTCTTGCATTGTACATGGGTACCTAACATGGCCTTGTTGTCAGGACCCATTCTGCATTCATCTTAGTTTCGTGAGCTTAAGGCATTTCCCTAAGTTGCACTTAAGGGGGGGTGTTAGAGTAAATAATTAATTATTAATTATTTATTCTATTACTTAAGCTTACTTAAGTTAATGCATTTATTTAATACTTTGTATTTAATGCATGTAGTGGTTAGTTGTTGACAACACAAGAGTTTGTTCCCTTCTAGCATGTTCCACCTTTTATGGATATGTGTTGGGTTGTCATCCTTATCTTCTACCACCTTCCAGCTTGTTCAACAAGCTTCCATGAGCTCTTTATAAGTGGGCTCTCTCTCATTGTATTTTCATCACTTCTCATTGTAAATACATTTTCATTGTGTTTGCACATATTGTCTCTCATGTCCATTTAGGGTTTTACCCTTGCTCTATGCTCTTTCTCTCCTTGGCTTCTCTTTGACAAGTTCTTGCATGTAGGTGATCTTGGGTGTCTTCGGAGTTAGCTTTCCTCAACTCCAACAAATTTTACATCAAAAGAGATGGTGATGTCGGTAAGTTTGACCCAAGGAGTGATGAAGGTATGTTTCTTGGCTATTCATTGAAAAGTAAAGCTTATAGATGTTTCAATTACAAAACAAATACTATAGTAGAATGTGCAAATGTGAGAATACATGAAAAGTTTGGTATCAAGGAGAAAGTGATGAATTATGACTTTGATTGAGATGATTATTCTAAGATGAACAACAGATGTAATGAATTATTTCTCAAGACTAACAATGACTTGTAGAATAATGTGCAAACTAAAGAAGTTAGAGAAGAATAGAATGCAATACCTAAAATAAGATTTGAAGTAGTAACTCCTACTCTAAATAGAAATTTGATAAGAAATCATCCTACTAATCAGATAATAGGAAGTAAAGAAAAAGGAGTAATGACAAGGAGTAGAATCAATGAAGAACTATGCCTAATATCTCAAGTAGAACCAAAGAGTGCAAATGAAGCATTCAAGGATGATCATTGGATAAAAGAAATGGAAGAAGAACTTCAATAGATAATAAATAATGACATATGGGAACTAGTTCCTAGACCTAAGGACAAAAATGTGATTGGCACAAAATGGGTTTTCAGAAACAAAATGAATGAATAAGGAGAGGTAATAAGAAACAAAGCAAGATTGGTATGCAAAGGCTATTCTCACAAAGAAGGAATTGACTGAGGAAACATATGCACTTGTAGCAAGAATGGAAGCAGTCAAAATGTTCCTGGCATACGTAGCAAATAAGAATTTCAAAGTATATCAGATGGATGTTAAGTTAGCGTTCTTGAATGGAGAACTTGAAGAAGTTTATATTGAGCAGCTAGAAGGTTTTCCTTTGACAAAAGAAAAGGATATGGTTTGCAAATTAAAGAAAGTCCTATATGGATTAAAGCAAGCACTTAGAACTTGGTATGCAAGGTTCGATAAATACTTAGCAAAGCTTGGTTTCACTAAAGGAACAATAGATAGTAACTTGTACTTAAAAGAAATAGAAGATGGTTTGTTGATAATCATTGTATTTGTTGATGATATCATTTTTGGACGAAATGATGAAGCCAATAACAAATTTTTAGAAGATATGAAGAATGAATTTGAAATGAGTATGATAGGAGAAGTGAAATTCTTCTTAGGTTTGCAAATTTTTCAAAACAAAGAAGGTATCTTTATTTCTCAGACCAAGTATTTGAAAGATTTGCTAAAAATATTTGGAATGGAAAATTATAAACCTGTTGGAACTCCTATGGTAACTAGTCACAAGTTATCAAGCAAAGATGAGATATCTATGGTTGAACAAAAGAGTTATAGATTTATGATTAGAGGATTGCAATATCTAACTCATAGTAGACCTAATATAGCAAATGCAGTCAAACTTGTGGCAAGGTTTGAGGCTAATCCTAAAGAGTATCACTGCATAGCAGTAAAAAGGATATTCATATATCTGAAAGGGACATTAGATTATGGCATTTGGTATGATAGAAGTAATTTTTTTACTCTTTTCACTTATATAGATGTTGATTGGGCTAGAGATAGGGATGATAGTAAGAGCACTAGTGGTGGAGCATTCTTTCTTGGAGGAAGACTAGTTTCTTGGCTTAGCAAGAAGCAAGATTGTACTTCACAAAGGACTACAGAGGTAGAGTATATTGTAGCAACAAACATCTATAATCAAGTTAGATGAATGAAGAAAATGATGAGGGATATTGGAATTACATTCAGAGAACTTTTTATCATTTACTATGATAACACAAGTATTGTTAACATGTCTAAGAATCTTATTTTGCATTCTAAGACTAAGCACATTGCAACAAAGTATCATGTGTTGAAAGAAAAAATTGTAGAGAAAGAAATAAAAATAGAGTACATTATCACTATGGAACAAATTGCAGCCATTTTCACAAAGGCCTTACCAAAGGATACTTTTGAGTACCTGAGATGCATGCTTGGGGTTATGCCCCTACCTAGCTTAGAGTAAGAGATGCAAAAGTGCATCAGTCTAGGGTACATTGCACCATTATTAGAATAGACTTAATGTTGATGCTTCCTCAATGGGAGAGTATCTATAATGAACAGAGTTAGTCAAGGACTCTTTGTAATAGGTAATTAGTATGCAAAAGTGTCTTTAGACACTTGCATTGTTTATAGAGATATATGAAAAATTTGTAAAGCAATAGACTGGCTTGTGGTCATGTTGATAGATTATTGTATGTTCAAATAATTGAACCTTTTATGTACTATATTTGACATTGATGTCAATGGGGGAGAAATACGGCATGAAAAAAATTGTACTATTGAAACATTGTAATATGGGGAAGAAGCACTAATGAAGCAAGATTTGATTAATGAAGAGGATTTGAAAAGACTTGTTGGTATTCTTGGAACTATATTTTTTTCATCTATGTTTCCATCAATGCTAAAGGGGGAGATTGTTAGCATGAATGCTAATGTTATGAAGAAGATTGTATTTGTCATTGATGACAACATAGTATTAAACTTGACAGAGCAGTAGACTGTGATATTTGTATTAAGCAATGTATTTTCTTATGCGTAGTTACTTGGACATACTACAATATGTATTGGACACATGGCCAAGTGCACAAAACTTGAATCAACTGTGTATGGCAAATATGATTGATATATAGAGAACTATATGGAAACAAAGTATTAGGAAAGTAGTTCCTATTGTTTGATTGCTACAATTTGCCAATAATGTAGTGAAGGCTTGTGTAGTAAACTGGAGAAATTTTACTAATGTTTGATGATGTTAGCAAGTGTGTACATACGAAAGTCACATGTGTGAAATTTTGTGTATGAACGTGAGTTGACACCATTAATTAAATGTGTACTTCATTTAATTAATGTATATTGATGAAGTCTGGAGTTGACTCAAGGATTTATTATTGAGCATGGTATAAAGGAAAGATGTTTGTCATATTTTAGATATGTTGTGAATAGTGAGAGAAGAGAAGACTTGCAAATTATCAAGTAGCAGAGCAGAGCATTTTATCAATGCATGTGAGTGACCTTAAGGGTCATCATTACTGAGTGTAGAGTTCTAGATCTAATTGCATGATCTGAAGGAGAAGAATTCTAAAGTACTAGATAGAGGAAGAAGCAAAATATTGTTCCACATCTATTATTCTGAAAGGAATGGTACTGAAGTCAATTGGACATTGGGTTCGTTGATCTAATCCTGAAGCTATTTGGATAGTGGGTTCATCTACCTTCTACAACTTCTAATAGGGTTGGAATCTCCTAACAGGGACTCTTTGTACTAAATGTTGTAATAGATTCCTAATAGGGTTCATCCTCTAACAAGGAATATTTATATTAGTACATCATCTTGTGGGCATCATTCCCACTGGGGTTTTCCCTCTGATCAAGGGTTTCCCTAGTCAACATATCTAGTGTAATTGTTGTGTGCATCTTTATGGTTGTTGTTCACTTTGGTTAAGATTGTTTAAAGAGGATAAATGTTTAATTATTGAATAACTGGTTCACCCCCCCCCCCCTCTCAATTATCTTGGTGGACTATTATCTCTAACAACTTTCTCATCTTCTCCAGGTATCTCATAGTGTAACTCAGCTTCCTTTTTTTGGTGTTAAGTCTCCTCTCTCTCTGGCTTAGCTCATATAGGTCAATGTTCAAGAGCTTGGTGACACTTGATAGAGCTTCTCTATTGAGACTCAAAAACACATGTCTAATGATGCTCGAGAGTCTCTTTCTCTTGTTTAGGTAATGTACTTGGTTCTTCTTCATAGATGTATGGAAAATTTTTGTAATCTGTAGGTTCCTTTTTGCATTCTTCTTAATTCTTTCTACAAATTCATCAACTCTAACATTTGCACTTTCCATAATATTGTTAGTGTTACCATTCAAATACTTGTATGCCTTTCTTTTAGTATAATATCCTAAGAATATACCTTCATCAATTTTTGCATCAAGTTTTCTCTTCCTTGCATCTTTTAATATATAATATTTTCTTCCAAATACTTTTTAATATTTGACATTAGGTGCATAACAATACCATAGTTCAAAAGGGGTTTTGTTTGTACCTTTCTTGTCTTGAACTTAGTTCAATGTATAGACAACAATAGTTACATCTTCTCTACAATACTTTTGTGAAACATTTTTTCCCATCATTAGTGTTCTTGCACAATCCATGATTGATCTATTTATTTTTTCAGCTATCGCACTTTATGGTGGAGTCCTTGATGTTGACATTTATGTTTTGATTCCTTTTCCATTACAAAATGTATTGAACTCCTCATATATAGGTTTACATCCTCTATCTAATCTCAAGCATTTCATACTCTTACCTATTTCCTTTTCAACTCTAGCCAAATACCACTTAAACATTTGAAAAACATCATATTTTTCTTTTAGAATTATCATAGTCATCATTCTAGAGAAATCATCAACAAATAGGATAAGGTTTTAGAATGTTTAGAATAATTGAGAGGGGGTTGAATCAGTTATCCGAGGTCTAAATGTACCAATTGAACAAACAAACAAAATACATAATTTTAGATCTTAACATTTGTTAGCTCAACTTCTATAGTAAACTTTCTAGTAAATACAAACTATCAGTCCATTGTCCTAAACATAACAGACTTGTAGAATATAAACATTAACAATAAATCAAGACAAATAACATCCACACACTTTTGACACTAGGATTTAATGTGGAAGCCCAATTTGGAAAAAAACTACCATTAACATGTCACCAATCTTTCACTCTTCTGAAGTCAACTATGTTAGATGCCAACCCTATTAAAGGTTACAAAACACATTATTAAATGTGACCTTGTTAAAGGATTTAATTACCCTATTAGGAGTGGCCTTGTTATAGGACTTTAGAACATTGTATTAGAATTTCACCTTGAGTAAAGGATTTATATATGACTATTAGGTCAACTTTGATTAAAATATTTCAAATTGATATAATAGTTAGAAATTAATAGTAGATTTTGATATGATAAATATAGCTCACTTTGCAAATACAGATCTTAGTTTGGCTCAAAATTTGATCCACTGATAGGCCTTCATTTTCATCTCAGTCTCTTATTCGCTTGGAAACCCTTCAAGAAATCACTCTTCTTCTCTTCTCTACTCTTTTTAGCCTTTTGCTTAAGTTTTCTAATCAATATTATCAACAATTGCTCAAACCTTCAACAACCTTGTTAAGGTTAGCCCTTTTACCTCCTTAAATAGGTAATTTTGATCTTTTTCCACTTAAACACCACCTTAGATCTTAGGGTTATGATTAGATTCAACACATACAATGAATCTATTCACCTTGTTCATCCTCTTCTTTTCTAGAAACTTCATTTTTAAATTATCCATTGATCAATTACCTAACCCTTTCCTTGCATTAAATATTCTAGGTCATCCATCCTTGTCTTCAACATGCTTTCCATATTCCAAGAAACCAACTCTGTCGGCTGGAAATTATGATTTCTCATAAATGGTCAAAATGTTATCCCTCAACCAACACTATGTTATGACACCTGGTCATCACTAGGTTACTCGATCACTACTAAATTCTCTTTTTGGCACATATATCGATGCTCAATCAACACTATTTTTCTTAGCTTATACTATGGCTTAGTCCACACTAGCATCACTCAACAAAAACTTCAAGTTCCTTAATCTTCTACTTTGTTCCTCTGTCAAGCCTATGCATTTGGTCAATCTTTGACCACTTCTTCAAGGCTTTAGTACAACCATCTTCTCCACTTGTAAGATGATTTAAACAATCACTTTATCTTGTCAAAGTCTAACTAATCAAGTGTCAATTGTAGTTTCTTCTTCATAATGCAACCTTTCCTCTAGGTGCTTTTTATATGACCAACTTCTCAAATCCTCTTCATCAGTCATATAGATATGATAGTCAGATTAGATAGCAAACTATCTCACCAATAAGGTTTGACAACAATGAAAATATTCTAATTGTTCCAATTGCATTTTCTAACAATCACTCTCTTTGGCATTGATTGCAACACCTCTAGTTACCATGCAATCGAAAACATGTATTGAATCAAGAAAATTCCCTCTATGTATAGTATCAGATCTTCATTAATATTCTTAGTTTCATTCGAATTCACATCTCTATGTCCAACAATCTCTTTCTTTAGTTTCATTCTTATTCTCATTCAAGCAGCTCTAATATGCAAAATGTATGCTTCCTTTATCATATCAAATCATGAAATCAATCAAATTCTTCTACATTTCTAACAACACCTTTTATTCTTATTCAATCTCTCCCTTTTACTAATTATATGTTTTCCATATTTCTTATAGTATCTCCCTCTTTCATTTTCTCTATCTATCTTATGGTAACTTCTTCACAACAACACTTTTTGTTGAAATTTATGAATAGATTTATCTTATCTAAACATTCTTGTAATATATATTCTTTATATTATATAAGGATATGTTGAATCAACCAAAATATTTATTATTAGTGTTCCTTTAATATGGGAAACTTCATATATATTTTATATGTTTGATGTGCCATATGAGGTGATAGGCATAACCTTATAAATACCATAAGTGGAGGCACAAGGCTAAATTAACATGAACTTTAAACTCAATAGTTACGTTGGTAATGGTAAAGGATAGCATATTAGGTTTTATATCATCTTAGCATTTAATTAATTCTTGTCAAATCATATACAATCCTCCATAGGTTTAATGTGCCACCATCACATGATATTTCTGACCATATGTACGTCACATCTGACATAGACATGATATCTCATAGATGAAGTTAGAACAAATAATGGTGTACACGACATATCAATACAAGCCCAAGCATTGATATTAGATAGTCATATTAAATGAAGGTGAATTTATATATGCAAAAACTCTGACTTATAATAGATATATAAATAAAGAGTATATAAATTAGAGCATATATATGTCAAAAATAACAATGGGAAAGTAAACTCTAAGAGGAGGGGAGACGCTTCAAAACTCTAACCATAAAACATTCATCACACATCCATCTCATAATTTAGCATGTAAACTAAAATAGCTAACTACACCTGTTCATCCATAACATGAATCAAATAGCACATAGCATAATAAATTTGTTACCCAAAAACCCACCAATGAGAAGGTAAAACTGGGGTGGGATGACATCCACAAATCTTCACTACTATAGTTGTAATGTGTAGCCAATTAATACTACAAGAAGTTTGATCATAAACTATGATCTACCCTATGAGGGATCTTCCCTGTTAAAGGCTTACAAAGGTTGTTAGGTCTCACCCTGTTAAAGTATTTCAACAACCTACTAAAAATGTGCCTTGTTAGAGGACTTAAACTTACAATTAAACAAGTACTCAGTTAAGATATTTACAAAAGTCTATTAAGAATACTCTGTTAGGAGATTTACTCTATATCACCTGTTAAAATGATTCAGCACCATGATCCTTCAGTTAGCACTCTATTTCTAGATGTTAGATCTCTTTCTTGATGTGTACTTGATGCTTCTGATTAGATATGTCTCATCTATCCTCTCCCTTCTTTCCTCTACTATCTCTAACTAATTCTACAATTCATAACATTATCACAACCTCCATAACCACCATGAATGTCTTCTCTACACTTATCATTCATCTCTCTTGTGTCTAATTCTCTTTCTTCACACATACAAACTATATAGGGTTTGTCTCCTTAAGTAAACACAAGTAGACTAGGGTTAGGTTAGAATCAATGATTGAGGTTGCTCCATTTTTCCACTTAGAACATCCCCTTTTTGCTTGGTTGCATCTCATACATAGGGATTCATAATATACATCCATCATATCTTCTAGAATCATAAAGAAATCATTAGTTTGGCCTAAAAATGGTTTTCATGGAAGTTTGTGCCATTACAGACAACTATGTACCAAATTATTTACTCATCACCTAAAGCCTCTGATGCTCAACATCCATTATATCTTCAATGTTGTAACTTAGCTTCTAAATGGCTTAGTATCCATTGTTTACTTGGCACTTGAATCACTTGACATGTATATACTTGCTCGGAAATTGAGTGACTCAACATTAACTAAGTATATTGCTCGACATGTAGTGTCTGACAAATTATGCTTGGCTTACTCTTTGCACTTGGCTCGCATTATAATTCTGCTAGAGAAGGACTTAAGTGTTTTGTCACTACTTTGTCAAAACTAGAATGAGATCAATATATATATATATATATATATATATATATATATATATATATATATATATATATATAATTATATAATTATGAATTTTACTATATTTAAATTTTAAAAAATTATCCGATAGTAGCAATCAAACATTAACACTCCCTCTTAGCTAGTGAGGATAAAAACAAGCAATGATCTGTTACACCATTGGTCACATTTAGAAATGATATATTGTGCTTCTCAACCACTTCAAGTATGGGGCAAAAATCTCTATCCCCTTCCACCTTTATTCCTCCATGAATGAGAATATAAATGAGTATCAAGAAAAGAAAACTAGGAATCCAGTGCTCCATCATGGGTTGCTACTATTAGTCTATGAATATTTCAAAGCTAGGACTATTAGTAAACATATCAAAGATAGGAAAGAGGGAAAGAAGATTAAAGGGGACTCTTATGAGTCTGGGGAGATATATTCACCTTCAAAGACAGAGGAAAGTCTTGACATGTACACAGACTCATAGGACTCTGAGACCCTGCAACATAGCCCCAGAAAGAAAATCCTGAAAACTAATAACAAGGAGAAACATGTGCTCCCTGAGCCTATACAAGACATTGACACATCATAGGATAGGGGATATAATTAGTAGGCTAAAGGAATGGACATGGGAGAAGATAGCTCAGAGGTAGAGGAGAAAATTAGGGAAGGAGAGGATAAGGAGAGAAACAAAAGCAAGAGAACCATTACTATCAAATTACTGACTAGCAAAGAGAAGGAGGCCATAGTGTCTAGGAACCGCAAAAGGAAAACCCCAGAAGAAAAATAGGGGGAGGAGGAAAGTGATAAGCTGGAAGAGGACCCATAGATAAGGAGGGTGCCAAACATGGATTTGAGGAATTTGGCACTACCACTTATAGACGCTCAATAACTGGGAAGGATAGGAAGGTGGTTTGGAGGAACTTCGACACAACTTTGGCTATTATGGGGATCAAAAGGGAGATAATCAAAACCTAGGTCAAAGAAAATGAAGAGGGTAGAATTCAGCTAGAGGAGTTGATTGATCCAGCTCTTGTCATATTTAGCGACATTACTAAAGAGAACTTGGACATGGATGTCCTAAAAAATGCAAAAAATAGTGTGGTGGATAGCTTGTACACCACTAAGTGGCTTTTCCATGAAATCCTTGACCTCAAACATAGAATGAGCACTCTAGAAAAGGAAACCTATAGTTTAAAGAATAGGGTCAATGAGGATGAACAAAACATGAATAGAAGAGTGGAGGAAGTCAACAACATTACTCATGAAATGGATAGGACTATGAAAGCCATTCTTGAGTAGAGATCTAGCTTCCTCAAGGATAATGAGAACATCAAGAAGTTCATTCACTATGTGGAAGAATAGAGCACCAACAAGGAGCGGGACCCAGATACCCATAGTGTTAAGGACAGGACTCTAGATGAAGGAGCAAGGAAGTGAACTAGGTCCAACACTAGGAAAAAGGATACCCAAGCCCCAGATCAAGAGCTCTCTAAGATGAAGGAAGTAGTTGGTAAGTTGTCAAAGCTAAAGATCAATGTAGCTAAAATACTGTGAGATATCATCTGAGCGCCCTAATCTTTTCTCGGCCACCCTAGTTTTTTGGCATCTCTCTTTGGCTTTACTTCTATTTATTTCTTTGTTTAGGGAGATGTTCTTTATTTTTCTTTTTGGCTTTGCTTGTAGCCTTTAACATTTTTTTGTAGGCTAATCTTTTATGTTCGAGTTTCAAGACCATTTTAAACCCTATTTTCCTTAATCAAAAACATTTAGAAATGATATTTTAGGAAAATACTTGATTAGAATATTCCACCATCATAATTAACATTTAGAGTATTGGTCTTCCAAAATATCAATATGGTATTCACCAAATACTTAATAGTTTGATATCACATTTGATATCAAGAGTAGTGGTCTCCTAGAATATCAATGATATTCACCAAGTAATCAAAAGGGTTTGATATTAAATCTAATATCATGAGTATTGGTCTCCCTTAATATCATACAATTTTCACCAATTACTCAAAAATAAGGTTTGATATCACATATGATATCAAGAGTATTGACCTCCCAAAATATCAATAATATTCACCAAGTACTCAAAAGGTTTTGATATCACATCTGATATCAAGAGTATTGGCCTCCCAAAATATCAATGATATTCATCAAGTACTCTTTGACTAATGGCCTTCCAAAATGTTGAGATGCAAGACATTCACCATATACTCAATTTGTTTGACCTCATAATATAAGTTATTGTAAGATCATCATGTTATAGTAACTTTTGTAAATACAAGTGATATCATTTAAAAGTTGTCACTTCTATATGTATACACAAGCCCACTATAGTCACGCACAAGTACTTTACTCCCTCTTAATATTAATCATCAAAGGTCCTCATTTAACTCCCTCTTCTTATGATTACATTCTAAAAATAGAAAGGTTAAAGCACATAGCTCTAAAGATTAAAATGAACACAAATAATCTAATACAATAATTTAATATTCTAAGACTCCATCTTAGAAATTTTAACAAGCTTATTTTACATTTTATATTAGAGAACTCCCTCTTAATCCAATATTTCACACATGTTATGAATATTCTAAAGTTCCTTTAGAATGGATATTTCTATGGATCTACACCAAAATTATTGACTTTGGCAAACTTTGGCGAACGTTGCTTGATGTTTCAATCTATCAGGGCATTTGAATGCTAAGTGACCATAGTTGTCACATCTAAAGCATTGCATTTTTGAGTAATATGTTGGCTCCTAATTTAAAATTTTTTAAAATAACAAAGAAACCAAACCAATACATCTAAGGTTAGCAAATTCCTATGATGGATGCACTTGACTGCAGTCTTGGGCCAACTATAAGGATAAATGATGACATGAAGAAATAGAAGTTTTATTAGCCCTTTTTGTGAACATTTATCTATAACATACTGAACTTTATCATCCTTTAGTATAAATGTTTTGAACTTTTGATGTATAAAGTATGGACATAGGGCATAAAATGATAATCAAAATTATATTTAAAAAGGAGTTCATTTTGTGGTAAAAATCTTTCTTCATGAATGTTTGATATGGGTAGATCTTCCTGTAGCTGAAGAGATTGCAAAAATTGTTAGTTAAATAATTAATGCCTTTTCTTTATAAACTAATAAATGAAAATAGATGTTTGCTGGAAGTCTTGTGTGTATTAAATGTTGATTGCAAGATACAAGCTGAGCGGGAGTGAAACAAACTACGAAGGAATAGCGTTAGGCATTGATGACATTAAGGAGAAGCATTATGACACTGTTGCAACTAGAAGACTTGGAGGCAAAGTCAAAAGGGACCTGTTTTAATGAATAACCAAGCGGGACCTAATAAAGAGGTTGAGCAAGGAAGTAAGCATCAAAGCAATCAATTAAACATGCAAAGCACGATACCTGGATTCTTGGAAAGTTGTTTGAAGATAGATAAATGAGAAAACCTAGCATTTGCTATGATCTCTATATTTGTGAGGAATTCAAGGGAGAATTAATGTCTTTCCAATTGCATGTTTGCAGTCTTAAAGTTGTAACTAACTTTCCTTCATGAGGAAGTCATAGTTTTAGGAGTTTGTTGTTCTTCCTTATAAATAAGACCTCATCTCTATCTATGAGGTTAAGTAGTGAATAGACAAACAGAGTTGATAGACATCTTACTATTTTTCCTAAGTTATTGTAATATTGCATATTTGATGAATACATGCCTTTGCTGAGTTTCTACACTTTTATCTGAGTTTGTCTTTCCTTCATTCTTCCGTGGGGGCCCATGCAAAAGGTGGAGTTTTACTTTAGTAAGTAGGAGTTAGACTCAATTTTCTAAGTTAAAGTTAAAACTATTGTTCCTACAGCCACTAGAAACAGCACCAATCACTATTCCTGCAGCAGTAGGTGCATAGATGTATGGCTAAATAATTAGAATTTCCTTCCAAGTATTTGATAGTCGTCTTTCTTTTGGATAAACTAGATTTCCTTAATGGTTATTGCATTCAAAATAGCAGTGACTTTTAGTGAAAACTAGAGCATATACTTTGCAGACATCATCTCAAGTTCACGCTCCTGGATTGACATTTAATGAAAATTAGCATAGTAATTTGGTGGTAAGGGATGTGCAATCCTGCAACTAAAGGGTGTTATATTGATTAGACATATTTTTGGTGTTGTTGCCGGGGATGGTGTCAGTCTAGTATTTACTATTGAGTCATTTAGTTTCATTTTCAGCATTCTTGCATGCATAGAAGAAGAGATCACCTTGGAAGATTTCTTCCCAACTTCAATCAGGAAGATCCTTTTTATCCTGACTCTAAAGAAAGAGAAGAGAGAGAAGAAGAACTATTTGAGAACATATTTGTAGAAGTACCAAAACAAGTACAATCACCAACCACATCTGAAGAATCTTTTCATTTGAATAATCTTTTTGTTGAGCCAGAATATCAAGATAATCCATTAGCTCCAGTCATTTATCAGCCACCACTAGGACATCTACAAATGGAAGCAGCTCAACCTACCTTTCCCTTTCCAATTCCTCCTTAGCAAGGTAATCAAAATTTGAAAAATATACCCTTAGCTACCCTGCCTAAATTTTATGGCCTTATTACTGAAGATCCAGAAACTTTTCTCTTTGAGTTTGACATCCTTTGTCGAAATTATGACTACACAACTGATGCCCATAAGCTGAAATTGTTTCCATCAACTCTCAAAGAAGTTGCTTTGAGATGGTTCATGAGTTTAGGTGCCAATGTTTTGATAGATTGGCCAACTATGAGTAACTTGTTCCTTAATAAATATAAGGAATATTGCAGAGGCCATGATTTGAAAGGAGATGACATTTTTAAAATCTCACAAAAGGAGGATGAGACTTTGGAGGACTATGTTGCCAGGTTCATGTTTAACCTATAGCACAACACACAACATCAGCTGAATGAGGAGTCTCAAAAGCATCTCTTTCTGAAAGGATTACATGATAGGAGTATGGAAGCTTTAGACTTAATGGCTAGAGGTGACATTACATAGAAGACGTGGGCTAAAATCTGGAATATTTTTTAAAACTATTCCAAAGCAACAACAAAAAAAGGATGAGGTTTGAGAGATTTACTCCAAAAAACTCCTGGGGTAGGAGTATCTAAGACAGAATTGTCAAAACTCTTGTCGGATTTCAAGCAAGACATCATTAATGATGTTGCTACACAATTGGATACCATGCAAGCACACAGGAAGAAGGAAGATGCTGATAGTATGTTGGCAGAATATTGCCCCCATTGCAGAGAAAAGAAATGCAACTGCCGATGTAAGCTTATTGCTAGCGTGGAATCACAACATGTGCCTGCTGAGTTCAAGGAAATTGATGAAGATGGGGAAGTCTTTTATGTTGCTCAACGAAGGCCATGGACTCCAAGATCAGGTATTCCTCAAGACCCACTCCATAATTACGGTAGTAATAGTCAATGGCAACAACAACATGGTAATTATAATCATTGGCAGCAACCTTAGCAAGGTTGGCATTAGCCTTACCAAGGTTGGCAGTAGCCTAACCAAGGTTGGCCGCAAACTAACCAAGGGTGGCAGTAGCCTAACCAAGGTTGGTCGCGGACCAACCAAGGGTGGCAGCAGCCTAACCAAGGTTGGCACCAACCTCAGCAAGGTTGGTAGCAAACCCAAAATTGGTAGCAGCATCAGCAGCAGTTGGCTTTGGCTCAACCTCCTCAACAGCAAGCCTTAATGCCTCCTACAGCCAATACAGCCCTTCCAAAATAGCCACAGTTACCTGCACAACCTGCACCTAACCCTAATAGTGCAAAACCTTTAGCCCAGCAACAAAGTTATTCCATCATCCTAAATGATATTCATCTAAGATATGGAACAACACTTGCCTCACCTCAGCAGCCCATTATAATATAAATAGATGATACAAGAGTTGAGTCAGTTCAAGAACCTACCACCACTATTTCTCCTGCAGCCAAACCACCACTATTTCCTAGTAGGTTAACAGAGCAAATACTGCCAAGTGAAAATCAAGCTGCACTAGATTTGCTTGAGCAACTCAAGCAAATGATGGTAAAAATTCCCTTACTTGATGCAATTAAGGAAGTACCTATATATTCAAAAGCCATCAGAGAAGCCTGTGTTAAAAAGCCAAAAAGGAAAAATAAAGAACCAAAGACTATCTATGTCCTTGGACAACTTTCTGATCTTATGCTTGATAATAGCAAAATGCCTAAGTATGCAAACCCTGGTAGCCCAGTAGTAACCCTCACCATTCAAGGAGTACAAGTACAGAATGTCTTAATAGACCTAGGAGCATCCATTAATGTAATGACCAAGGAAGTAGTGTCCAAATTAAGTATCATTGGTCTCAGGAAGACGCCAACAATCTTGCAATTAGCAAATAGTTCTACCATCATTCCTGATGGTATGCTAGAAGATGTCACTATCATATTACATTCATGGGAGTATCCAGATGATTTTGTTGTACTCTCTCCAAAAATAAGTACTGGAGGCTACCCTATCATTTTAGGATGACCATAGTTAGCAACAACATATGCTTATATTGCATGCCAATCAAGGAAAATGACTATTTTAGATGGAACAAACACTAAAAATTTGACCTTGTATTGTCCTGCTCAGCTTTTGCTATAGGATGATCAAGTTGTCTGGCCAAATATGGATGACTCTGATATGGACATAGATTCTATTCAACAGTTGATGATGATCTCACAGGACTCATTTGTAAACATTAAAGAAGAAGATGATCTCATTTCTTCTATTATACTGAATGAGTATGGAACACAACTTGAGACATCTTCTACACAAGAGTATGTCTTAGAAAGCATTCTGCCTTTATCTGATGAACTGCAATAACTCTTGCCACATGAGATAGATTCACAACCAATTGTACAAATTTCAATGGCTGAAAAAGTAGTCAAAACAACAATCATTCCAGGAAGAGAATTAAATATAAGCAAGTCCTTATCTCAAGCACAACATCATGATACCCTGCAGTTGTTACAAAAGTATCAAGATGCTTTTGCTTGGGAGTATACAGATATGAAAGGTTTGGATCCTACACTCTGTACCCATAGAATTTATATCGGTCTGAATTATAAACCTGTGAGACAACCTCAGCATAGGATAAACCCAACATTAAGGGATGTTACTCAATGTTGGCTTCATATATCCTATTTCT
The DNA here is from genome assembly GCA_028749045.1 of Cupressus sempervirens. NCBI lineage: Eukaryota > Viridiplantae > Streptophyta > Pinopsida > Cupressales > Cupressaceae > Cupressus > Cupressus sempervirens. Next base: position 91,555,836 of record CM053792.1, read on the forward strand.
GATAGCCAATGGGTGTCACCATTAGTTATTGTTCCCAAAAAGGGGGGGAAATGGCGAGTCTGCATAGATTATAGAGAACTTAATTTGGCTACCAAGAAGGATAATTTTCCATTACCTTTTTTCGATTAAGTGCTTGACAATCTTGCAAGAAAGAAATACTTTTCATTCTTAGATGGGTTCAATGGTTACAATCAAATCCAGATAGCACTAGAAGATCAGGACAAGACAACATTCACATGTCCATGGGGAACATTTTCTTATTCTGTCCTACCATTTGGTTTATGCAATGCACCCGCAACCTTCCAAAGAGCTGTTATTAGCATTTTTTCTGACATATCTACAGATTGTTTGGAAGTGTATATGGATGACTTCACCACATACGGGCAAACATTTGAAGAAGCCAAGGAAAACTTGGACAAGGTTTTACAAAGATGCAAAGACTATAATTTGTAATTAAATAGTGAAAAGTGCTTTATGATCATGCAAAGAGTGGTCTTGGGACACTTTATTTCTCCTAAAGGAATTGAAGTAGATCTAGCAAAAATAGAAGTCATACATACATTAGTTGTACCAGCCAAATTGAAAGAAGTCAGGAGTTTTTTAGGACATGCAAGATATTATTGATGTTTTATCAAAGATTTTAGTCAAATTGCAGCACCCCTATACAAATTGCTTTGAAAAGATGCAGAGTTTGTATGGGATTCAGAGTGTACAAGAGCTTTCCTACAACTTAAGGAAGTTCTCTCAATAGCACCAGTGCTTTGAGGACCAAATTGGGAGTTACCTTTTCATATACAGGCAGACGCTTCAGATCATGCCATTGGAGCAGTACTTGGCCAAAAGACAGATTCAGTAGAACATGCAATTTACTATATCAGTAAAAATCTTCAAGGAGCCAAGTATAACTACACGGTGACAGAGAAAGAACTACTTGCTGTAATTTATGCTCTAAAAAAATTTAGACATTACATTACAGGATACCAAATATTTGTACATATAGATCACTTTGCTATCAAATATCTGATGAACAAGCCAGCAATCTCTGGACAATTGGCTCGATGGTTGTTACTAATCCAAGAATTCGACATCACCATTATTGACAAGCCAGGTAAAGCAAATGTTGTGGCTGATTTCTTGTCTCGTCTTCAAACACCTGATGATCCTACAACCATAGAAGTTAGCTTTCCTAATGAACATCTCTTCCTTTTGTCAACGCAAAATCCTTGGTATGCTGACATTGCCAACTATCTCACTATTGGCAAAACTCCTTCACATTTTTTTGCAAAAGAAAAATGATTGCTAGCAGAAAAGAGTTTTAATTTCTCATGGATCTCAGTATTCATGTTTTATACTAGACCAAATTAGGTAACATGATGATGTCTCAGAGAAGATGAAACATATGATGTTCTTCATGCTTGTCATGATGAGCCCTATGGTGGACACCTTGCTAACAAACAGACTGCATTAAAGATTTTGAATACAGGTTATTATTGGCCTATACTTCACAAAGATGCGGCTCAATATACAAAGAAATGTGATAAATGTCAAAGAATGGGTAGACCGACAAAAATAGGTGAAATGCCCCTGCAGCCACAGATAGTAGTAGAACCATTTGATAAATGGGGAATTGATTTTTTTGGCCCTATTGAACCACCATCAGAAGGGAAATGTTACATATTGGTTTGTATTGATTATGTTACTAAGTGGGCTGAAGCATCCCCATGACAATAATGTTGCAAAGTTTCTGTACGAATGTATCTTTACTAGATTTGGTGTTCCAAGAGAATTACAATCAGATCAAGGGCCTCAGTTCACATCTAATCTGATAGCAGCACTCATGGAGGAATATAAAATTCGGCATGGCAAATCATCTCTGTATCATCCACAAGCCAATGGACAGGTAGAAGTAACAAATAGAGAGCTGGAACATATTCTCACTAAAATAGTATCTTTGCATCATAAAGATTGGGCAGCTAAACTTCCTGAAGCCTTATGGGCGTACAGAACAACATGGAAATCCACTACTAGGTTTACACCTTTCCAACTCCTATATGGGAAGATAGTTGTCATGCCTATTGAATTTGAACATAAAACTTTGCAGATAGCTTTGGAACTTGATATTACCCTTCCTGCAGTACAACAGGATCGCATTCTACATCTCAATGAGTTGGATGAATGGAAAAAATCAGCTCTTCATAACATAGAATTAATTCAAAGTCAAAGGAAGCAATGGCATGAAAAATTCATTAAAGATAGAGAATTCTCTGTTGGTGATTGGGCACTCCTGTATGATTCATGATATTAACATCACCAAGGCAAATTTCAAACTCAATGGCTTGGTCCCTATGAAATCATTACAATTTTTAACAATGGAGTAGTTCAACTATCAATGATTGATCCATTCAAATTCAAGCTCCTAGTTAATGGGCATCGCCTGAAGTTATATCATAAACTAGCAACCAGAGAAGAATTTCTTCAATAGTTCACAACAATAGAAACATCTCTTCTTGCAGCCACTTCGTCTGAGGCTTCCACTCAGATGTCTGTAGCCCCTTGAATTTATTTTCAAGGCCTTAATAAAAAAAATTTGCTCATGTGCAAATTCATTCATTTTCCACCTCATTCCATCCCATCTTCTTGTCTTTCCATCATCATTCCATCTCACTTTCTTTCTCTAATAAGGCACTTCTCGGTTCATCCTTCCTATCGCACCTTAGGTTAGTCACACTCGACCCCTTTGCATTTATTTAATTTATTATTTATTTAGGAAAGCATGTTATTTCAATTTTTAGAATTTGCAATCTTTACGGTCTAGTGGGACCCAGTCTCTGCTAGGTTGGGGGGAGGGGAAATCAAAATCATGAATGTAAAATCAAGGAAATCTTAAGTTAGCATATAGGATGTGCGAAGAAGGCTCATTTCAGTAATAAGCTGGCAACCCTTTGTAATTCTGAAATGTGTGAAATAATATTGAATCATGATTTTTCATAACTCCTCATTAATATGGCGTATGTTTTTTAGCATGATCTTTATTCCCATTATGGTTTGATGATTAAAATGTCATCATGAAGTATTGAAGGATGTGATGTTTGGAAAATATTGAAGAATTACAATTTCCCTCTGTAGAAACCCCTGTAGCTGTCACCGCCCATACTTTCAAAATCACTTGCAATGAAATTGCTTGTACTAGCATTTTTTTCAAAAATATGGGTGGAGAACCTTAGCGGCATGAACCAGCAGATCATAGAGTCTTACTGGCAGACCCAGCAACATGTAGTTTGTTTCAACAACGAGGTTGGCTGGCTTATTGTCTTATTTTGAAGTAGTTTGATCAAGAAATTGCGTTCCAATTTCATAATACATTAAGGGATGGATATGCAACTATTAAGGGCATTCGGGTAGAATTCACCGAAGAAGTGGTGGCAGAAGTTTCTGGGTTACCCACAATTGGAGAATGTTAGATAGAGGACATGGATGCACGACAAGAAAAAGAGCAATTCATAGTACCGAGAGATCCTCAGCTAGAGGAAAACAAAAAGCAAGGTACATTACGGTTATCTCTCCCTCTTTAGTTCATCCACCCTGCTAAATTTATCATAAGATATTTTACCTGTGAAGGAAGATATTCCTATTTGCATGCTATTCATTTCAAAATTTTGAGTGGTTTGTGGCATGGGGATTGTCCTGTAAATCTTCCAAGTTTCCTTTATAATATCATCAAAAGGCAAGCTACCTATGTACAACAAGGCAAAACCCAGTCGATATCCCACCATTGCTTGATTAGGGCTATAATTGAAAAGGAGTTGACTAGGCAGCACTTGGGAACATGGGATGATTTTGTAAAGCTAAGGTTAGAGGGACCTAAAAGGGGTGGACCTAAAGGGCAAGGAGTAGGGACAAGAGAGATAACTATTGTAGGAGTCAAAAAATTAGTATATAGAATGGCTCAAGAAGCTTCAGCTTCTGCTTCTACGCCTAAAACTGCAAAGAGGAAAATTTCAACCATAAAAGCCTCAACTCCTAGGAAAAGAAAATCACGCACAGTTGCCGCAGAGGAAGGTTCAGAAGAAGTACCTCCAGTATCACAAGAACCTGCACTTAACCTGAATAAAGAGAAATTTGTTGATAAGGGCAAGAAATCAATTTCTACCCCACGGCGAGTCACCAGAATGTCTGGGGTAAATATAAGAACTGAACCTCCTGCACCACCTGCTGAGCCTTCTATACCGCCTATTGATATTGAAACTCCAGTACCTACACCTGTATAGTCACCAGAGCACACAGCAACTAACCTGAACATAAAAATAATCCTGAGGAAATTTTTGCAAAATCGAATAGTCCTATTAATGTTGATAGTGACACAGAGTCCTCAAATGAAATAGTGCCCGAGGTTAGACACCCAGTGGAGGAAACTAATAATCTACCACCAGAGGAATATCCATCTGTTGCACAAGAAATGGTTCAGGAAATTGTTGAAACATTTCAAAATCAAACGACTATTGCACCCCATCTTGTACCCATTGCCCCTTTAGAAAAAGTTGATAACATTGTTTCTTGTCAACATAATAATTTTTTTGAACAACAGCATTCTTAGGATGACAGCACTTCTGACCACCATCATCTTGAGCATCACCTTGAAGATTATAGACCTATTTTTTGTCGTCATGCACCACCAAACATTTCAACTCTATTAACAGCCAGCTTTAATTTGTACCAACAATTTCAATGGGAAAAAGAAAATTGGGATTTAGAGAAGAAGCAAATGCTCAGAACTATCAAGGAACAATCACAACAAATTGAAGAAAAGGATAATAAAATTAAGATCCTGTCACAACATGTCACAAAGATCACAGAGATCATTCCAGAACTTGTAAATTGCAGGTCCCCATCTCCAGTTTACACATTGTTCCTAAAGAAGCAAATGATTAATTTTTAGTTATCTCAAATTACTCGAGGGTTGAACCCTTCCTTACATACTCCTCAAGAATTTTATGCAACATTCAATTCAGTTCCAATGACTTTGAAGAATCTCCTCTGTGAATTATATGTTCATAATCTTGTCGTACCAGATGATAAAGATTGGAATTCATTGTTATATGTGGGAGATGTACAGTTTAGGGCCGTTATGTCGTGGATGCAAAATGAGATCAGTCGAGAGAACCAGGCTACTCCTTACAGGGAAAAAGAAATGTTTGAACCATTGTACATTCGGCCAAAAATATAGAACACTTACAGAGTATTCTTCGATTGACTTTTCGTTAGCAATAATTGAAGTGTTGCTGCCAAAATCCACCCCGTTCATGAACAGGCATTTCTGGATTGGGAGCAACATTATTCTGAAAATGCCCCTGATGCTATACAAGCTTCTCTTCAAAGATGGATTTGATTGCCAGAAGACTTGAAAACTAGGGAGTTGCACTCTCCCCAAAATTTGGAATTAGCCATCAGCAGGATGCCCAGGTATCTGACATTGGGAAGAAATCAAAAAAATTATTGAGTACCTCTTCGTTTCCAACCGCCAATACTTTTACATCCTATGCTTGGAAAATATGATTTGTTTGTTGAATATAACATGACTGCTGAAGCACAAAAATGGGAAAGATTAAAACAAAATCATGGATATTTCAATTACAAAGCTCATGAATTAGGGGAGAAAATCGCCAATGATCTCAGAGTGCAGATGAGGATCAAAAACCTATAGATGCTGAAGGGACCAGCCTCAAGACAGTTGGGGGAAAAAATGATGACATGAAGAAATAGAAGTTTTATTAGCCCTTTTTGTGAACATTTGTATATAACATACTGAACTTTATCATCCTTTAGTATAAATGTTTTGAACTTTTGATGTATAAAGTATGGACATAGGGCATAAAATGATAATCAAAATTATACTTAAAAAGGGGTTCATTTTGTGGTAAAAATATTTCTTCATGAATGTTTGATATGGGTAGATCTTCCTACAACTGAAGAGATTGTAAAAACTATTAGTTGAATAATTAATGCCTTTTCTTTATAAACTAATAAATGAAAATAAATGTTTGCTGGAAGTCTTGTGTGTATTAAATGTTGATCGCAGGATACAAGCTGAGCGGGAGTTAAACAAACTATGAAGGAATAGCACTAAGGAATTGATGACATTAAGGAGAAGCGTTATGAAACCGTTGCAACTAGAAGACTTGGCAGCAAAGTCAGAAGGGACCTGTTTTAATGAATAACCAAGCGGGACCTGATAAAGCGACCGAGCAAGGAAGTAAGCATCAAAGCAATCAGTTAACCATGCAAAGCACGATTCTTGGATTCCTAGAAAGCTGTTTGAAGACAGATAAATGAGCAAATCTAGCATTTTCTATGATCTCTATATTTGTGGAGAATTTAAGGGAGAATTAATGTCTTTCCAATTGCATGTTTGTAGTCTTAAAGTTGTAACTGACTTTCCTTCATGAGGAAGTCATAGTTTTAGGAGTTTGTTGCTCTTCCCTATAAATAAGACCTCGTCTCTATCTATGAGGTTAAGTAGTAAATAGATAGACAGAGTTGATAGACATCTTACTATTTTTCCTAAGTTATTGTAATACTACATATTTGATGAATACATGCCTTTGCTGAGTTTCTACACTTTTATTTGAGTTTTTCTTTCCTTCATTCTTCCGTGGGGGCCCACACGAAATGTGGAGTTTTACTTTAGTAAGTAGGAGTTAGACTCAGTTTTCTAAGTTAAAGTTAAAACTATTGTTCTTGCAGCCACTGGAAACAAAACTTGTCACTGTTCCTACAGCAGTAGGTGCATAGATGTATGGCTAAATAATTAGAATTTCCTTCCAAGTAGTTGATAGTCATCTTTCCTTTGGATAAACTAGATTTCCTTAACGGTTATTGCATTCAAAATAGTAGTGACTTTTAGTGAAAACTAGAGCATATACTTTGCAGACATCATCTCAAGTTCACGCTCCTGGATTGACATTTAATGAAAATTAGCATAGTACTTTGGTGGTAAGGGATGTCCAATCCTGCAACTAAAAGGGTGTTATATTGATTAGACAATAAATCCTTCTTCTTATTTAGGTTCTGTTAGACTTAGGTGGGTGGACCTCAGACTCTTTATATGGCACTAGTGTAAAAGCATACAACTGAATCTGGAAAAATAGATAAAATCCCTTAATCTTCTATTTTTATGCAAGCATTCATAGGTGAAATAGCTGATAACAGAGAACATGAACCTAATAAACTAAGTGAGGGAAAACTCTTTTAATTCTTAAACACAAAAGAAAAGATATTCGATTAAAATTTGTATCTCAACATAACCCGGGTATGCAACAACAGAGAACATGTATCCCTCAAGCTAACTAGTCCCTTATCCATTGGGCATCAACTAAACCTTAACATGTAGATGGATACTTGAAATATACTCATATATTCGGGCATATGATCTATCTATTTGACTTGCAAATAGACATCAATCTTCATAACAACTCTCATACTTATGATGGAATCCTTCTGGTGTAACCTACAATCCTATCAATATAAACAAGCACTTACATGGATTCTTTGTTCCAACAAAAAATCTATTCTGATATACAACCTTAAGGGATTGCAACTGAGTCCAAGCTCTTCGTTCTCAAACACAAAACATTACAGATAACAAAAGAAGGAGATGAGAATTAGAATGAAACTAAGAAAGGTGAAACTCTTGTATTAATTTCATTGAAACCAATACATCATCTGCATATCAAAATTCAAAAAATACACAAAGAATGACTGTGCAATATAACAAATGCCTCAAAAGGAATACAATATGTTGTTCATAACTAAAGAACACTGAGAAAATTGGTATCACAACTGTGAGAAAACTTAAGAAATTGGAACCAGATTGGTCTCACAATCCTCCTAAAATCTTCAAAGAATTGGAACCATTACAATGAGCAGAAGAGGAAGATATATAAGAGAGAAAATCTTTCAGGAATTGTAATATGGAATTGACATCTGTCCCACTGAAGGAGTCTTCAATCTGAAGTTGCTGAAACTGAACTTCCCCATCTACCTGCACTTGAAAACCATAAATGATGCCAAAATATCTTATATAATTCCTCTTAAAAATATGCAAATATCTCATGGAGAAATATCAATAAATCATCACAATCTGTACTGAGGCTTCAAAAATTTGATTTCAACATGTCTTAATTGCTTTGCCATGAAAATCAACTTGTGTTGTTGCCAAAAACATAATTGCTTCCAACTGCATCAAAAAACATTCAATTCATCCTTACAATTGTTGGAGAAGTCAAATCAGATGAAAATATATCTATATCTAATTGCAATTTCATCTGCAACATTAAAATTCCACTTTTCACTGAGAAGCCCCTGAAATCATAAAATTATCTGTAGCTGCTACCAGCTAATACCTGCTCAAAATTTGACTACAAAAATGAAGATTTCGCTCTCTCCTAGTTTTGACGGTATATTACACTTCACATTTTGGACAAAAATAGCCCCTCTGAGAGCATTCTGAAAAACTGCCTCCATGACTAAACAGAGCATATAAAATTGAAAATTTTAAAATGTTAATATAGTCAAACTATATAAAACATTAAAAATATTCAAATCCTTCAAGTTAAAAAAATCATGCGTTGAAATCCTCATGAAATTTTGATTTTTATATTTTAATCTTCCCCTTATTCCTCCAATCCTTTTTTGCCATGTGTCGATCTTTTATATGTTGATATGCTCGGGCGGGGCCCACATTATTTTATGTATTTGAAAAACTTTTATTTTTAGCCTACGATATTATGACCAAATTGTAAGCTTTTAAATTTATCTTCCTTGACCATGCACGGATTTCATGGCATCGGGGCCCTTAAAATTTATCTTCCTGACTTTACGAAATTCGTAAGATTGGAAGCACTTCTCTTCCCTTCTCTCGATCTCACGATGGCCACCAAATTCATAGCATCTTGCCTTCAAATTTTCCCCTCCCTGATATCTCGAACAGGCCTAGCGTAGCACCGCACAACACAATCTCAACCTCCCCAATCTCACAGCAAATGGGCTTCATCGTAGCATCATATCTCTTCAAAATGAACCTCACAACCTTGTGATATCGTCGTGAGATCACACACCTCGTAACATCGAGAGCATCTGATTTTTGCAACCCGATCTCCCGACCTGTCTCCTAATTTGCCACATGGCAACTTTGAAATACACATTTCTATGGTTAAAATAACTCAGTTCAACTGGCCAAAAAGGCCCCACTAAGTGACCCTTTCTTGTTTCCAATCGGTTGTCTCAAAGACAACTCAAATATTGAGCTGCCGTTATTATAAAAAACAAAAATCTTTCCCACCAAACGAATGTGAGAAATAAGTTTCAAACACCCAAACCCCTATTGCAGACATGGGCATTCTACTTCTCCTCTGTCGCTGCATTGTGGACATGGATGTTGTGACATTTTATACTCAAATTGTCCCTTGCCATGCACGTTTATTCCCAGCCATGGGTCCCATTAGCGTGGGCTGTGGAGGTGTTGTGAAGCTCCTCCTCCTTTTTTAAATGCAAAATCATCCCCCTCCTCTGTGTGGATTTTGCTAAGTTTCTACTGTGGCTTACAATATATTTCCTGACGCCTTGCATGGACATGGACCTGCAAACCAATGGGCATCGTTGTTCTGTAGCCATGGATGATCCTCTGTATGAACCATGGCACTCCTATTTCTTTGCATGGACGATCTGCTCCCTCACTATCTAGCTCTACACGGGGAACCCTACAAAATGTGGGTCGTCCTCCTGCAAAGCTATGACTTATGCTCAAAATATCGACTGTTTCATTTTACAACTAATCCTTACTTTGTTGGTTAACTCCCCAAATTCACACATACTCTGCCTTTTGTGTGGACCTCTTCAGAACTGCAGCTCCCCTGCCTGCTAATAGTAACATGGATATCTATATGATCAAAGGTCAATGTCTATCTCATGAACAAATCTATGGCTGTGAACTAGATGGCAGAGATAAACATTATAGTAAAACATCATGTAATAGATAGACCCCCTCATTTGGATAATAAATATGGATTATCTCTGCATTATCATGAGGAAAAACATCTAAAATATACGGGTAAAACTCTGCATATACCCATGCTTCTAACTTTCTTTTGAGAAGAAACCATTGAATCTAAAGAGATGGAAAAAGAAATGAAAATAGTATCCACATTTATAGTCACGAAAATGGGAACTACCTGGTGTTCACTCATTACAACTTTTGAGCATCTTCAATCCATGTGCAATTTCATCCATCTGATGTAATCAGTTGGGCTCGAAAGCGGGTCTGATTTTTTTAAAAATTGTTTCCAAACAATTGATCTGGTAAAGTGATCCAATAACTCTATTGAACTGACTAGAACCTGATTTGATCACAAATTGATCATTGAAAACAAATTTAAATCATCTCTGCACCACTGTGAAAATTATGTTAGAAGGCTTGTTACCTGGCTTTAAAAACTGACATAAACACCTGGTAGGGCTCTAAAACTTTGGATATATCATCTCTCTGACATGTTGAATAGGTCTGCAAAATCTCGTCACATGACGACATCAGGGTCAAAAAGATATCGACCTCCAAAGTTGCCTCCTTAAATTTACCTATAATTAAACATGTCAGAAAGTTGGAAATTGCATTTGGTTTCGGCCTTAAAAATTGGGCAAACGAGCACTTGAGATTCTGAAAACTAGGGCATTGATACTTTGTCATGATGAGAGTGTACTTCTATGATTTGGGCTCATGAAAAACCATGGGATGCATTTGGAAAGCGTGCAAAGTAGGCTACCTAGATTTGCAGGACAAGGGACATCAGTAAAAAAGTGTTTTTTTGCAAATGGAATGGCCCTAGAAAAGTTTGCAGACGGATTCGTCAAGACTTGAAAACTGGCACACTTAGAGTATTTTTAGACTAGAATGTTAGGGTATAATCCATTTGATCCACCAATCATAGGCTCAAAGATATGACATCTCGAACAGGGCTCCCAATCAATCTGCACTTCTGATTACCAGTGAAACCTTAAAAATTGCAAATGGAATCACATTTGAAAACTGATCAAACAGATTTGTCATAAGCTCAAATCTGAAACATGGAAATTCTCTGACCTCTAGAATATGATGCAAAAGGAATTTTATTATTTGGGTCAACTAGTCAAAAGTTACAGTCTTTCAAACAAGGCTACCCGAAAATATGAACAATATGCAGATGTATGAAAACAGTAAATCGCCAACTTTGAGGGGTTCAAAACCTAGTCAAATGAATTCAAAATGACTTGAAACTTGGAACATAGATTCTTTGGTATGCATACTAAATATCCTCAAAGCAGTAAATCATGAAACATAACTAGGTAAAAGATATTCAAATTCAAACATGCCCTTCAATCACTATTTGACACAGGCAAAAAATGCAAAGCTAACACCACTCAAAATGGGACTTTGCAGAATGGTTCGAAATGTCAGTTATCAACATGAAATACATACACAGCTGAATGAAGGGTGTTAAAAACATAAAACACCACTTAGGCATTAATTCTACAGCTGTGTATATAAGCATGAAAAGCGTTCATAGGGCGCAAAACAACTCAAAATTTGGAATAGGCACTCAAAACGGGAATGCAATTTTGAGCACCAACATAATCCATGTGTCTTATTTTCCTTTTGAATTTGGGTTTGTTATTTTTATCTACTTGAGCTATGAGAGCCTAAACATCACCTCCAACAAGAATATCACCTTGAGATATTAACATTCCCTCCTCTTGTATGTAGTCATCCTTTAGTCAAGCAATTTTAGGAAGCCTTGATCGAGTACATACCCCTTGTCTTAAAAAAATTCATGATGGTGGTAGCCCCTTTAGAGCTATCAATGCTAACTCTTTCTCATCATAGATATGACCAATCTTAGAGATTTAGTTCCTTAGTTTTGTTATCCTCATGAAATATGAAGCAATGGATTCTCTTTTATTCATTTTAACATTGGAGAGATTGTCTTTCAAAGTTATCATTCTCATTTTATTGTTAATCTCAAATATTTCTTGAAGTGTTTTAAGCATTTTGTGCGTTTTGTCTAATTTACAGATAATAGGGAGTAGCTGATCCCTAACACCATCCATAATTAATTTCATGGCTCTAGTGTTATCTTTTTCCCATTTATTCAATTTGCCATTCCATTTTGGTGGTTGATCAGATTTTTCAATGAATTGCTTGAGAATATCATCCTTTAAGTTTAACTTCATTTGTAATTTCCATGCTACATAATTTTCATCACCTTCGAGTCTATCCTTGACCTTGATATCACTTACCATTTGGATTGATAAGAAATTTGAGAATAATTTTAGTGGACACAATAAAGATAGATCTAATTTGGATCGTCTCTCAAGCCTTCTCTGATACCATGTTGAAATTCATGAATAGATTTATCTTATGTGAATATTCTTGCAATATATATTCTTTATATTATATAAGTAAACTTTGAATCAACTAAAATATTTATTATTACTACTCCTTTCATATGGAAGACTTCATAGATATTTTATATGTTCGATGTTCCATATGAAGTGATAGACATAACCTTATAAATACCATAAGTGGAGGCACAAGGCTAAACTGATGTGACCTTTAAACTCAATATTCATGTCGGTAATGGAAATGGATAGTAGATTAGATTTTACATTGTCTTAGCATTTAATTAATGCTTGGTCAACATAGGTACTGGTACATGATATTCTTAATCATATGTGGGTCACATCTGACGTAGATGAAGTCAGAACAAATAATGGTCCACACGACATATCAATGCAAGCCCAAGCATTGATACTAGATAGTCATATTAAATGAAGGTGAATATATATACAAAAACTCGGACTTATAATAGATATATAAATATAGATTATATGCATTAGAGTGTATATATAATATATATATATATATATATATATATATATATATATATATATATATATAATTAGGAGTTGACCATATATTTACATTTAAAATTTTTATCTGATAGTAGTTATAAAACATTAACACTTTTTCATGGTATTCTCTCTTTTACTACATGGGTAACTTTCTTTCATCTTCTCCCTCTTTAACAACAATGCCAAAGCCATTTTAACTCATGCATCTTTTCCATGTAGATATCTTCATGTTAGTATTGAATTTTTCATTTGTCATCTATGTATGACTAATACAACATGATTATGTCCTTCTTCCTCTACTGGTACTTTAGGAAAATCCTAAAGTAGGATTGTCTCCATCAATTTATAAGATATTTTGATCAACACATTTGATGCAGAGCACCATCTTAGTTTAGGTAGCTCAATCTAGGGGAATCACCCCTAGTTTACCTCTTAGATATTCATCAACATCTTTAGGTAAAGCTTTAGTGAAAATATCATTTATTTTCTCCTTATTATTCACATACTCTAATTTCACTTCTTTGTCTTGAACTAGCTCTCTCAAGTAATGATACTTGATAGTAATATGCATGGTATTTATGTACATTATAGGATTCTTTGATATGTTTATAGCACTAGTGTTATCACAATAGATAAAAATTGGATTAGTAATCTCTTCCTTTGTACCTTTCAATAATTGCTTGATCCATATGATATTTGAACAATTTACTATTGTTGCCACATATTTAGCTTCAGCTAATGATTGAGAAATGTTGTTTTGCTTCTTGCTTGTCCATGAAACTAGTCTCTTTCCTAGAAAGAATGCTCCACCACTTGTAATTTTTGTGTTATCAACATTTCCTACCCAATTAAAATAAATAAAAACCTTTAGTTCAAACTTATCATTCTTCTTGTAATACAATCTATAGTCTTATGTTCCTTTTAGATATCTCAGTATCCTTTTTACTGCCTTCATGCAATTCTCCTTAGGACTTGCAAAAAGTCTTGCAATCATCCCAACTACTAATACAATATTAGGTTTGTTTTGAACAAAATATTGTAATTTTCCATTCATTCATCTATACAATGGCTGGTTCAAATCAATAGAATCATCATTCTTGGATAACTTATGTCCATTAGCCATAGGTGTACTAACTAGTCTTGAATCTTTATTCCAAAAAAAATCAACATCTCCTTGATGTATTTGGATTGAGTAATGAAGATACCTTGCTTCATTAGATATACTTGTAATCCAACAAAGAATTTGATCTAACCAAACATAGACATTTCAAATTCCTTCTTCATCTCATCAACAAATGATTTTCATAATGCTTCCTTGCCTCCAAATATGATATCATCAACAAAAATTTTAGATAATAATATGTCATTGTTCTTACCAGTATTCAAGTATAGATTGTTGTTATTATTAGTTCTTGTAAATCCAATCTTCACCAAATAATTTTTTCAAACCATATAGAGCCTTGTACAATTTTCACACTATATTCTTCTTGTTGAGGTCAAAAAATCCTTTAGCCTGCTCTATCTACACTTCTTCTTCAAGTTTTTCATTAAAAAATATAGATTTTACATCCATCTAGTATACCTTAAATCCTTTATAAGAAAAAAATACAAGTAGTGTTCTAACTCCTTCTAGTATTGCCACAAGAGAAAATATTTCCCCATAGTGAATTCCTTATTCTTGTGCATTTCCTTTGCATACCATTCTATGCTTAGTCCTTGTGACTTCACCTTTTTCATTCAGCTTGTTCCTGAATACCCACTTTGTTCTAATAACATTTGTTTCCTTAGGTCTAGGTACCAATGTCCATGTTTTGTGCTTTCCTATGTGCTCAATTTCTTCATTCATTTCGTGTATCTAGTCTTCATTCATCAAAGCATCTTTTATAGATTTGGGCTCGTTAAACTCACATAGCAAGCATGTTTCAATTCTAAGTCTCTTCCTTATCATAACACCTGATTCTTTATCTCTAATGATTTTCTTATGTACATGATGTCTTCCTACATATTTTGCTAATACAGGTTCTTTTCTTCTTTCATCTTCTACAAGTTCATCTTGGAAAATGATTTCAAGTTCATTATCTCTCTCTAGTTAAGGTTCTAGTTCATGTTCTACTTGCTCAAAAATGTCATCTTGATGTTTGACTCCCTCTGTATGTGACTTGGCATTGTTTTTTTATTGCTTGGCACCCATAGTCTACTGCTCAAAAACTAGTTATTGTAACTGGGCATTCTCATTTTTTTGTTGATTTGCAACTTTTTTTTCTTGTTCAAGTGGGGTATTGGGAGGACCATCATTCACATATATGAATATACTATAGTCTTTAGGTTATGTTTTGCATTCAACTTCATTCTTTTATGCATATTCATCAACTTTCACATATACACTTTTCACAACTTTGTTAGTGTTAGAGTTGAAACACTTATAAGCTTTGCTCTTAGTGGAATAACCTAGGAATATGCCTTCATCACATTTAGCATCAAGTTTTCCATTTCTATTATTCTTAAGTATACAAATTTTGCTTCCACAATAGCTTTGAACACAAATAGATCCACTAGGTTAGTATGAACCAATTCCAAAATATCATCAAATGAATATGTATTTCTCTTGAAACTACACTTTGTCATTTTTCCTAATTGACATTTTTTACACATAGCATTATCAGGTTTCTTCAGTTTTGGTAGACCTCTTACTCTTCATGGTGCAAGGCACCTAGGTGACTAATAGGTCATCTCATTAAACTGAAGGAGATTCATGATGGAAGACAAGGGGCAATGATCCACCTTATTAAAACATGTTAATTTTTCTTATTGCAATAAATTGATCCTTGTTTATAAGGTCAAGGAACTTGAGATTCCATATAAGCCTAAGTTGCCTTAGTCATTAGGATCTTTCTTTTTAATGTTTTTAGCTAATAAGTTGAATATAGGAATATTTTGTGAGTAATTACACCTTATTTAGGTCCTAAGTACTTCAAATGACCAAGTGGTTAAGTCTTACGAAGTGTTAGTGCAAAAATTGCATTTTGCAAGAAAAGTTGACAATTTTTTGCAAAACATTACAACTGGTCATGTAACTACTCAAATAAATTTTTTATGGTTGGGAATGATGTAATTGGTTTTTAATACCTTCTATGAAGTCAAATTATTCAAAAGGTGTATGTTTAGCAGGTTTTTCATACCTAATAAATGGATTTTCTAAGCAATTTACTGTTGTACAGACCTGTAAGGATTGGGAGACCAAATCCAATTACATGGTTTGAAAATTTTATGAGTCTAGTCTCCACTAAATTTTATTTCATTATGATTATTTCATTATCAAGAAAGTTAGATTTTTCTTTGTATGTAGGCTTACAAACCCTTAAATTGAGGGTTTCAAGCAAGATGTGGCCCTAACCTGCATTCCTACAACTATTTTTCAATGGCCTTCAAGGATTTGAAAGGTTAGTTATGTAATTCAAGATTCCTAAGTTGTATATTTTTCTTAGATGGTCCAAGGGGTAAATGAATGTGCCCTAGTTTGAATTGCTATGTTTTTAGCCTTAAAAATGTTGATTTTGTGGACAGGGCTTGGAATGAAGTTGTGAAACTTTGAAAGTGGTCATTTATTGGTGAAAAATGTTAGATAAAACGTTATGAAACTATAAAATATTCCTAGGTACCCATCCTTGGACATTTCCAAGTGATCTAGGCTTGATTTGGCCAATTAGGCATGTGAGGCTTCCGTAGGTTTAGGGGTGCTAGAGTAGGTTGGAGAGTTGGTGCTTTGGGGGTTTGTGTAACTTCCAAGGGTATCCAAAACCATAGTTTTTTTCCAAGTATAGTGGAGAAAAACCAAGTTACTATCCTAAAACCTCAAAAAGGGCTACAAGGAGAATTAGGCCTATTGACAACAAATTTGCAAAATAGGAATTGTGGAAGTCAAATAGTTGTTGAAGTATCATCCTTGAGTATTCCTTGAAAGGTTAAAGGTGTGAGTTTTACCCAAGGACTAGGGTGGAGTCCATTTCTCTATTTTGGCCATTTCACCATTGTTGATCACTAGAGTTACTAATAGGGAAAGAAGTCTCGAAGACTTGTAAAGTTATGTGGAAGATTGGCATTGTGTTGAATCTTGTTGAGAAGAGTCTTTAAGGGCTCTACAAGGTTAGGAAAGGTTAATACTACCTTAAGTTTTGAAGTTAGGGTTCTACCAAGTTGTTGGTGTGACCACTGTACATCACTTTTTATCTTACAAGCTAACCAAATTGTCAAAATTTACATGGCATAACCTCTTGTGTCATAACCAAATATCTTCATATTGTGAAAACAAACATGTCTCATTAGATAAATCTAGATAGAACAATTTACCTCCTGTTTGGTCACCACTTTTAATCAGTTCACCATCAACATCAAATATCTTGGCCTTTTTGTGATGGAATTCAACTTTGTATCCTAATTTGTTCAACTGTGAAACACTCAAAAAGTTATAGTTAAGTCCTTCATGCCAATAAACATTGTCACATTTGATCTTATCAGTTAGTTGTATTGATTATTTACCTTTCACAAGACATGGTACATCATTACCAAATTTAACACAGCCACCCTTATATGGTCCAATGTTCACAATTTTAATTTTATCACTAGTCATGTGATTTGAACAATCACTACCAATTATCCACCTATCACTTTTATTAACATCTCAAATTAATGCAGTTTTCTCATCTTTGTGATAATTTTATTTCATAGCAACATAGTTCACTTCTTCATCATTACTTTTAGATTCATTATTAGTTTCTTCTTCAAAAATGTGACAAGATTTCTTCCCTTTGTCTTTGTAGTTCTTGTTTCTCTTGTTGTCTCCATCATCTCTTCATCCTTTGTACTTGCTTTCCCTCTTATCATCCTTGTCTTCTCTATCAGGATATCGTTTAGTAGTATGACCAACTTTGTTTCTTGAAAATAATATTATAGGAAGCTTATCTTTGTATTTTCCTTTGCCTCTTGGAAATCTTCTAGCCATTAGTGCTTCAAGTTCATCAAGTTCATCATCAAAAGTATCACTGTCACTTTTCACATATTTTCCTTCTTTTTTTTTACTAAGAATCAATTTTGATTTAAAATAAAATTCAATAGAGGTAGGAGTGAAATTATTAAAATTTGACATCTCAAAAGCAGTAAGCCTACCAATCACACCTTCCAAAGTTAGGTCATTACCTAGAGTACATCTCAATTTTTGTATTGCAGAAACCCTAATAGCATAGATATGAATTAGATTTGATAATACCTTATTGATTAAAGTGTCATCATTAATATTTCCATTGGCTCCTCTTATAAAATTTACAACCTCTTTCATTCTCCCATAATACTGGACTATATTCTCACCTTCTATCATTCTCATTTCATCAAACTTACCTCTCAAGCTTTTTGATTTTGTTCTCAAGATGTTCTTGTCTCCTCCATAGATGGTCTATAGTGTATCCCTAATTTCTTTAGCATTCTTGCAGGTTTTTAATGTCATCAAACTTAGCATAACTTAGGGCTGATGCAATCTCCAACATAGCTTGGTTGTGTTCTTGCTTCTCTTTCAATGGCTAAGCTTTCAGAGGAAGAACTGTTGTTTCTACATATGCATTATCCACAAAATCAATTGCACCATCTCCAAATCCTACTAGATGTAGCCTCATATAACTTTTGTTAGAATATATAGTCCACCAATATAATTGGGGGGGGGGGAGGTGTGACTCAGTTATCCAACAATTATCACAAATATCAACCTTATTAGACCTTAACCATATGAGAAATATAATTAGTAACCATAACAAGATACTCATGCACAATAACACTAGATATGTTAACTAGGAAAACCTTGATCAAAGGGAAAACCCCAGGTGGGGATGGTACCCAAAAGATGATGTACTAATATAAATATTCCTTGTTAGAGGATGGACCCTATCAAGATTTTATGAAAACATTCAGTACATATGAGAATAATTATAATAGGATCACAATAAGATAATTAATTATTTTGCAATCTCATAACACTGTTGGCTCATAGTCTATACAAATTCTCACATGTGTGACTCTAGAACTTACACATTGGCCACCATCATCATTAGAATATCCTCTATTTTTGTATAACTTAGTGTACCCTGATTATATCTATGTTAGCAGATACAATCCAATCATTAGAAACTACTTCATAGGTACTTTTTCTTTGCACTACTCTCTATAAATCACATATATATTCTATATTTCATCAACTTATGTTATGCGCACTTAACCCCATCATTAGGACATAGTGTGGAACATGTCCATAACCATGCGTCGCCTAAACATCAAAACTTTGTCTGTATGACCATGATCTCTGTCTACTACTCTGTCATTCTTCATAGACTTACTGTTATGTTGACATCAATGAAAAACATAGCCATGAATGCAACATGTCAATACTTCCACATGCTCTCTAATACTTAGGATACTCCCCCAAAGGAATACCATCAACATTCATGCTAACAACTTTTTCATGTAGGGAAGTTCTCTTTGTTCAACCTTGACATGTCCTTTTTGTACATCTTGATCTTTAGTTTTAATTACCTTCAAACTTCTATCTACAAGCACCAATGCTTTAATACCAATTGTTAAAATGTTTAGAATAACTAAGTGGGGGGGGGGGTGAATTAGTTATCCAAGGTCCAAATGTACCAATTAAACAAATAAACACTTAAACAACTTTAGATCTTAACATTTGTTAGCTCAGCCTCTGTAGTAAAATTTTAGTAAAGATAAACTAGAAATCCACTATCCTAAACATAATAAACTTGTAGAATGTAAACATTAACAATAATCACCACAAATAACATCCACACAAATTTGACACTAGGATTTAGCATGGAAACCCAATTTGGAAAAAACCACCAGTAACATGTCACCAATATTTCTCTCTTTTGAAGTGAACTTTGTTAGGAGCCAACCCTATTAAAGGTTACAAAATACATTATTAATGTGACCTTTGTTAAATAATTTAATCACCTTGTTAGGATTGGCCTAGTTAGATGACTTTAGAACATTCCAAAAGAATGACACATTGATTAAAGGATTTATATATGACTATTAGGTCAACCTTGATTAAAGGATTTCAAACTGATACAATGGTTAGAAAGTAACATCAAGTTTTAATCTAACAAATACAACTCACTTTGCAAATACAGATCTTAGTTCAGCTCAAAATTTGATCCACCGATAGGCCTTCATTGTCATCTCAGTCTCTGATTCACTTGGCAACCCTTCAAGAAATCACTCTTCTTCTCTTCACTACTCTTCTTAGCCTTTTCTTAAGTTCTGTGGTCATTAGCATCAAAAAGTGCTCAAACCTTCAACAACCTTGTTAAGGTTAGCTCTTATACCTCCTTAAATAGATAATTCTGATCATTTTTTGCTTAAAGACCACTGTAGATCTTAGGGTTACAATCAAATTCAACACATACAATGAATTTGTCCACCTTCTTGTTCATCCTCTTCTTTTCTAGAAACTTTATTTTCAAATTAATCCATTGATTGATTGTCGAACAATTTCCTTGCATTAAATTTTGTAGTTCATCCATCCTTATCTTCAACACACTTTCCATATTCCAAGAAATCATCTCTATCGACTGGAAATTACAATTTTTCATAAACTGTCAAAATGTTGTCCCGCAGCCAACACTGTGTTGTGACACTCAGTCATTACTAGGTTACTTGGTTGCTACTAATTTTTTTGTTTGTCACATATACTTGTGCTCAGTTAATACTAATTCTCAGTTAATATTATTTTTGCTTGATATAGCAGCTCGGTCGACACTAGCATCATTTGGTACAAACTTCAAGTTCCTTAATCGTCTACTCTATTGCTTGGTCAAGCCTATGCATTTGGTCTATCTTCGATCACTTCTTCAAGGCTTTAGTAAAATTTTCTTCTCCACTTGCAACATGATTTAAACAATCACTTTATCTTGTGAAAGTCTAACTAATCAAGTGCCCATTTTAGTTTCTTCTTTATAACTTAGTCTTTCCTCTATGTGCTTTTGCTATGACCAACTTCTCAAATCCTCTTCATCAATTATATAGATATAACACTCAGATTAGATAGAAAATTGTCTCACCAATAAGGTTTAACATCAATGGCAACATGACAATTGTTCCAATTGTAGTTTCTAACATAAAGTACTTATTACCATAATAAATTTGCATTCCAATAGGATCATATTAATTGGTGTGAACCAACTCAAAAATATCATAAGAAGAATAGATATTGCTATTGAAAGTAGACTTTGTCATTTTTCCCATTTGACATTGTTTGCACATCACTTTATCAAGTTTTCTCAATCTTGGTAATCCTCTTATTCTTTCCATCTTACTAATGATTACCAAATTATCAAAGTTTACATGACATGACCTCTTATTTTGTAACCAAACATCTTCAAATTGTGCAAATATACATGTATTTTCATATAGGTCTAAATAGAATAAGTTACCTCTTTTTTTTATCCACTTCCAATTAGTTCACTGGTAGCATCATATATTTTTGCCTTCTTATCTTGAAATTCAACTCGGTAGCCCAAACTATTCAGTTGTGCCACACTCAACATGTTATATTGTAGTCTTTCAACCTAACATGCATTGTCACATCTGATCGTGTCATTCAATATAATAGATCCTTTGCCTTTCACATAACATGGTGCATCATTTCCAAACTTAACACAACTACCATTATAGTATTCTAGCTTTTCAAACTTACTTGTATCACTAGTCATATGATATGAGAAACCTCTATCAATCATCTATTTATCATTATTACTAACATATGAAATCAGAGTTTTTTTGTTAAGATTTTTACCTTCATCACATTCATCTTTCATTGAAACATAAAAAACTTCTTCATCATGTTCATCAGTATTACTTTCATAACTATCTTCTTCAACAATGTAACAAGAAATATTACCTTTTCCCTTGTAGTATTTGTTACCTCGATTATCTTTCTTGTCTCTCATTCCTTGGTATTTATTGTCTTTCTATTTCTCCTTTTCAGCTTTTTTGGAACACCTTGCAACAATATGACCAACTTTGTTATAAGTAAAAAAATATAGGAAGTTTACCTTTGAATTTTCCTTTTCCTCTTGATGGCCTTCTTGCCAATTATGTTTCTAGATCGTCAAGGTCATCATCTGATTCACTATCACTGTCCATAGGCTTACTTTTTGAACTTTTCCTTCTTTTTGATCCATCAAGGGTTAGTTGAGACTTAAATGCACACTCAATAGTAGAAGGTGTATAATTATCAAATTTTGACAACTCAAATGTAGTGAGTCTACCAATTAGACTATCCAACGTTAGATCATTACCAAGTGTACATCATAGTTCTTATATTGTAGATTCTCTAATGGCATAAACAAGAAGTAAGGTCCTCAACACTTTGTTGATCATAGTTTCTTCAGATATGTCTGCTCCAACACCTCTAATTGCATTCATCACTTCTTTGATTTGGCCACAATATTGAGCAACATTTTTTTCTTCTTACATTCTAATGTCATCAAACTTGCCTCTCAAACTTTCTACTTTAGCCCTTAACATAGTTTTGTCTCCTCCATGAATCTTTTCCAACTTATCCCACATTTAGTTTATAGTGATACAATCCTTCACATTATCAAACTCAACATAATAAGGAAGATTTTAGATCTATCATCATTTGATTGTGCTCATGCTTCTCTTTTATTTGCTTTATTGTCATGGGTCTAGGTACTTTTATGTATTCATTGTCCAATCAGTATAGTGTAGAATCTCCAACTCTAGATAGATCCAATCTCATTGGTCATTTACATGCTAGGAATTTCTCTTCATTTAGCTTGGGTACCTCTCTCTTATACATCTTGATATTTTGCTTAATTCTCTTCAAAAATTTCTTATAAGCACCAATTCTCTTATACCAATTGTTAGAATGATTAGAATAATTGTGAAGGGGGGGGGGGGGGGGGGGGGGGGAGCAAGTGTGAATCGGTTATCCTTGTGTCCATATGTACCAATTAAATTTTCAACTACTTAATCAAACTCATAAATCCACTCAACTAAAATAGTAACTCATAAGTAATCCAACTTATTCATTGCATCACTTAGCTCTCTGATTAGTATATGTAGAATAATAGAGACATGTAATAGTAAATAGCATGATACATGAAAACAACATTTACACAAGTATGACACTAAGATTTAACATGGAAACCCAATTTGGGAAAGACCACCAAGTAATATGCTACCACTTTTTAGTCTTGTGAAGTGAGCTCAGTTAAGAACCAACCCTATTAAAGGTACAAAACACACTATTAGGTGTGACCCTGTTAAAGGATTTAATCACCTTGTTAGGAGTGGCCTTGTTAGACATATTTAAAACATCTCATTAGAATGTCACCTTGATTAAAGGATTTACAAAATGTCTATTAGGTCAACCTTGATTAAATAATTTTATTGCCATAATGGTTAAAAAGTAATAGCTAGGTTTGATTTAATAAAGTACAACTCACTTTGCAAGTTCAAATTTCCATTTGACTCATTCTTGGTTCATTGACTGGAATTCATCACATTCTCCATCTCTGATTTGCTTGGAAACTCTTCAAGAAATCTCACTCTCACTAACTTCTAAATTTTCGTTTGCAACTATGTTCTTCACTTGCTCTCCACAACTTTTCCAGTCCAACAACCACTGTAAAAAATCTCCTATACCTCCTTAAATAGATAGGTTTGATCTTTTTCCACTTCAACATAACCATAGATCTTAGGGTTTGAGCATATTAATTAAATATGTACATCATTTTTTTCCCTTCTTCCTCTTTACTTGAAACTTCTAGAAAAATCTCATTAAATCATCACCTTAGATTGCTTAACAAACTCAATTCATGCATTAAATATGCCATCTCATTAATCCTTATCTTTAACACATTTTGACTGATCTGTAAATTCAACTGTGTCAACCTTAAATCTTGATTCTTTCACAAACTATTAATTTGATGACACATATTCATCACTATGTTCTTCATCTTGGTCATCACTAGGTAGTCTAGTCTCTACTGATCTGTCTCACTCAACTTACACTTGCTTACTCAGACATCTCTATTTTCGGTCATTCCTTTAGCTTTCCTTCATTTTTCTTGGCCTCTACCATCACTCAACTAATATATTTTTTCTTGACTTATACTTAAGTTCCTTAATCTTCTTCTTCAACTTCTTCATTGACCTAGTAATGTATCACTGGATCAAGCTTAGTGTTTTTCTCAACTTCTTAACTTCTATCAGGGATCTGTACTATGCTTCAACTCATCTTTTACTTCTTCATTTTATACAATGATCAAACAACATATTATCTTGTCAAATACTAACTAATCAAGTTCCCATTTTAAGTTTATCATACTTGCTCCTCTCTACTCAACAACTTTACTAATTCATCGTGTTATCTCTCTTTTCAAATCCCCTTTGTCAATCAACTGATATGGTTTTCTACACTATTAGAAAATGTCTTACTAGTGAGGTTTGACATCAATGACAACATAAAAATTTCCCCAATTGTAGTTTCCAAAATACACATGATTTTAAATATTTTTCTAACACACATTAGAGGGTCAGAAATTGGGACATGTAATATGTTACAAACCTTAGAAGATCTCAATGAAGGCAAGTATGCTAGCTAGTGAGACCCTTCCTTCTCCACTAAAAAAGATCATTGTAGAGACATAGATCACAAGGGCACATCAAGAGACAAACTATATACTCACTCCTAAATCCTAGATGAATGAATGAGTTGATGTACTAAGAGCTTAGATTGACACAATTTTTAGATGATCATATGAAATCAAATGGGCATGTCATAAGTAGAAAGAAACTAGAATTACTCAATTCACATGAAGATAACCTTGTAGGCAAGGTCTCAATGAAGGAAATAGGTGTGGTAGGTAGTAAATATGTAGAATTACCTAATAAAATTAACTAATAACCACAAACATGTCTTCTAAGTGGTGGAATCAGATGTGTTTGGATAGCATTAAACTGAAAATGAATACATGAACTGAGATCACACCTCAAGAAGAGTACAACAAATCCTAATACAAGTCCTTTATAAATCACAAAAATACTCCACTCAGTTGTATCATTATTTGAAATGGTTAACAATTCATGATCAAACAACAATAGATAAGCTTCAACATTAGAGGAAGATATGTTCTTTTAGTTCATAGTTATCAATGTTTAATTGCATATGGGTATAGAAATCATAAAAACAAGATTTCATATACTCTTAATCTAGAAAATACATCTTTTAAAGCATGTACTTGATCAACTATAACAGTGCCACTAAACATGAAGTATTATAGAAAAAGCATCAACAAGTTACAAGGCAAGTGACTAAATGATCAAATTTTTTCCTTGTTCAAACCCTGATTTTGGAACTAACCATGAAATCAAATTAAAATTCAATTGAAATAGATGCATCTTTTCATGAAATAACATGACTTGAGAAGACATAAAATAGAAAAAAACATGAAAACATTATTTCATGGAGTTTTTGGTAACTTTCTATAATTCTATATTTGAATAATATAGTGGGATTAAATATTTATTTGAGTGCATGATGCTTGAGCAATTTATTAAGACTAAATATAATTTCAAAAAGAGGAGTTACTCTTTATTTTATACCTATCCCTTGAATTATTATTTTTATTTAAAATAAATACAATATAGAAGAATTATTTTAACTCCCACAAGATATCCATTAATTGGTTTAAATTTGGACCCCTTATATTAAGGAAATTTTTCCTTAGGAAATACTATTTTGGGTTAAGGTCACCCTAAGAAACCCTTCCCTTGTACAATTTCACCTTCCAATAATGGTTAGATCAAGGATTTGTAGTCCAAAAAATAGTGATGGTGTTTGATTTTGATCCAAGTGAGAAATTTTGAGCATGATCAAGTATGGCAAGCCTGTTGGAAATATAAGGTATAAAAGGTTACTAAGAGGAGAGGGGTGAATCAGGAACCAAAAAAACTTTATCTTACTTCACCAATCAATCCTTTATATAATATTTTGATCTAATTGCATGCATGAAAGAATGAAAGAAAATAAACATTCATAACACTTTGACACAAGATATGGTGACCCACAAACCCTTCCAATTAGAAAGTAAAATTGGGGTGGCGATGATACCCACAAGCTTTACTATTGTAGTATAAAGTTAACCTGTTAAGGCTTACAATTGACCACTTCTAGTGATTTTCCTTGTTAGGAGCAATAAGGATTGTGAGGTCCACCTTGTTAAAGGATTTACAAATATACAATAAAGTATGCACTTGGTTAGGAGATTTAGCAAATACTATTAAGTCTACCTTGTTAAAGGATTTGGCTAATGAACTTGTTAGGATGAACAAGTGGTTGATCTTTGATCTGCAGCTCTAATTTGCTGGTTGAGATTCCTTGAATTACAATGATCACCTAATTGTGATAGATAATACTTTTTTGTCCCTTATACTACTTGTAGTTCACACTTTTTCTCATCATATACTCTTCAGATACATGCTTGGATATGATACAATACAATACATATATACCAATCCAAATTACAACTTACTGGAGTTGGATACAATACCAATTTCATCACAATTTACAAAGTTGGCCCAACTTCTATAACTCAGGTTCTAAAGATGAACTTGGTGATGTTTTGATACATGTCAAACACTATCAATGTTTGGAAATCTTTGGCACTCAGTTGAACTTGAAGCTTGGTCCATACTAATCACTTCAAAGTAGCTTGAACTCGATGAACATTGTGTGACTTAGTGAACTCTGAGAAACTCAGTAGCAACCGGATCACTCGGTTGACACTATATGACTTGGTCAACACTAGATCCACTTTGTTAACCCTGCAAGATTGGTAGACATTGTTGGACTTTGTTAACACTACAGAGCTCATTTAACACTACGATCTTCTTCACTTTCATTGACTGGCTTAGTAGCATTTGCTATACTTGGTTTGCACTGAACTTTGTCTCTGAAGCTTGGTAAATAATATGTAACTCGACAAACATTACAAACTAACTTAGGTGCTCGGTAGACACTATATTATAACTACTTAGCTTGGGAGCAATTGAATCACTTGGTTAATGCTACAAACTAAATAATAAGCTTAGTAGCAATGTAACCAATTGACTAAGTGTTGAGTCACTGATAGAAAAATTGATGTTTATGTCAACAATCTTTGCCTTTGTCATTAGTGACAAAAACACTTATCAAAACAAAAAAAAATCTGATCATTCAAAACTATAAGTCAAAACTTCATTTGTCATTATTTTGTGTCTTTAACTCAGTTTTGACTTCCATCTGTTGTGGCTCGATAACATACTCTATTTTCTAATTTTTCAAAATTGCTTTTCTAAATGTATTCCTTGCTTATTTATACTACACTATATTGCTCCCCCATACATATATCTCCCTTATATACATGCATAGTATAGTATACTTCTCCTCCTTTACATATTATACTACTCCCCCTTTTTGACATAAATGCCAAAGGTGTATAATAATTATATGTAAATACCAAAATGTAACAAGAATTTAGAATGTACCTTCAGAATAAGTACCATTGTATTGTCCTAATTTTCCTATATTACTTTGCTTGCATGCAATGCAATATGAACTTTTGTTGATAATTCCATCATGTGATCAACTATGGAGAAGTTGTTATCATTGATGAGTGTATTTGCATGTGCAATATGTTTTTGCAATGCATCCATGTTTATTAGAATCATGCCTTGGATTTCTACAAGTGTGGTCTTGATCCTGGCTTCTTCCTTCAATAGTTCTTCATGTAGATTAGTCAAATATTTGATCTTTGTATAATATGTAGAGATATGGCTTGGGTCAAGTGACAGCCGATGTGCACTTGCCTTCATGTCTTCATCTATCTTGGATAATTTCTTCTTGATATCCTTGGTGAAGATAGATGTAAAATTTAATTTGAAAAATAGTGATACAACATTGTTGACAAAGGTTTCAAGTGAAGCAAGAATAATAGCTAACTCTACTTGATCTATTACAATTCTATGTGCAACTTGTTCCAACAATTTTTTCTCAAACTTCCTTTCTACTCTCTAAAGTAGCTTCTCCTATCTATTCAAGTTCTCATTGAATTTGTAGACAATTTCTACTAATTGATACAAAATAGGTTGTGTTCTATCAACCTCAATACTTAGAGCATCAACAAATATGTTCTTTATGTCTTCAAAGACTTGGTTTTCTTTCTTCTTTTCTTCTCTAAGCTTCTATTGCTTAGCTCTCTTCTTTAGTAATTCACCCATGGTTTTCATTTGATCAGGAGTGAGGATAGAGATATCCCAATTTGGAATAACTATATCCTCATCAAGATCAATGGTTTCTTTTTCTTTTCCCTTTTCTTTCACAATGGTGGAAACAATTTGTTTTCCCTTGTTTAGGACTTTAGTACTTAGTTGAGACTCTTTCTCAACTATCATTGTAACTTGGAATAGAAGTAATAGTTGAAAATGATGGACTCTCAGTAAAAGTTGGAATGGCACTAACAACCTAAGTACCTTGTTGTTTCTTGGTCAAGCTTGATGATGGAGGACCTTGTTGCTCAACAGATGAAGTGTTGGGAACTTTAGTCAATGAAATATTCAGCTAAATAGATTCAAAGCTTGGTTAGGTGCTTTTTTTAGTAGTGTTATCCACAACCAACTTGGTATAAGCTATCTCTAAGCTAGATTGCACTAAGGTTGTGCTCAGAGAGTGAGGCAATGGGGCCATGACTGCTACTACAATTTTCTCTGCATCTATCTCCTCAATACCTTGTATCTCCAAAAGACTTCCTCTAGTAGCTTCCTATTCTTCCTCCTCATCATCCAGATTAACATCATCAAGTTCATCATCTTTTATTTATATTTCCTCTTCCTCATCTTCTTCATCTTTATCTTTAAGATGAACAATAAAGTCACTAGGTTAGTGTAATTGATAGATGTTCTTCTATGTTGTTGTAGTTGCTTTCACCACATATTCAATGTCTTTGAGTAGAATCATACATGTATTCATCTGGAGAGTTAAATTTTTCTCATTTTTCTTCAATGATTCCTTCACCTCCTTATTACTAAGGTTTGGCATCAATTGCCTCAAGGTTTTTTCATAGATATCCTTAGTAGTCTTTTGTGTATTTTCCCATCTTGGATTTATTACCTACATAAGTTCATTAGGTGTCTATTATGTAAGCTCATCAAGTGAATACTTCCATTTACCTAGCTTGGTTATGATAGCATCCTCAATCTTCCTTTTCTCATCCTCATTCCTTGTTTCATACTTGAGGAATTAAAAAATTTCCATGCTAGCTCCTTCCTCCATTTTCTTTAATCTTTCTTGAAGTGTAGGTGCAAATCTCTTGAATATTATCTACTCAGCTTCATCTTCAACTAACTTCAATTTCTTCCTTGACTTGGTTGCCCTTGTAGTGAATACAACAAGAGATGACTTGGCAGGTCTAGTTATGATAACCTTTCCTTTCTTCCTTAAAGGTTCTTCTTCCTCAAATTTTGCTTCTTCTTCTTCATCCTCTACATCATCTTCTTCAATATCATCACCTTTTCCCTCGATAAGCATTAGAGGGGAAGCTACTTGCTTTGTGCCTTTCAATATCTTTTCTACTCTTTTTCTTCCTTTATTGACTACTTGAGGTAACTTGATCTCAAGCTCTATTCTTGCCTTAGCTTCATCATATCTACCAAAGTATGTAGCTTTGGGATCCACAAGCTCATTTAGTAGAGCCTCTATGATATCCTTGGTGTCATAAATGTTAACCTCATACTCTATAGGTTTAACCCATGCCACTCTAGGTCTAACTACTTGAATGCATACTTTGTTACAATCCACCATGAAATAGATATCATCCTTGTAATCTTCAACAAGTTTCTTAGTGATCCTATATCTATTATTCATCTTCTCCTTGAATGTTTCAAAGTAGTTATCCATGATACTTTCAAAATTTTCACCCATCTATGTTATATACTCTTTAATTTAATACAAAATAGGAACATCTTTCCTCCATACTATTGTACCTTTGGAAGGGAAAATTTTCTTAATAAAGAAGAATAAACATGTTAGAATAAATATGAACTTACATGGATTATTCTTTGATCCTTTTATGCTCTCCATATTCTTGTTGAATTGATTCAACAGTAGCTCAGCAAGGTCAAAGGATAGGTTATTCTTCACAGCCTTGTAAGTGAGATCGACTGCTTCACATGATACATTGTTTAATCTACTCAAATTATAAATCTTATGTGTAATGATATGAATGCTAAACTTTAGTTTCATGTTAGTTACACTATTAATCTTCATTCATCTTCCATACCACTCAGCAATAATTATATTTTCTAGTTCTACCCAACCTAGGGTTTTAGTTGTCTTTTCTTTATTAAGTATTAAGAGTCCAGTGATTCTATGAATCATTTTCTTGGTTATCTAAATAGGTTGCTTCAACCATAACTATCCATTATGTACACAGCTTAGAGTATATCTTATCTATTTTACTTGGAAGTCTCTTGGCATATGAGAGATATGATTTGTTGGGTGATGCGACGCGCTCCCCTGCCCACAGGTGGTTAATTATGTGGTGTTCCATGTTCACTAACAGTCATGGCTTTTGGTGCAATGGTAAATGGGCCCAACAATTGGTATTAGAGCCTGGTTTTGGCTTGGTCATGGGTTCAAATCTCCCCGGTGCCTTCCCGACCTGCGTAAGCACCTGGTATGCACGTCGAGGGGGAGATTGTTGGGTGATGCGATGCGCTCCCCTGCCCACAGGTGGTTAATTATGTGGTGTTCCATGTTCACTAACAGTCATGGCTTTTGGTGCAACGGTAAATGGGCCCAACATGATTCAAGCCCTTGGTTTCCAAATGTTGATGTTCAGGTTTCGATGCACCATCCACACATAATTCCTTGAATGCTTCATTCATTTCTAGGGTTCTAAGTTCTTGGATTGAGTAGTGATAAAAGGAACAAATTTCATGCATGAATAATTCCTTATATGGAATTTTAGATTGTACACCAGCTAGGTCAAGTGCCTCTGCAATCGCTAGACTCAACTTTAACTTTGGTGCCTTGCAATCAACTCCACGAACTAACATTTCACAACCTTACTTGTTTTTACTATTAGAAAATGCCATTGCTTAGTAAGGTTTTTGAAAACTTTAAAACTCTTCAACAACAAACACTTAATTCATTCAGAGGCTCTAGACTTGCTCTTCACAAATATCTCTAGAAATTTGTAGTAAAACAATGCTTTCGATTTCTTCCTTTTAATGAATTTCCAACTTTCAATTGCCATTAATGGTTCATACTTCATACTTGCTTTGTGATAGGTTTCCCTCCACTTGATTTAGTCTTTAATGCTCAAAAGACATCTACAACTTGGTAGAGTCACCATCACTCAGTAGGAACTACTAACTTGAGTCTACAACAATATGTAACCTGACCTTGCTTGGTAAGGTCTTGTGACCCAACCTTTCTTGATAAGTTCTTCTGCTTTTTATTATGCTCAATTATCCTTGTGCATCTTGAATGTTGATTGAAGCATTCTTTCTATTGGTTGGAACTGATGTTAGATTACTTCTTTTGGATTATAGTTCTAGTGATCTCCATAGGGAACTAAGCTGAAATGTTTGGACCACCCAACTCATTGACTTGGGTGTCATTCACTTAATGATCTTGGTTTGCATTCTTTGGAGATTTTGGTACCCATTGCTACCTAATTTTCTTTATGATATTGTCAGCTTTGGCTTTCTTTTTATCTTTAATTCTACCTATGTTCATACAGTTCTTGGCAAGATGTCCAAATTTAGTACAGATAAATCATCTCTTAGTGATGTCTCTTTTTCTCATATAATGTTTCACACAATTTTCTCCAATGTGCTCAAATTCACCACAGTAGTGACATTTGTACCATGTATTGTAATCCCATCCAAATATTGCTTTCACAATTTGTTCTGTTGGGTTCTATTGTTTGGTTTTGCACTCTGAAGATTTATGTCCCTCTTTCTTGCAATTATGACATTTACCTTCAAACTAAGGTTTCTCTTTACATTCATTTTCTCTATGACCATGCTTATAACAAGTATGACATTTTCCATTGAATTTTGCTTTATCATTACTCTAGCATTTATTTTATGTATGACCTATCTTACCACAATGAATGCAAGTAGGTCTTTTATTCTTTTGAGCTCCTTGTTGAGATGATTCACCTTCTTCTATGTATCCTATTCTAGCTTTGCCTTTATGTTTGTATTGACTTTGTTCATTCAATTGATTCATGTTTTCCTGAGATTTCATCATTCTTTCATAGATTTTTTTTTAGTGTTGAGATCATTCTATAGTCTTTCATTCTCTGATATTAGGTTCATAAGTTCTTCATTAACATTGGTGAGCTAATCAATGAAGTCTACCTGCTGAAGGGATAGATTTTGAATTTCATTGTTCTTTTCTTCAATCTCTTCTTTGGCTTTGTTTTTTTCTTCCATGACTTCACATAATCCCACTGATTGGATTTCTTGTTCTCTTTTTAGCTTTCTAATTTCTTCTTGAAGATTATAATTATTTTCTAATAGATCTTTGATTGCTTCATCAACTTCATCTGAATTTCTTTTAGGATATATATCTTCAATTCTTTCTTCAATGTAGAGATTTTCATTCATTTGTACTGCAAGATCTTTCCTTCTTTTCAATGATTGAGAGAGTTTCTCCTTTTCTTTCTTTAGTTTCCCAATGGCCAATTCAAGATCCAAATTTTTATTGTCAATAACCTTATCTAGCCTATATACCTTTGTTACCTCTAATCTTTTCTCAAGTTGTTAAACTTTTGATGTGAGAACCTAAATAGATTTGATACCAATTGTTGGAAATATGAGGTATGCAAGGTTACTAAGAGGGGAGGGGTGAATCAGGAACCAATAAAACTTTATCTTACTCCACCAATTAATCCTTTATATAATATTATGATCTAATTTCATGCATGAAAGAATGAAATAAAATAAATATTCATAACACTTTCACACAAGATATGGTGATCCAGAAACCTTCCAATTAGAAAGTAAAATTGGGGTAGGGATGATATCCACAAGCTTTAGTACTGCAGTATAAAGTTAACCTGTTAAAGCTTACAATTGATCACTTCTAGTGATCTACCCTATTAGGAGAAATAAGGATTTTGAGGTCCACCTTTTCAAAGGATTTACAAACATACAATTAAGTATGCACTCAGTTAGGAGATTTATCAAAGACTATTAAGTCTACCCTATTAAAGGATTTGGCTGATGCACTTGTTAGCATGAACCAGTGGTTGATCTCTTATTTGAAACTCTAATTTGCTAGTTGAGATTCCTTGAATTATAATGATCACCTAACTATGATAGATAATACATTGTTGTCCCTTATACTTCTTGTAGCCTTCTTCAGTTCATACTTTTTCTCATCATATACCCTTCAAATATATGCTTGGACATGATACAATACATTACATTTATACTAATCCAAATTACAACTTACTAGAGTCAACTACAGTACCAATTTCACCATAATTCACAAAGTAGGCCCAATTTCTATAACTTGAGTTTTGAAGATAAACTCAATGATGTTTTGATACACGACAAATATTATCAACACTTGTCAATCTTTGGCACTTGGTTGAACTTGAAGCTTGGTCCATACTGATCACATCCAAGTGCTTGGACGTAGTCATCGTTGTGTGACTCGATGAACTCTAAGAAACTCAGTAGTCGTTGGATCACTCGGTTGACACTACATGACTTGGTCAACACTAGATCCACTTTGTTAACCCTATGAGCTTGGTAGACACTATTGGACTTGGTTAACACTATAGAGATCAATTAACACTATGATCTTCTTCACTTTCACTGACTGGATTGGGAGCCTTTGCTACACTTAGTTTGCACTGAACTTTTATCTCTAAAGCTCAATAAATATTGTGTAGCTCAACAAACACTGCTAATTGACTTAGGTGTTCGATAGACACTATATTCTAACTACTTAGTTCAAGAACAACTAAATCACTTGGTTAACACTACAAACTAACTAATCAGCTTGGTAGAAACTGTAGTGCTCAATAGCAATGTAACCAATTGACTATGTGTTGAGTCACTAATAGAAAAATTGACCTTTATGTCAACAAGGCCATACATGCTAAAATAAGGTCTAGGTGAGTACAAAATCTGATAAAGATGCATTATCACCCACTACATGTGGAATCACATGCCCGCATGAGGTGGATGATCCTTCCATGTATAATAATGTATGTGCACCATGTATAACAATGGTGGAGGGTGATAAAGGTGGATCATCTATCTAATGTGGAAAATTACATCCAAAATAATAACATGATAAGTCAACATATAGTGGAAATGCTTCAACTATCTTATTTGGTTGATAATTAAGTTTAATCTACATATCTATGTCCTAATACATTATGATCTTCTCTTACATATTTGAATGACATAGAGAAACAAAATGGTTTGAAATGAAAGAAATATTTTTTGAGGGTTTTTACATTCTTGGTTTTGTATCTTTAGGTGGCTAACTATAAATTTTTGACAATCTACCCAATTTTATTTGTTGTTCCATAATATCTCCCACTTTTAGGATATTCCTAGAAAGGCTTCAATTTTGAACTACAAAATTATAATTGTCCCAAATTAGCATCTTCTAAAATTTTAATTATCCCAAAATGAGCATCTCAAGTACCAATAGGGAGTTAATGAGTTACTTTCACTAGACATGCATCATGATAAAAACACAATGGTTAGGCTAAATTATTGAAGTGTCCAAACTAGAACATACTACTTTGAGTTGTCATGATTTTTTATCACAAGTCTTATGGAAATTGTAAGAGCATTTGTATGAGGGTTGGAAAAATAGTTTGAATTGGTGCATAAAAAGTATAAACAAATTCACATTAATCATCCTAAAGAATTTTCTTTCTATCCTTGATATTTAACACATGTTTCCAAAGTTTAATTTGATGAACATGTTACCTTATGACACAACATCCTTCTAGGATGTTTTCTTTAAAATGGTGCTTGCAACGTGATCTTCAAGGATGATCCTGCATAACTTTGCAACCAAATAGTTTAGCGTGTAAAATTTGAGATCAATATTAGTTACAAATGATGATTCTTATGTGGGAGTAATTACTTATTCAATTTTAAATTTCATTCTTAGTGGTATGATTTTCCTATAAAAAGTAGTGTTAGAAGTGGATTTTGATCAAGGTTTTTATTCAAGTTGTCTTGCATTGTTATGTTATATCTATTACTATAGTTTTTTAAATTATTTATTTTAAATTTTCCCTTTATGTGGAAGAATTATGTAACTTGTGAGATCAACCCTTCTAAATATAGATTATTGTGGTATGTTTCTTTTATATCTCTAATATTTGTTTGTGTGTAAGGAGTGGTGGTATTTACAAATACTCAAGAAAATCACTAAATTGTATAGTTTCATGTTTTCCTTAGTTAACCCTCTATTTTACCATCATTTTGGCCTTAGGAAAATGTTACAACAAAAAAATCAAGCATAAATTTTTCATATAAGTATGTGATTCAAATTAGGTTCCATTAGTGTTCCTAGAATGATTCTTTTGTTATATTCATAAGATTGTGTTAATGATAATCAATGACGAATTATTACATGAATAAGATAAAATGAATTGTCACACAAATGCAAGCCAAGTTAGCTTATGAAGGTTATGAAGAAAGGTGAAAGTTGATATTTCCATTTTAAACTTAAAATTTTTATGCAAAGGGTAATGGTGGGATAAGGCCCAAACAGCAAGAGTAAGGAATACACAAGATTTCACAATATTCCAAAGCAAGGAAATGACCTACAAAGCCTTCAACACCTAAGATGGCTAACCAAGACCTATGCCCTATTCCAAGGTGATTGAATGGTTTTAAAAAATCAAATATAAGGTGAACCAACAGGTTTTAGGGCCCTCAACAAAACCCAATACTTCAAACCCAAAACTAGCCTTTCTAGGCCTTAACCTCAAATCATAACAGCAGCAATGGTTTTTAGCCCTTAACTCCAACACTTTCCAAAGGACTTGGAAAATAAAAACTATATTTGGATACCCTTCTCAAAGATACATAACATATATAAAACTTAAGGGTGGTTGTTTTGGACCAATATGGTCATCCTACACAATAGCCCTGTCTTTAAACACACAAAGATGTCACTTTACAAAGGAACTAAAATTTATTTTTACTCCCTGATCTCAAGATTCTAGATAGTCTCCAAAGATGATGAAAAACCTCCAAATATTTCACCAATTTGGGCCTTGGATGCTTCTAAGTACAAAAGCCCCAAATTTCTCATAAACAAGCCTCCAAACTAGGGCCTCTCAATAAACTATCTTCCACACCTTTCTAGGATAAATTGAGGGTGGATACACCATTAATTTGATGTTACTAGACTCCTCAAACCATAAAAAGTATGCCTCCTTCAAGTAGATCTCTCGCTACTACTCCCAAGCATCCACTTCCATTAACCCTTCCACTACTCTTCTCGGTGATCACCAACCAAATACCTTTCATCTGCACATTAAAAGTTAGAAATTATATTTTACATATAAAGTATCAATCACTCCATGAGAATCATATTTTTATCATTCATGGAGTGATGATATTTCCATTAAATTAGATCAAAATTGTGAAGAAATCACTATGTTACTTGGAACAATCAGCCTTGTTCTTATAATCAGCCTATTAAACCAACTTTAAAAAGTGAAAAATGGATTAAAATTGATATATTTAAGTTCCCTTATGGCATTACAACATTCAATTAACAAAATTTAATCACCAAACAATGTTATGATCTCATAAACTTGTAGCAAAATTAAGATTTTCATTGATTTTTACGCCCAGTTTGTACACCAGCAATTACTATATGCAATGTGTCTATACAAAATGATCAAAACCTAGTTAAATAACATCAAAATAATCTCCTCTACCTTCCCTAACCATTTAGACTCCTTAAATGACTCTTAAACTTCCAAAAATCTAGTTCCCTCCTAAACTAGTGACCGTTGGGATTCAAATTTTTTGAATAAACCAACTTACATTTTATTTAACAAAAGATTAAAGTACCATCCAAAACTTGTCAAGGAGTCTAATTAGACTAGTTTAAACATATATAAACACCTTCTAGACTCCTAATGATCTAATTATATTATCAATTTATTCAATTTTCACCATCTAGGATCCTAAGGCCCTTGACAAGTCCTTTAGGATCTTTTACAAATTTATTATTTTGATTTCTTCCAAAACCTTCAAAGGCCATTATTGGCTTTAACAAATGCCAATTTACATTATCAGTCTTCATCATTTCTTCATTAGATCTATTGTCTTCTTGGAGCCTTGATGCTCCTGCATCATACTTCCCACCTTTAAAAAGATTCTTGCCCCAAGAATCAGTCCATGCGATAGATGTTTGAGTCTGAACCTTTAATCCTTGGTCATGGTGCCTTGGGGAAGGAAAGAATTCCCCTAAGGTCATTGGTCTTCTCTTTGAACCTGCACACACTTTTTGAAAGGCATAAGTACTAAAAAATTTAGGTGGAGGGTCTGATTTTAAATCAAATTGTTGCCCTACTATAATAACTGATGTACTGAGTACAGTCTGCAACTTATCCTTCATGATCTGCTTTGGCAACTATTGTAACCCCTATTCTTTGCTATAGTCTTTGTATTCTTTGATGGGACAGTAGATGGAGCCAACTTGGATGCTCTCAAAGTCTGCAAATTATGTCTGTGGCAGCCCCAAACATCTCTGATTTGTAGGACTATCCTGCTCTGCCTTGTTCAAGCCTTGATTATATCCATGCTACATATACCAACTAGTATCATTGTGAATGTTTCCTTGCCTATGAAGAGGGATATTATCACCAAAACACATCAATATCTTGTCTTTATCACTACAAGTTAGTGGATTCAACTTAAACTTCTCTTTCCCTTTATGAATAATATAATTATTTGTGTAGCCATCATGAATTGTCCTTCTCATGCATTTCCATGTTCTATCTAACATCATATGCCCACAATTCATTGAAATGACATCACACCAAACCTAATCTTGATATGGACCAATTGAAAAATTGACAAGAGCCCTCTGACTAACCTTTACATTCAACTCTTGGTTCACCCAAGTGGCACTGTAAGGATTAGGATGTTCTACTAATGCCAACCCCAACTTAGAAACCATATCAAATGAAACCAGATTGCTATGTGCCCCTAAATCAATAATGAAAGTACATACCTTACCTCTGGCCAAGCATTTAGACCTGAATATACCTTCTTGTGTTGATGGTAGTGTTGATCCTCCATTCCTCATAAGAAGACAATCTCCTTCTTTAGGTAGTACTAGGATAGGATCTCTCTTTTCTTCTTCCTCTATTAGGTTCACCCTCCTTTCTTTACCTTTATCTAATTCAACCGATTTAGGACACCTAAATGATTGATGACCAACTTCATTGCAATGGAAACATTTTCCCGTGAAGACTTCACTTCCTCTTCCACCTCCAAATCTTCCTTCTCTATAACCTCCTCTTGTCTCAGATGTAGACCCTTTGTCTTTGTCTTGATTGCTTGAATTATCAGTTTGATTTCTTCCTCCTCTTCCTCTCATGGAAGATCATCCTCTATTGTTTTGTCTCTCATTCCTTCTTTTCAACTTCTCTTCTGCCCTGATTGCTAACTAAAAACATTCCCCAAGGGTCCTAGGGATGCTCAAACCAATCTCATCTTGAATATTGTACTTTAGCCCACTCATGTATCTTGCAACCTTTTCATCTTCATCTTCTACCCCTCATCTAATGCTTAGGGTATGAAATTGTTCAATATAGGACATGACATCCATGTCTCTTTGCTTCAAATTATTCCTCCTCATCTTCATTTTTATAGCCAAATATGATGGTAAAAACTTACTTCTCACCATTGTCTTCATCCTTTCCCAATTTGAAATCTTACTTAGACCTCTAGTCATCCTCTCATTTTGTAAACTTTTCCACCATGTAAGGGTTGTTCCCCTTAACCTTGCTTTTTTTATTTTTACTTTCTTTTCCTCATCTATGTCTTCTAGATCAAAATAGTTCTCAAGTGCCTCTATCCATCCAAGCACTTCTTCACTCTCCATATTTCCTTGGTAGATAGGAAAATCCACCCCTGTCTTTATTCCAGTACCTTGTACTACCTTTATCAATTTTATAAATCTTCTTTCCTCGGGATCTTCTGCTGCTCCATGATCCTCTTGCTCTTGTCTTGCATTGTAGTCTTCTCCTACAACATTGTTCTCTACATGTTCTTCTTCATGAACCGCTTCCCTTCTAGGTTCTTGTCTATCCTTTTCCAAAGCTTCAATCCTTGTGATTAGTTGCAACCTTTCTCTTCTTAAATGTCTCTATTTTCTTTCCTTGGATGCTTCAAGATCCCTTTTCTCTCTTCTTTCCCTTTCCAACTCTTGTCTCAACTCTTCCATCTCTCTAGCCATTTGTCCCTTAGGAGGAATGTTTGAAAACTAGTTCTTCTCCCTACTCAAGGACCTACTAATTGATGCTCTAATACCACTTTATGTAGAGGGTAATGGTGGGATAAGGCCCAAACAACAAGAGTAAGGAATACACAAGATTTCACAATATTCCAATGCAAGGAAATGACCTACAAAGCCTTCAACACCTAAGATGGCTAACCAAGACCTATGCCCTATTCCAAGGTGATCGAATGGTCTTAAAAAATCAAATATAAGGTGAACCAATAGGTTTTACGGCCCCCAAAAAAACCCAATACTTCAAATCCAAAACTAGCCTTTCTAGGCCTTAACCTCAAATCATAACAGCAGCAATGGTTTTTAGCCCTTAACTCCAACACTTTCCAAAGGACTTGTAAAATAAAAACTATATTTGGATACCCTTCTCAAAGATACATAACATATATAAAACTTAAGGGTGGTTTTTTTGGATCAATATGGTCGTCCTACACAATAGCCCTATCTTTAAACACACAAAAAGTCACTTTACAAAGGAACTACAATTTATTTTTACTCCCTAATCTCAAGACTCTAGAAAATCTCCAAAGATGATGAAAAACCTCCAAATATGTCACCAATTTGGGCCTTGGATGCTTCCAAGTACAAAAGCCCCAAATTTCTCATAAACAAGCCTCCAAACTAGGGCCTTTCAATAAACTACCTTCCACACCTTTCTAGGATAAATTGAGGGTGGATAAACCATTAATTTGATGTTACTATAATCCTCAAACCATAAAAATTATGCCTCCTTCAGGCAGCTCTCTCGCTGCTACTCCCAACCATCCACTTCCATTAACCCTTCCACTACTCTTCTCGGTGATCACCAACCAAATACCTTTCATCTGCACATTAAAAGTTAGAAATTATATTTTACATATCAAGGATCAATCACTCCATGAGAATAATATTTTTATCATTCATGGAGTGATGATCTTTCCATTAAATTAGATCAAAATTGTGAAGAAATCACTGTGTTACTTGGGATAGTCAGCCCTGTTCTTGTAATCAGCCTATTAAACCAACTTCAAAATGTGAAAAATGGATTGAAATTGATATATTTAAGTTCCCTTATGGCATTAAAACATTAAATTAACAAAATTTCATCACCAAACAATGTTATGATCTCATAAACTTGTAGCAAAATTCAGATTTTCATTGATTTTTACGCCCAATTTGTACACCAGCAATTACTATATGCAATGTGTCCATACAAAATGATCAAAACCTGGTTAAATAACATCCAAATAACCTCCTCTATCTTCACTAACCATTTAGACTCCCTAAGGTTGTAGCTGGAATTAAAATGGAATTGGGAATTCCAAATATTTTCTAATCCGTTGTTTGGGTATGTAAAAATGGAATTGGAACTGGGAAAAAGTGGAATTCCATATGCCCATTTATCCCCCAAAACCATGATTTGGTATTCCATCTAAATAGATGGAATTGGTTTAATTCTCATTTTAATTCCATTTTTTGCCAAAATGAGGATTACAGATAAGGTAAAATGGAAAAATTTTGAGGTCCGGATGTGACCTCTTTTGTTTTCCTGCTCAGCCGAACGTGACTATTTCTAAGCCTTTTTTGCCCTGCTCAACCATTGTCGCCTGTGTTGAGTGGATAATGGGTTTTTTGAAAGGAATGGATGTTGGATTTCTTGTTCTCTACCTTAAAATATTCCCCCTATTGTATTTCATAGAAAGCATCAACCATAGCTAATGTGTCAGCAATATTATCTGGGTTAAAATATGACATAGGTGATCCCCTCTCGCAGCCCAATCTTAATTCTAAGTCTAGCATAACTGATCTCCCTAGCATAGTTGTAATCCTTGACAGCAATCTCTGAAATCAATATGCTCTTGTTAATTTATTTTAACAGTAAAATATATGGAAAATTAAAAACAACAGCAGTTAGAAGTACTTGATTAGATGCAACTATATCAAAATGTGACTCATTTCCAACATACATATATCATTAAGATTAAAGAGATTGAACTAATCTCTAGGATTTGTCTATTCTTTTTTATTTTGGCTTGCTTATCATCAACTTGGGTGTGGGTTAATTGGTCGTTCTCTTGATTAAACTAAACTAATCTAATTTTTTTTTATAAGAAATCAATAACAATTTGATTTTATGTTTGTAAGATCTTCCATCTTTTACTAGAGTGTTTTGGTCTTAAATGGGTGAAGAAGCCATTGTGATGAGATCACAAGGAAGGAATTGCAATTCCAATTCCAAATGTGCAACCAAACGGAGGAAAAGTATATTCTTATAACGAATCCCTTGTGAACCAAACCATCCTAAATCAAATTCCATAATGATAATCTGGATTACAAGTTCCAGAATCCCAAATCAAGGATATTGAATGTCAATCCTCAAATCATATTCCAGCAACCAAACGGACCATAAATGACTCTTAAACTTCCAAAAATTCAATTCTTTCCTAAACTAGTGACTATTGGGATTCAAATTTTTTGAATCAACCAACTTACATTTTATTTAATAAAATATTAAAGTACCTTCTAAAACTTGTCAAGGAGTCTAATTAGACTATTTTAAACACATCTAAACACCTTCTAGACTCCTAATGATCTAATCATATTATCAATTTATTCAATTTTCACCATCTAGGATCCTAAGGCCCTTGACATGACCTTTAGGATCTTTTACAAATTTATTATTTTTATTTCTTCCCAAACCTTCAAAGGCCATTATTAGCTTTAACAAATGTCAATTTACATTATCAGTCTTCATTAGATCTATTATCTTCTTGGAGCCTTGATGCTCCTGCATCAAATTTGGGGTCAAATCTATGTCATAGGATCACCTTAACATGTTGCGTAAATAAGAAAGGATGAGGAAAGTGAGATTTGAGAATTGTAATTGTCATGTTACCTTCATACATGATTATGAAGAAAGGAAAAATTCCATCTTTTCAATTTCAAAAATTAAAATTTTGAATCAAATCTATGTCATAGGGATCATTTTAAGATGTTGCAAAAAAGATCAAAGATGAGGAAAGAGAGATATGAGAATCATGAATGACTATGGATGAAAAGAGTTTAATCTAATAATCATGGATGAAAATTAGT
The DNA here is from genome assembly GCA_028749045.1 of Cupressus sempervirens. Classification (NCBI taxonomy): domain Eukaryota; kingdom Viridiplantae; phylum Streptophyta; class Pinopsida; order Cupressales; family Cupressaceae; genus Cupressus; species Cupressus sempervirens. The sequence continues at coordinate 91,598,506 of CM053792.1, forward strand.
ATAAATTAGGCAAGGATATAAGTACATTTATAGAAGCATGGATAGATGAAACTAAATTAAGATGATTAAGGACGAGTCACTAGAACATTTGGCGTCAAATTACAACAATAATTTGTGATGGCAGTGTGATTTGTTTGTGATTTTTATGTTTTTTTTTTTTTTTTGTAAATGTGTCCAATGTCATCATTATACCATTTTGGCATCATAATTATGATGTCAATGTGATTATAAACAAATACAGGAAAAAAAACACATCAATCATTCCCCATTTATTTTGATAGATTGTCAAGAGTTGCACACAAAAGAGGGTGGAGAGCTCCACACAAGGGTGGAGAGTTGTGTGCAAAAGAGGGTGGAGAGCTCAAAATGAGGGTAGAGAGATTTGAACATTGGTGGAGATTTTCATTGTTGTGCCCTTGTGATATTTGCATTTTGTTGTCATGTCCTTGGTAGAGATAAATGAAGATATAGGATTTCATTTTCCCTTGTGATCGTTGCATTTCATTATCATGCCCTTGTGATATTTTCATTTTATTATCATGCCCTTGCTCTATGATTTTGTTGTTGTGTAATGCCCTTGTGATCTCTGTGCCCTTTCTTTGCAATTTTCTTCAAGGGGAGAAGAGGTACCTATGTAAATATTCTTTTCTTTTCCTTCTAAACATATATCTCTTTATCTTTCCCCCAGTAATGATTAGACATACACACACATGTGTGTGTGTCTATATATATATATATATATATATATATATATATATATATATATATATATATATATATATATATATATATATATATATATATATAGAGAGAGAGAGAGAGAGAGAGAGAGAGAGAGAGAGAGAGAGAGAGAGAGAGAGAGAGAGAGATCTTTTTTAAGGTGCTTATTACATCTTAACACAATAGAAAAAAATTAATCTAGCTATATACATATTCTAGAATCCAAATAATAAAACAATAAAACTCACTCAACCCGTGCTAAGTGACTTACCTCAAGATCCTGCACAAAAATAATGCATACTAAGCAAAGATGGGCAAAGTATGCAAGAAATTTTACAAAAAACATATCATAGCAAATATTTTTAGAAAGAAACAAGTCATAACTGAGTTAAATTTGTCTTGTTTTTGATTAGTTGGGTTGATTACAAATTCCTATAGAACTATCATCAAATTAGGTACAATAAAATGAACAATCAGTTGTTCCCAGCTAGCAGGATCAAATATAGTTTTCCAAGGTGATAAAATTGAATATGCAGATGCATCACTTGAATGTTAGGCATGAAGTGCATTCCCTAACTTATAATGAATGGTTAGATATAAAGGCTCCATATGCTGGCCCAACAATGGAAGCCAACGATGTAACCATGCATGTGTTGGCATAGTCTCCCTGAGAGGATCCCAAGTATCTACTGTTTTTGTTAATTTGGGCATCACTATATGATCCAAAATGTTATGAAGTACTGAAGCAGGTAGTAATTTCTCCCATGTCTCCAAAAAATGCAACATAGGTTTGGGGTCCCTTGGCTCCCAAGAATTTCTAGTAGTTATTCTCATAGTTGGAAGAATAACTTTAGTGAAGAGTTGAGTGTAAGGAGTTGAAGAAGCAATTTCTACTTCTGTGTAAATGCCATAATCATGAGATTCATTCCCTTACAAAAGCCCTTGCCACAATGAGATTACTTCTAAACCATGCAAAGGATGTTGAAGTGGTTCCCAACCTTGAAACACTCTTATAAGCAATGACAAAGCAAATGTAGATACAATACATGACAAATTACACTACTTGTAGTCATCCCAATATTTGGATTGTAAATTCTCAAAGACACTTGCAAGTGATTCCAATGGCATAGTACCTACCATAACACTTTCTTTGATTCTGTCTAGTGCTCCCATAATATCCTCTATGTTGTCTAGTTGTTGTTTTTGTCATGTAGTCTCTTTCTAAAGCCACTCCTTCTCCCTCTAGTATATTGCCATAGACTCTCTTGCATGCCTTAAATTTTGATCAAACTTCTAAATATCTACATCTACCATATCTAAAATCAACTTCACATTGTGTTGTAACTCTTTCATAGGTGTTTGATCCTTGATAACTTTCATTTCAGCATCCAAATTTTCAATATTGGTCAACACCCTCACTTGCGGACCTATCATGTTAAGTACTTTCTATACTTTTTCAACACCATGTTCTTGCTTCTAAGATAATGGTTCTTTAGGTGAATTTTCTTGGAAAACATTAATTTTGTTGAACAATTATAAACTCTTAGAAAGTGCATTTTTTTTTTCTATTAGCATTGGCAGGCTTCCCTTGAAAAAAATCAAAATGAAGAGGCATAAATGAAACACAAATTATTACATTTCCTTCATTACACACATATCTTCTATTTATGTCCCTAAGCTAGACAATAGTGTCTATTGGTTCTCATCAACAACTAAGATAATTAGCTCTCTACCACTATCAAAACTTATCAATGGGAGAAAGATAGTCCAAATAAGTAATCAATATGAAATGAGAGTTGTGTTGATGTGGTAGATGAAGATGTGTGTGTGTGCGTGTGTGTGTGTGTGTGTGTGTAAATATGTATGTATTCATGTGTATATATATGTATACATATACATATATACACACACATATGTGTTGAAAATATAAGAGAAGTAACTAAGAGGGGAGGGGTGAATCAGTTACTACAAAATTAAATCCCAAATCCCTTAGATGTCAGTACAAAATTAAACTCTAAAAATTGAACACTACTAATGCTTGGAAAACAAAGAAATGTTGTAACTCAATAAATATTGAAAGTGCTTGGTAAATACTTAACATGAAAACTTTAGATGTTATCTATGATTACCAATACTTTAACTTAGTTGCAAACACATAAAGGAAAATAGCATGAACACATTTGACACCAAAATTTAATGTGGAAACCCAATTTGGGAATAACCACCAATTGCAACTAGTTACTATTTTTCACTCTTCTAAAGAGATCCCTATTGGAAGCCAACCCTATTAAATGTTACAAAACACACTGTTAGGTGTTACCCTATTAGAGGATTTAATCACCCTGTTAGCAGTGGCCTTGTTAGAGGTCTTTAGAAAATTCAATATAACTATCACCTTGTTAGAGGATTTATAAATAGTTGTTAAGCCAACTCTATTAAAAGATTTAGATCACTACTACAATGGTTAGAGAGTAAAAATGACATGTCCTGATTTGAATGCAACTAAATTGCTGATTACAGATCTCAATTCTAGCTTGTATACTTGATCCTTCCTGATCGAATATATCTTTTTAGGTCCACAAGGATATTTTTCTTATCCTTCTGATTCACTTCTTTTTACCATTATCAAATCTTCAATCCATTTACACACTTCTAATCCTCAACTTGATCTTTTGTTTATATCTTTCATATTGTCAAGTTGACTCAAATATAACTTACAATAATTAATATTCATCTTCTCAGTCGGCTAGAAGCAACAAAAAAATCAATTGAGCTTAATATGCCAAAATAAGAAAATCCTTCATTAGCCGACCCTACTCAGTAGACACTAACTCATAAATGATTTTCCTATGTTAACCAAGTGAACTTGGTCAACACTACATACTCACAAAGTTCCTTTGGTAACTGAGTGAGCTTAGTTAGCACTGGTTCCATCAAACATTTCCTTCATTAACTGAGTAAGTTTAGTTAACACTCATCTTCTACAGACTTTCCTTTGGCACTCAAGTGAATTTGGTAGATATTGTTTTCTGAATTGAACAAACTTTGGAATGCTCGATATCCATAGAAAACTATCTTCATTGCCCAAGTGAGTTCAGCATACACTGACTAGAATGATATGACATTTTGTGTAACATCAAAGATAATACACAATTAATCATTTGTTCCAACAATCTCCCTCTTTGACATTGATGGCAACACAACATGTCATAACACAATGAAATTATGGAGCAAGAATAAAGTAAGGAGCATATCCTTAGTTTCATTCCAATCCTCAACCATGAGAACTCCCTCTATCAGTGTAAACTCTTTCTGCCTTCAATTTCTCCCTCTATCAGAAAACTTTTGTCTGCTAGAACTTTTTCTAATTTCACTCTTCCTCTTTTACAATTTTGCTCTTCCTTTTTGACATCTCTTTATCAAACTTTCTATGACAACAAACTTCTCATTCTTTTCAACAATATTTCTATGAGATATGATAGTATACTTCTCCCTCTTTGACATCTCATGCCAAAGACAATGCTCAGTGAATATTAATGTACCTCAAGTATAGATTCATTTGCAATATGCCCTTGTCAATACTGCACCAACTGATTAATCTTCAATATGGCTCTGGTTGATGCATCACTTAACTTCATTTAGTGTGCTTCAAATAGGAGAATGACCTCTAGCTTACCTCTTAGATACAAAAATGCATCATTAGGTAATGGCTTGGTGAATGTGTCTACAAAATGTTCTTTTATATTCACATATTCCAATCTGACTTCTTTATCTTGCACCAATTCTCTTAAGAAATGATATTTTATAGCAATGTGCTTTATTTTGGTATGCATCACTAGATTCTTTGATATATTGATTGCACTCGTGTTATCACGGTATATGACTACTAGATCCTTGATCTATATCTTCATACTTATCATAAGTTGTTTGAACCAAACATTATTAGAACAATTAACTGATGCTACCACATATTTTTCCTCTACTATGGACTGAGAGATACAATTATGTTTGTCGCTTGTCCAAGACACTAGACTTTTTTCAAGAAAGAATGCTCCACCACTAGTACTTTTTTTGGCATCAATACTTCCTGCCCAATCAGCATTTGTAAATACTTTTAAGTCCAAATTGCCTCCTATTTTGTACCATAAATCATATTCTTTAGTACCCTTTAGATATCTCATGATTCTTTTAACTACCATCATGTGATTTTCTTTGCGATTTGTTGAGAATCTTGCCACCATACCGACTACTAATGCAATATCAGGCCTTGTATGTACTACATACTACAATTTTCCAATCATTGATCTATATGTGGTCTAATCTACCTCTTTGGAATCATCATTTTTGGAAAGCTTATGTCTAGTAGACATAGGAGTTCCAACTATTCTTGAATCTTCCATTCCAAAAAAAAATATTATCTCCTTGATATATTTAATATTATCTCCTTGATATATTTAGATTGAGTAATATAGATACCATCTTTCTTATGTTGAATCTGTAATCCAACAAAGAATTTTATCTCACCAAACATAGACATCTCAAATTATTTACTCATTTCTTCTTAAAATGCCTTGCACAAGTCATCATTTCCTATGAATAAAGTATCATCAACAAATATTTATGCCAACACAATCTTCTTATCTAGTCCTTTCTTGTTGTACAGACTATTGTTATCATTTGTTCGTTGAAAATCAATTTGTATCAAGTAGGTATGAAGTCTTTGATACCAAGTTTTGGGAGCTTTCTTGAGTCCATATAATGACTTGTGTAATTTGTACACCATGTCCTTCTTACTAGGATCTAAAAAACTTTTAGGTTATTCAATGTAGACTTCCTCATCAAGAATTCCATTCAAGAATATATATTTTACATCAATTTGATAAACTTTAAATCCTTTGTGAGCTACATATGTTAGTAAACTTATAACACCTTCTAATCTTACAATAGGAGAAAACGTTTCACCATAATCAATACCTTCTTCTTGAAAATAGTCTTTACATACTAACCTTTCTTTTTTTCTAGATACTTTTCCATCTTCATTTAGCTTATTTATGAACACCCACTTTGTGTCAGTTACATTTTTATCCTTGGGTCTAGGAACAAGAGTACAAGTTTTGTTGATTTCTATCTATTCTATTTCTTCATTCATTGCTTCAATCCAACTTTTATTATCTAATGCATCTTTAACATTTCTAGGTTCAAATTCAGTAAGTAGACATGTACCTTTCAATTTGCTTCTTGTCATTGTTCCATCTAATTTGTCTCCAATGATCTAATCAAATGCATGATGCCTTCTAACATATCTTGATAATACAAGTTCTTTGGATCTAATTTCATCATGAACTTCAATATCTAGCTTGTGTCCCACTTTCTGTGACTTAAGTCCTTCAGGCTTAGTTTGAACTAGCTCGGTAGCCTCTGACTTGGGTCCTTCAGACTGTGACTCAGGTTGCACTGTCTACAACTCAATAACTATTGGAGATTTTTGGGACTCATGAGTTGAAGCCTCCTTTCTTCCAAATAGGTTTGGTAGGTTATTAGGTTCATAGTAAACAAATCTTCTATAATTCTTTGGCTCTTTGCTACTTTCTTCCTCACTCTTTTCTGCAAACTCATCAATTCTTACATGTGCACTTTCTATGATTTTATGAGTAGACAAATTCAAAAATTTATATGCTTTACTTCTGAAGGAGTATCCTAAAAATATGTTGTCATCACCTTTGACATCAAATTTTCCTTTTCTAGGTTTTTTAAGATGTAACATTTGCTACCAAATACTTTAAAGTAATTTACATTAGAATTGTAGCCATACCATAGTTCATAAGGAGTTTGGTTTGAGTCTTTCCTTAGCAATACTCTATTCAAGGTATGAATTGCAGTGCTCATTGCTTCCTTCCATTATTTTATTGCAACATTCTTTTATATCATCAATGTTCTTGCATAATCCATGATAGATCTGTTCCTTCATTTAGTTATGCCATTCTACTTAGGTGTACCAAGAGCTGATACTTGTCTTTTAATTCCTCTTTTTTATATAGAATTCATTTAATTCATTGGAGATGAATTCACCACCTCTATCTGATCTCAAACATTTCAATTTTTTTCCAATTTCTTTTTCTACTCTTGCCAAGTACCACTTGAACTTTTGAAAAACTTCTTATTTTTCTTTTAGATACATTACAATCATCATTCTAGAATAATTATCAACAAAAAGAATGAAAAACTTGTCTTCATTGTAACTCTCTATTCTAATAGGTCCACATAAGTCTATATGCACAAGCTCTAATACTTCTTCAGAATGATAATTCTTGCTTTTGAAACTAGTTTTTCCCATCTTTCCAATTTGACAATTTTTGCATAGACCCATATTAGATTTCCTTAAGCTAGGAATACCTCTTACTCTTTTGTATTTTCTTATCTTAACCACATTATCAAAGTTTACATGACATAATATTTTGTGCCATAGCCAACTTTCTTCTACTTGAGCAATAAAATATGAACTTTCACTGAGATCAAGATAAAATAGATTACCTTTTGTTTGCTTGCCAAATCCAGCCAGATTTCTTTTTCCATTCAACAGTTTGGCCTTTCCATCCATGAATCCTACCTTTAATCCAATCTTATTCAATTGTGCCATGCCCACTAGATTATGTTTTAATCCTTCAACCCAATAAGCATTATCACATAAAAGTTCATTAGTCAAAGAGATACATCATCTTTCTTTTATGTTACAAGGTTCATTATTTCCAAATCTCACACTACCACCATCATAATATTCCATGTGCTCAAATTTTGTTTTGTCTCCAATCATATGATGTGAGCAACCACTATCAATAATCCAAGTATCATTTTTGCTAACATGAGAGATAAGTACCATCTTATCTCCTTCATCATTAGATACTATGTTGCATAAAAATGTAACTAAAGAAATAACACTAAGCAACTAATGCACATTCCTACATTATCATGCAAAACCTCAAAATATGAAAGAAGACATGTAAATGAACAACAAAATAGCACTATGCAAACCTCATGAAACCATCAAGTCTAGATAATTTCATTGCTCATGGGATGTGGTTGCTCACAAATCCAACAGCATAACAATGAGGTAGATAGTAGATGTGGAAATGAGGAGAGGGCTCTCCTTTTATAGGAAAATGGATGCAATGGATGATTAAGATTGAATGCAAGATGGAGGGCTAAGATCTATCAGGATTGATGAGGTGTCAGTGAGGTGGAGGACAAGTAGACTCCACATGGATTAGGGTTTTGACCATTCAAAGGGGGTAATATGCTCACACATGTGTGAGAAACCTTTGATAGTGACATGATCAATGAGGTGTGAGAAGCATGGCTTCTCACACATGTGTAAGACAACTTGATTCTCGTGCAAGAAGACAAGTGTGCAAGAAGTGTGAGAAGGCATGGCTTCTCACACATGTGTGAGACAACTTGACTCTCATGCAAGAGGACAAGTGTGCAAGAGACATGCAAGACATGAGGGATGAGGGAAGTGTGAACATCTCTCACACATGTGTGAGAACACACTTAGGATTAAGAGGAGATTAGCTAGAATGATTATGCAAAGCAAGCATGATTAGAAAGTGGGTTGGATTAGCATGATGGGTTAGGTAGGATAGTGAGGTTAGGTGAGGGTTAAAAGTAGGAGCCATGTGCTCAAATAGGATTAAATGCAATATTTAATTCCTAGTGGGATTAGGAGGGAATTAATTAAGTAAATAACATACTTAATTAAAGTGAAAGGGGTTAGATGCAAGTGGGAATTGGTTAGGATTTAAATAAACCTTAGTTTATTTAAATCAAGGTAAGGAAAATGTACTTAAATAAATGAAAATTTATTTAATTAAGGTAGGGGAATTAAATAAATAATGAATATTTATTTAATTGGCTAGGAATGGGTTTTGAAAAAATTTAGGTGTCTACATTTTGCCCCTCTTTGATATAGCATTAGTAATGTTATATCAAAGAAGAATAAAATATAGTGGCTGGGAGGATAAGACTAGTAGCATGATGCCCCAATCATGGAAGGATGAAGAAGGATGACAAAGATGGAAGGGTATGCCCCCTCAAGAGGACATGCGGGTTAGGAGAACACGAATGTTCTCTTGAAATGGATAGGAAGATGGAAGGGAGTGGAAAAGTTATGTTGCAATGGTGTGACCAACCTAAGTTTGATATTGTACTTAACACTATGCACCAAGATATGAGGAACCAAGATGACAATGTGTCCAGTATGTGATAAAAAGGGTCTAATACAACCATATGCCTTATGAAACCATGATATGGAAGACCATGATTCTTGGGGTCAATAGGATGCAAAGACCATGATAAATGCAAAAAATGCTAATGCATACAAGTAATCAAGCAATCATGCACAAAAGACCAAAAGCAAACCACCATTTTGCCCCTAGTCAAGCTGAAAACCTAGTAATGGATCGATCGATGATGATTGATTAAGGATGGCAAAGCTAATGCTAAGCATAATGAACATCCAAGGATTGGGAAGGATTCATCCCATGATAATGATTGAATATGGGTAATGGATGATCAGCTGATCGGGTCAAATTGATGAATTGATTAAAGATTGATGTACAAGACTACAAGATTAGATTGATTGAATTAGTATTGATTGCACAGTGAGACTCTCTTCTTTTTTCTTCGTTTTTTGATTTTATGGTGGATAGAAGAATGATCGTGGATGAGATTGGAAGAATAGATGTTGATAGGATGAAGAATGATGAGAGTAGAATAGAAATTGATATGATGTGAAAGGATTAGAAGAAGGGAAAATTGAGTGAATTAGAGGATAAATGAATTTGATTGAAGTGAGTTGGAAGAATTAGAACTAAATGTGATATGAACGAATAGAATGGATAGAAATGAATTGATTAGAGGAATGTGTTAAAGAATGGATAAAATGAATGGATTGAATGAATGTGAGATAGAATGAATAGAATGGAACCAATGCCAAGGGAGGGTCAAGGTATGGTAAATGGAGGAAAAAGCAACATGATATTGGTGGATGCAAGGAATAGTGAAATGATATGAGGGGCCAAATGATATGGTATCAGAAAATGTGGAACTAATGACCATGTTTCAAAGGAGTCCAAATGCCCAATACCAAGGATAGGAAAATGGAAGAAAATGTGGTGGGAAAGGATGCATGAAAATGGAAGGATGGCACAAAGGCTTAGTGTATGGAGGAAGAGAAGGCATGAAAATGGGAAAATGGCATGAAGGCTTAGCGTATGGAGAAAGAGAAGTCATGTCTTCTACCAAAGCATGTATGAAAATTTATGGTATTGTGCCTCTAATAGTGATCACGAGCATGGGATGAAAGTGGAATGAATATGGGAAATGTGAGGGAGGGTATGAAATAGGAACAATGATATGAAGGGTATGGATAAAAAAGTGTGATATGAAGTGGATGAAATGAAAGGGATAACCAAGATCAAGGACAAATGAAAAAAAGATGGAAGCATGTAGGATTATGGATGGAAAAGAGATGCACATGACAAGGACTATGGAATGCAAGATATGGAGAATATGTCAAGATCAAAGATGTGAAAGTGGATGGAAATATGCAGGATAATGTATGGATAAGGAGAAAGGGATATGGAAAGTGAATAGATGGATGGAAGGAAAGTGAAAGTAAAGATCAAAGATGGAAAAGGGGCTAATGAACGGTAGAGGGAAGGAGGGAAGATATGTATGGAAGCTTCGCTATGGATGGAGCTTGCCCCCAGTGTAGAGTGCAAGTGGAAGAGGAAAAGTGAATGGATGGATAAGCGGACGTGGAAGACTATGGATACATGATAGGAAAATGAAGGGAGGACTCAAGCATCTATTTTTCATGGATGGCATCCCTTGATTTTTTATCTTTATTCTTCTTCTTTTTTAAGGAATTTTTACAATTTGCTCCTAGATGTTGATAGGGTAGTGAATGGAGGAAAATGACTTATGAATGGTTGGGAGGAAGATATGGTTGATGGATGCTAAGCTGGAAGGCTTGTGGATGGGTGGATGAAGGAGGTGAAAAGATCGTCATTGGCACACACCTTGAAGGGTGATGGAAAGGAGAAATTGTGGGGGATACGTAAGTGAAAGTTTGAATTTTGGGATAGAGGGACCCAAAATAGATAAAGGAGACAATGGATTTGGGATGGTGGATTTGGGTATATAAGGACCCAAAATGGATGTGGAAGCCTTTGGATTAGCCAAATTGGATGTCATTTGGAATATTTCTTTGAGATTCATGGCTACATTAAGTAGCTTTGGTATCCACAAAATTTTTGCATTTTCGATTTTCAGCCTTTGTGGCTTTTTTATTTTGCTGTGGCTTTTTTATTTTGCTTTGGATCAGATTTTTCTTTTCTTGAACATGTCGTTTAGAGGGGACATGTTGATCCTTGGATTTTTGTGGATTTTTGGCATTATTTGTTTTTTCTTTAGCATCCAATTTGCTTCCATTGGCCATGGTAGGGGTGCATGAAGATAAATGGGATGGAGAGCGTATGGATGGTGAACATTGGAAGGAAGTCAAGGATGTGTGCCTTTGTTGATCTTTATTAGGAGTATGAGATGATGAAATGGAAGACGTGGATATGGTAGATGGATGTATGTAGGGACACAAAATGGATGGAAGGGATGAAGTGTTTGGCTTTGGAACATAGAGACCTAGAATGGATGGAAGATAAGGACCTAGAATGGACTTGGAGGATGAATGATGGGAAGTTTTAGGTTTGGATGGAGGAAATGTGGAAGGTGTACCAACATCTTGAGATATTATTTCTTCAAGGGCATGCTTATCATTTTTAACACAAGATGTGAGGCCATGTGTATGGGGTTCATGAGGGGATTGGATAGGTGGGATAGGATCATGTGAAGGATTAGGATCATGAAGGGGATTATGAGGGCTAATAGGATCATGAGATGTAGTGGGAGCATGAAAGGAAAATGCAAGGGTGCTTTGATCTTGACTTAGAAGAAGATCATGAAGTGGAATGCATGGATCATGAGATGGAATAGGTTCGTAAGATGGAGTGGAGGGAATGGAATCATGAGATGGGGTGATTTGATCTTGACATGGAGGAGAGCTAGTGGATGGAGTGGAAGGAACTTTAGTATGAAGTGGAGGATCTACAGATGTGAACACTTGAGAGGGAATGGAAGTAGTAATGTGCATGGTACATGGAATGCCTTGATCTTGATTAGGAAGGAAATCATGAGATGGACTAGGGGGGATAAATGGATCTTGATGGATAGGGGAAGGATGGGATGGACAAATGCTTGGATCTAGAGGAGAAGAGGAATCTATAGTGACATGTCTTGGAGGAAGAACTTTGGGTGATTGGCTCACTTCATTTTGTATTTTACACTTAGCCAAGAATGATGAGAAATACCCCTTACAAGGTTGGGATGATGTGGATTTTGGAGGACTAGGATTGTGTGAAGGTGTAACTATGGGTGGGGGATTGCATGGAGGGTTGGGGTTGGATGGAACATGAGGACTATGATCTTTGAAACATGGGGGAAGAGGACACATGGCATGGAAGGTGGCCTCTTGCTGTTGGCTTGCTAAAATATAATTCTTTAATTGTTCCATTTCCATGGCAAGGGCATTGCTATTTGAGGCATGGTGTGGGCTAGGAATGGAATTGTATGGAGTTGAAGGATAATGAGGTGGATTTCTGTTGTCAAAGGTAGAGGAATAATGAACATGAGATGGATGAGAGTTGGGTATGAAATGTTGAGGATGAATTTGATATATTCTGGTTGAATGGGAGGTATAACTCCATATTGTCTTTGAAGATTGCCAACCATTTGATTAAGCAAATTCAAATCCATAGATGTTAGAAGAAGAGTGACAAAAAATTTGATGAAGGATGGGATACGAACTTGGGACTAGGAGCAAGCTTGGACTTTGCATTGATTCGAATTGTATTTGATATTGATTTAATTGAATTTGATTGGATTTGATTTTGATTTGATTGGATAAGGGTTTGATTTGATTTGATAAGGGTTTGATTTGATTTGATAAAAACCCTAACCAAGTGAATGTGAGATTTGAATGAAAGTCCAATGTGTATGACTATGTTCCTATGTCCAAAGTAGAATATTGGTGAAAGATTGAATTAGAAGAAGACGTGAATGAAATTAGAAAGATTGATTATGGAGAAATATGTAAATGAATTGACTTAGAAATTGATTAGAAATGAATGAATTTGACAAGGGATTGGATTATAAGGATGATGATGTGAAGTATTGAATTAAGAATGCATTATGAGATTGGCGGAAGAAATTGGATCTAGATGATGATGAAGCATGACTAGGATGAAGATTATGGAATTAGATTGAATGACAAGTATTTGATGTGGACGAATAGAGATGATGAAGATGTCAAGAAAATGGTTTGAATGATGAAGACTAGATGAATGAGGGTGATGACTATGATGGAAAGAAGAAGTGATGTGGAAGTGATGTGGAAAACTTGACTAAGAGGTCCTAAACCGGGCGTGCCAAAATGTGTTGCATAAAAATGTAACTAAGGAAATAACACTAAGCAACTAATGCACATTCCTACATTATCATGCAAAACCTCAAACTATGAAAGAAGACATGTAAATGAACAACAAAATAGCACTATGCAAACCTCATGAAACCATCAAGTCTAGATGATTTCATTGCTCATGGGATGTGGTTGCTCACAAATCCAGCAGCATAACAATGAGGTAGATAGTAGATGTGGAAATGAGGAGAGAGCTCTCCTTTTATAGGAAAATGGATGCAATGAACGATTAAGATTGAATGCAAGATGGAGGGCTAAGATCTCTTAGGATTGATGAGGTGTCAATGAGGTGGAGGACAAGTAAACTCCACATGGATTAGGGTTTTGACCATTTAAAGGGGGCAATATGCTTAGACATGTGTGAGAAACCTTTGATGATGAAATTATCAATGAGGTGTGAGAAGCATGGCTTCTCACACATGTGTGAGACAACTTGATTCTCATGCAAGAAGACAAGTGTGCAAGAGGTGTGAGAAGGCATGGCTTCTCACACATGTGTGAGACAACTTGACTCTCATGCAAGAGGACAAGTGTGCAAGAGACATGCAAGACATGAGGGATGAGGGAAGTGTGAACATCTCTCACACATGTGTGAGGATTCCTCACACATGTGTGAGAACACACTTAGGATTAAGAGGTGATTAGCTAGGATGATTAGGAAAAGAAAGCATGATTAGGAAGTGGGTTGGTTTAGCATGACGGGTTAGGTAGGATAGTGAGGTTAAGTGATGGTTAAAAGTAGGAGCCATGTGCTCAAATAGGATTAAATGCAATATTTAATTCCTAGTGGGATTAGGAGGGAATTAATTAAGTAAATGACATACTTAATTAAAGTGAAAGGGGTTAGATGCAAGTGGGAATTGGTTAGGATTTAAATAAAACTTAGTTTATTTAAATCAAGGTAAGGCAAATGTACTTAAATAAATGAAAATGTATTTACTTAAGGTAGGGGAATTAAATAAATAATGAATATTTATTTAATTGGCTAGGAACGGGTTTTGGAAAAATTTAGGTGTCTACAGATACATCTTTTACAACAATATATATCATTTCATCTTCACTATTATCAGAATCTTCATCCATAAAACAAGATTTCTTACCTTTTTCCTTGTAGTCCTTATAGTTTTTGAATTCCTTCTTGCCTTTGTGCTTATTTCTTTTCTTTCCATCCTTGTTTTCTCTGTTTGGGCACCTAGTAGCAATGTGACCAACTTCTTCACAAGAAAAAAAATTAGAGGAATTTTACATTTGTACTTTCCTTTGCATTTGGAATATTTCCTTGCAAGTAGGGCTTCAACAACTTCAAGATCACTGTCAAAACTTTCTATTGTTTCTTCTTCACTTCTTGATTGATTTACTTTTGATTTCTTACTCTTTTTCTTAAGTGGGAGTTTGGCTTCAAATGCAGACTCAATACCTTTTGAACTAGGAACATACTATCATAGTTATCCAACTCAAAAGATGTTAATCTTCCAACTAGAGCATCCAAAATTATTTTTTTATTTGGATCACATCTCATCTCTTGAATAGTAGACACTCTAATTGCATAAATAGGAAGAATAATTCTAAGTATCTTGTTTACAAATGTTTTTTCATCAATGTCTCCTCTAGGTGCTTTGATTTTGCTCACACTTGCTTTGATTCTTTCCACATATTTTTTAATGTTTTCATCTTCTCTCATTTTCATCTGATCAAAATGATCTCTGAGACTTTCTACTTTAGCTATTCTTACATTGTCATCTCCTCCATAAATGTCTTTCAATTTGGTCCACATTTCATGAGCTATTTTTTAGTCTTTTACTTAATCAGATTCAACATAACTAAGAGCAAATGCAATATCAATTATCATGATGTTATGATTTTTCTTTTCAACAATATCTTCAACTGATAGTGTTCTAGTGGGAGTCCTATATTTAGTATCAAGATACTTACAACCTGAATTACTAATAGTTTCTAGATGTAACCTCATAAGTCCTTGCCATGCTACAAAGTTGTCCCAGTTCAACTTGGGAATCTCTCTTCTATAAGACATCTTGATCTTTAGCTTAGGTCCTTGAAACCTTCTATGAAAGCACCAAAAAGCTCCAAAAAAATTGTTGGAAATATAAGAGGAGTAACTAAGAGGGAAGGGGTGAATCAATTACTACAAAATTAAATCCCAGATCCCTTAGATGTTAGTACAAAATTAAACTCTGAAAACTAAACATCGTTGATGCTCGACAAATAAAGAAATATTATAACTTGACAAATACTGAGAGTGCTCAGTAAATACTTAACATGAAAACTTTATATGTTATCTATGATTACCAATACTTTGAATTAGTTGCAAACACATAAAGGAAAATAGCATGAACACATTTGACACTAGGATTTAACGTGGAAACCCAATTTGGGAAAAACCACCAATTACAACTAGTTACTATTTTTCACTCTTCTAAAGTGAGCCCTAGTAGGATCCAACCCTGTTAAAGGTTACAAAACACACTATTAGGTGTGATCCTATTAGAGGATTTAATCACCTTGTTAGGAGTGGCCTTGTTAGACGTCTTTAGAAAATTCAATAGAACTATCACCTTGTTAGAGGATTTACAAATAGTTGTTAAGCCAACTCTGTTAAGAGATTTAGATCACTGCTACAATGGTTACAGAGTAACAATGACATGACTTAATTTGGATGCAACTGAATTGTTGATTACAGACCTCAATTCTAGCATGTATACTTGATCATTCCTGATTGAATATATATTTTTAGCTCCACAAGGATATTATGCTTATCCTTTTGATTTGCTTCTTCTTACCATCATCCAATCTTCAATCCATTTACACACTTCTAATCCTCAACCTGACCTTTTTTTTATATCTTTCATATTGTAAATTTAGCTCAAATATAATTTACAATAATTAATATTCATCTTCTCAATCGGCTAGAACCAATAAACAAATCGATTGAGCTTAATATGCCAAAATAAGATAATCCTCCATTAGTTGACCCTACTCAGTAGACACTAACTTAGAAACAATTTTCTTGTATTAACCAAGTGAACTCGATCAACACTGCATACTCACAAAGTTCCTTTGGTAACCAAGTGAGCTTGGTTAGCACTAGTTCCATCCAAATACACAATTAATCAATTGTTCCAACAATATGTGTGTGTCTGTGTACGTATGTATGTATGTATACAGAGAGATCTTTTTTAAGGTGCTTATTAGATCTTAGCACAATAGAAAAATTGATATAACTTTATACATATTTCATAATCCAAATAATAAAACAATAAAACTCACTCAACCCATGCTAAGTGACTTACCTCAAGATCTTGCACAAAATTAATGCAACCATGAAAAATGTGCAGAGTTTGCAAGAAATTTTGAAAAAACATATCATATCATATATTTTTAGAAAGAAACAAGTCATAACCTAGTTAAATTGGTCTTTTTTCTGATTAGTTGGGTTGATTATAAATTCCTATTGAACTATCATCAAATTAGGTACTATAAAATGAACAAACAATTGTTCCCAGCTTGCAAGATCAAATACAATTTTCCAAGGTGATAAAATTGCATATGCAGATGCATCACTTGCATGCCAAGCATGAAGTGCATTCCCAAAATTATAAAAAATGGTTGGATATAAAGGCTCCATACATAGGCCCAACAATGGAAGCCAATGATGTAACCATGCATGTATTGGCACAGTCTCTCTGTGAGGATCCCAAGTATCTACTGATGTTATTAATTTGGGCATCACTATATGATCTAGAATGTTATGAAGTACTGAAGCCGGTAGTAAATTCTCCCATGTATCTAGAAAATGTAGCATAGGTTCAGGGTCCCTTGTCTCCTAGGAATTTTTATCAGTTAATCTCACTGTTGGAAGAATAACTTCAATGAAGAGTTGAGTGTAAGGAGTTGAAGAAGCAAGTTTTACTTCTATGTAAATGCCATAATCATGAGGTGCATTCCCTTGTAGAAGCCTTTGCTACAATGACATTACTTCTAAACCATTCAAAGAATGTTGAATTGGTTCCCAACCTTAAAATACTCTTATAAGCAATGGCAAAGGAAATGCAAATGCAATACATGACAAATTGCACAACTTGTAGGTCTCCTGATATTTGGACTATAAATTCTCAAAGACTTGCAAGTGATTCCAATGTCATACTACCTACTGTGACACTTTCTTGGATTCTAGCTAGTACTCCCATAATATCCTCTATGTTGTCTAGTTGTTATTTTTTGTACAATCTCTTTCTAAAGCCACTCCTTCTCCTTCTGGTATATCGCCACAAACTCTCTCTCATGCCTTAAATTTTGATCAAAATTTTGAATATTTTCCTCTACCATATCTAAATCAACTTCACATTGTATTGTAACTTTGGCATAGGTGTTTGATCCTCAATAGCTTTCATTTCAGCATTCAAGTTTTCAAGATTGGTTAACACCCTCACTTGTGGACTTCTCGTGTCAAACACTTTCTATATTGTTTCAACACCATGTTCTTATTTCTGAGCTAATAGTTCTTCATGTGCATTTTCTTGTAAAAAATCAATTTTTTTGAACAATTATAGACTCTTAGAAAGTGCATTGTTGTTTTCTATTAGCATTTATAGGCTTTTGTTGAAAAAAATCAAAATGAAGAGGCATAAATGAAACACAAATTATGACATTTCCTTCATTGCACCCATATCTTCTCTTTATGTCTGTAAGCTAGACAATAATGTCTATTGGTTCTCATCAACAACTAAGATGACTAGTTCTCTGCCACTATGTATGTATATATATGTATGTATGTGTATATGTATGTATGTATATATATATATATATATATATATATATATATATATATATATATATATATATATATATATATATATATATATATATATATATATATATATATATATATATATATATATATATATATATATATATATATATATATATATATATATATATATATATATATATATATATATATATATATATATATATATATATATATATGTCTTCATTTTGATTTTGTTCAAGGAAAGCCCATCAATGCTAATAGAAAACAACAATGCACTTTCTAAGATTTTATAATTGTTCAACAAAATTAATGTTTTACAAGAAAATGCACCTAAAGAACTATTAGCTCAAAATAAATAAAATGGTGTTGAAATAGTACTAAAAGTTCTTGACATGAGAGGTCCGCAAGGGTGTTGACCAATCTTGAAAACTTGAATGCTGAAATGAAAGCTATCGAGGATCAAACACCTATGCCAGTGTTATAACACAATATGAAGTTGATTTTAGATATGGTAGAGGAAGACATTCAGAAGTATGATCAAAATTGAAGGCACTAGAAAGAGTTTGTCGCATTGATGGGCTTCCCTTGAACAAAATCAAAATGAAGATATAAATGTATGTATGCATGTATGTATTTATGTATGTATATATGTATATATGTATGTGTATATTTATGTATGTTGTATATATGTATGTATGTATGTATGTATGTGTCTATATACATACATACACGCACATATGTGTGTGTCTATGTATGTATTACAGACAGATCTTGTGGATTGTTTATTATGGATTATTAAAAAAAACACGATATTAATCATTCCCCCCATTTTTTTTGATTGATTGTGGAGAGTTGTGTGTGAAAGAGGGTGGAAGGCTCCGAATGAGGGTGGAGAGATCTAAATATTGGTGGAGATTAGTGGAGATCTAGGATTGCATTATCATGCCCTTGTGATCCTTGCATTCGTCGTGCCCTTGTGATCTCTGTATATGTATGTATGTATGTGTGTATGCATGTATATATATGTATATATGTGTGTGTATACATATGTGCACACACATAATTGTGTGTCTATGTATGTGTGTGTGTGTGTGTGTGTGTGTGTGTGTGTGTGTGTGATAAGCACCTTAAAAAAGATCACTCTGATACACACACACAGTGATCCCTTTTAAGGTGCTTATTACATCTTAGCACAATAAAAAAATTGATCTAGTTGCATACATATTCCAGAATCCAAATAATAAAACAATAAAACTCAGTCAACACGTAGTATAGGCATAGATGTGATGGTAACGCCTATTGGTAAGTATATTACTCTTTTTCTCTCTCATCTTTCATGTGTTTATTTCACTTTAAATATTACTTCTTAGGGGGCATTTTGTAATAGTGGATTCATTTTATGCAAGAGGTGATGACGAAATTCCTAGATGTACCTATGTTAGATGTGTGGGAACACTAAATAATTGTGATGAATTACTTGTGAGCAATGAAGATGAACTTCCCCTTAGAGTACCCAACTTCCAGATACTTTAAAGATTGATCCTTTCTTAAAAAATTTAAATTTTAATAGGGAATTTAATGTTAGGTGGGGGGGTGGGGCCAAATGAGCTTCCACCTTCATGTGGTTGGCCTTGATTAATAGAGAATATTAAACTATTCTTGAAACCAAGTGAAGCTCAACATTAACCTATAATTGTATGATTACTAACTATGTGAATCTCTTAGTTTTAGGAAATGCAAAAGGATGCCATAGTTCAATATGCAATCTCAATTCATATGCATACAATATCAAGTGGAGCTAAAAAATACAATAGGTTTGCATTTTTGTTAGAGTTCTTTAATTAGGTATCTTAGGTTAAAGACCATCATGAATATTGTAACTTTGACTCTTATAGGAAAGGGTAATGTCCTCAGCATGCAAGCAAATCAAGACTTTCTATATGTTGGCTTGTTGAAGACATTTGCTTAGCCATAGTAGCTAGAGTTCTAATGCTCATGATGGTCTATAATTTTAAAAAATTAATAGACTTATTAAATAAATGTAAATGTGATGCATTTTTTCAGCTCCACCTATTGTCCATGCATATAGTGTTGGAAATATAGGATAGGCTAGGTTACTGAGAGGGGAGGGGTGAATCAAGAACTAATAAAACTTATTCTTATTTCACCAATTAATCCTTCATACATATTCTAATCTAATTGCATGCATGAAAGATTGAAAGCAATAAAACATTCATAACACTTTGACACAAGATATGGTGACACAAAAACTTTCAAATAGAAAGTAAAACTAGGGTGGGGATAATACCCACAAGCTTTAGTACTACAGTATAAAGTTGGTCAGTTAAGGCTTACAATTGATCACTTATTATGATTTTCCCTGTTAGGAGCAATAAGGATTGCTAGGTCCACCTTGTTAAAGAATTTCCAAAACATACAATGAAATATGCACTCGGTAAAGAGATTTGCAAAAGATAGTTAAGTCTACCCTGTTAAAGGATTTAGCTGATACACCTGTTAGGATGAACTAGTGGTTGATCTTTGATTTACAACCTTGATTTTTTGGTTGATATACCTTTGAAATGTAATGATTAGCTTGTTGTGATAGATTATTCTTTGTTGCTCCTTAGACTACTTGTAGCCTTTTCACTTCACACTTCTGCTCTCTATATTTGCATCATTACTTCTTACATGGTATTTGGATATGATACAATACATTACATATATACCAATCCAAAACACAATTCATCAAAGTTAGCTACAACATAGATTTTCAATAAGATCACAAAGGTTAGCTCAACTACTAGCACTCAAGTTTTGAAGTCAAACTCAGTGAGGTTCTAATACTCAACGACCATTATCAACACTCGGCATCACCATGCTCTTGGTAGATGTAGAAGCTTGATTCATACTAATCACTTCAAAGTAGTTTGAGCTCAGTCAACAATGTTGACTCGATGAACACTGTGAAACTCAGCATATAAACTAAGTCACTTGGTTGAAATTGCATGCCTTAGTTAACACTAAATTCACATCACCGATAATGTGAGCTCAATAAAGACTGGAGACCATGGTTGACACTATGCAACTTGGTTAATACTATGAAGATCAGTTTGTATTGTCACTTATCAACTTGGTAGAACCTAGATTACTCAATTAATATAGCAATGTGCAAGATAAGCTTGGTAGTTGTTTAACCAATTAACTAAGTGTGAGTCACTAATAAACAAACTTGACCTTAATGTCAACAATCTCCCCCTTTGGCATTAGTGACAAAAACACTTATCAATCCAAAATTGAATTCTCAAAATTTCAAGTTCAAAACATTCTTTTATCTCCATCCTATGTCTTCAACTTGATAACATACTCTATTTTTGAGATTTTTCAAAATTTCTTTTGTAAAAGATGTTTTCTGATTATCTATACATGTATTTGTATAATATTATGCTGCTCCCCCATACATATATCACACATTATACTTCTCCTTAATATATATACATATATCTCCCCCTCTCCCCCATATATATATATAGAAACACACACACACACACTTCATTTCTCTCATTTTTTGACATAAATTCCAAAGATGTATGCTACATGGTAATGCCACAATGTGGCAAGAAGTTAGGATGTACCTTCAAAATCAATGCCATAGTCTTGTCCCAATTTTCTTGTAACACCTTGCTTGCATGACATGCAATATGTACTTTTATTGATAACTCTGTCATGTGATCAGTTATGGAGAAGTTATTATCATGGATGAGAGTTTTGGCATGTGCAATGTGTTGATGTATATCCATGTTTAGAAGAATTGTGCCTTGGATATCTACAAGTGTGGCTCTGATCCTGGCTTCTTCCCTTAATAATTCTACTTGCAAATTAGTCAAAAATCTGGTCTTTGAGTAGTGAGCAGAATTGTAGCTTGGCTCAAGTGACAACTAGTGATAATTTATCTTTGATTCCTTGGGTGAAGATAGATGTATCACACAACTTGCTAAATAGTAAAGTTACATTATTTGTAGAGGTTTATAATGAACTAAGAGTAGTAGACAATTCTACTTGATTTATTACAATTTTCTATGCTACCTACTCTAATACTTTGTTCTCAATTTTTTTTTCTACCCTTTGTAACAAATTTTCTTGTCCATTCAAATCTTCATTGAATTTCTAGACAACTTCTACTAATTGAACCAAAATAGGTTGTGTACTATCAACCTCAATACTTAGTACATCTAAAAATATGTTGTTTACATCTTCAAGCACTTGGTTTTCTTTGCTTTTCTCTTCTTTAAGCTTTTTTTGCTAAGTTCTCTTTTGCAATAGTTCACCCATAATGTTCATTTGACTAGGATTCAAAGTAGAGATATCCCAATTTGGGATAACTATATCCTCATCAAGATCAATGTCTTCTTCTTTACCCTTATCCTTGCTTGAAACTTTAGTACTCGAATGAGACTTGTTCTCAACTATCCTTGTACTTATTACTAACACATTTGGAATTGTAACAATAGTAGAAATAGAAGGGCTAGCAACAAAAGTAGATATTACACTAATAGTAGAAATACATTGTTATTGTATGGCCAAATATAATGGTGGTGGTACTTATTTCTTGATATATGAAGTTCTAATCACTTCAATTAATATGGTACTCAGCTGAATAGGTGTAGAGTTTGGTTGGTTGCTTGGTGTTGTAGTGGTTACCACAACCAATTTGGCAGAAGCTTTCTTAAATCTTGATGGCATTAAATCTTTTCTTAGTGAATGAGGAAATGAGGCCATTACTGCTACTACAATTTTCTCTGGGTTAGTTTCCTCAATACTTTGAATCTCAGGGAGATTCTCCTCTATAGCTTCCTGTTCTTCCTCCTCGTCATCCATATTTACATATTTTTCTATATCTTCTTCATAATTATTGTTATTATCTTCCTTATCATCTTCATCATTTATGTCACTAACATGAACAACAAAATCACCCGATTGATGAATTTTGTAAACATTCTTCCATGTAGTTGTAGCTATCTTCACCACATGTTCAATGTCATTTACCAAAATCATGCATGCGTTGAATTTTAGAGTGAGCTTTTCCTCATTTTTCTTCATGGATTCTTTCACCTCTTTGTCATTAAGACTCGACATGAGCTACCTTAGATTCTATTCAAATATATATTTTGTAGTCTTATTAGCATTTCCCATCTTGGCTTGATTGTTTCCATAAGCTCATTGTGAATTTGATGTACAAGTTGATCAGGAGAGTATTTCCATTTACCTAATTTTGACATCATCATGTCTTCAACTTGCTTCTTCTCATATGCATTCTTGGTTTCATACTAGAGAGATTTGAAGTTTTCCATTCCAACTCCTCCTTCAATTTCCTTTAATTTTTCTTGTAATGTAGGTGGAGGCTTCTTGAAAATGATTTCCTCTGCATCCTCCTTTCCTAGCTTCAATTTCTTTCTAGACCTTGATGCTCTTCTAGTGAATATTGTAGTAGATGACTTGGTGGTTTGAGTAATGATAACCTTACCCTTCTTCCTTATAGGCTCTTCTCCTTCAAACTTTGTTTATTTTTCTTCATCTTCTTCCACATCATCTCCTTTTCCTTTAGTCAACAAGAGAATAGAACTTGCTTTCTTCAATTTTTCTATCCTCTTATTTCCTTTATTAACTGCTTGAGGAAGCTTAATTTCAAGTTTTATTCTTACTTTATCTTCTTCATAAGTACCAAAATATGTGGCCTTGGGATCTATAGGTTCATTCAATAGTGTCTCAATGATATCTTTGGTGTCATAAATGTTAACCTCACAGCTTAGAGGCTTAATCCACACCACTCTAGGTTTGACTGCTTGAATGTACACTTTGTCACAGTCCACCATGAAAAAAACATCATCCTTGTAATCTTCAACAAGTTTCTTTGGAATTATATATCTACTATTCATCTTTTCCTTGAATGAATCAAAATAGTTGTCCATGATACTGATAAAGTTCTCACCCATCTCTGCTATATATTCATTAATCTGATATAACACTAGTACATCTTTTCTCCATATGACTAAACCTTTAGAAGGTAAGAATTTTTGTACATAGAAGAATAAAAAAATTAAGAGTGAACCAAAATTACATGAATTATTCTTTGAAGTCCTAATGCTTTCCATGTTCCCATTTAATTGATTTAGCACTAACTCAGCAAGGTTGAAAGACATGTTGTTCTTCACTACCTTGAGAGCAAGATCAACTACCTCACACGACACTTTGTTGAGATGTCTAGAGTTTTAGATATTATGAGCTATCAAATGAATTCCAAATTTCAGCTCCATGTCAGTCACATTGTTGATCTTCATTCCTCTTCCATCTCACTTGGCAAGAGTGTTGTTTTCTAGTTCTACCCAATTTAGGGTTTTGGTAGTCTTTGCTTTGTTCAACATTGGGAGCCCTGTGATTCAATGAATCATTTTCTTTGTGATTTGAATAGGATCCTCCAACCATAATTTCCCATTATGTACATGGCTAAGGATAAGTCTTATCCATTTTATCTTGGATAGAATCTGTGATTGAGCTCCAATTGGGTCAAGCACTTTTGCAATTATTGGACTCAATCTGAAGTTTGGTGCCTTCCAATCAATTCCTCAAACCAACATCTTGAATTATTTCCTATTTTTGCTTCTAGAAGATGCCATGCTTGCTAGGGTTTTTGAAAACATATAAATCTTCAACACTAAACATATAGATCGGTTGGAAGCATAGAATCGTTCTTTGCAAATGGCTCTTTAAAAATTCACGTTGATAAATGAATTTGATTTCCTTCCTTTTAACAAATTTTCAATTTCCAATCACCATAAATGCTTGGTATGATCATTCATTTGGTGATACACTATCTTCCACTCATTTCAACCTTAATTCTTGGTAGAGTCATTCATAGCTTGGTGTCTACACAATGTTTCAATGTATCCCAACCTTGCTCGGTAGGGTCATGCAACCTAACCTATTCGGTAAGGTCTGGATTTTTTGCAATCACTTAGTGATCCCTTTGCATCTTGAATGTTCATATGGATCTTTCCTTTTAGTTGGCTAGAACTGATGTGAGATGTCTATTTCAAAGTCTTAATTCTATTCATTCCTATGGGAGATCAAGTTGAAATGCTTGAGTCACCCAATTCTTGAGTGACACATGCTTCATGACTCAAATTTTCATTCTCAGAAGATTTTGGAATCCATTGCTACCTCATTTACTTTCTAATATTGTCAGCTTTGGTTTTGTTTTCATCTTCAATTCTTCTAGTTTTCATATAGTTCTTGGCAAGATGTCCAAGTTCTGTACAAATAAAACATCTTCTAGTAGTGTCTCTTGTGCTCATGTGATGTTTCACACAATTTGCTCCAATATGCCCATATTATCCACAGTAGTGGCATCTACACCATGTTTTGTAGTCCCAACCAAATATAGCTTTTACAATCTATTCTATTGGGTTCAATATCTTGGTTTTGCATTTAGAAGATTTGTGTCCATGCTTCTTTCACTTGTGACATTTACCTTCAAATTTAGGTTTCTCCTTCCATTTACTTGCTCTATGACCATGCTTATTGCAATTGTAACACTTTCCATTAAATTTTTCTTTACCATTACTCCAAAATTTGTTTGATGTATGACCTAACTTACCACAGTGATTGCAAGTAGGCCTTGATTCTTTTGAGCTCCTTGTTTGGATGATTCACCTTCTTTTGTGTATCCTAGTCCTGCTTTTCCTTTTTGTCTGTACTAAATTTTCTCATTCAACTAATTCATGTCTACTTGAGATTTCAACATTCTCTCATTGGTTTTCTTTTCAGTGTTTAGATCATTTTGCAATCTTTTATTCTCTAATCTTAGATTCATGATTTTTTTATTTGAATTAGTAAGCTGGTCAATGAAGTCTATTTGTTGAAAGGATAGATGTTGAATTTCATTGTTCTTTTCTTCTATCTCTTCTTTGGTTTTTTCTTTTTCTTCCATGACTTCACATAATCTTACTAACTGAACTTCTTATTCCCTTTTCATCTTTCTAACTTCTTCTTGAAGATTGGAATTCTTTTCTAATAGATCTTTGATTGCTTCATTAGCTTCATCTGATTTTATTTCTAGATAGATGTCTTCAATTATTTCTTCAGTGTAGAGATTATCATTTATTTGTACTACAAGATTTTTTCTTCTTTTCAATGATTGAGAGGGTTTCTCATTTTCTTTCTTTAGTTGCCCAATACCCGATTCCAAATCCAACTTTTCATTGTTAATAGTTTTATCTAATTTGTATACCTCCATTGCTTCTAATCTTTGCTCAAGCTTTTTAAAATTCTTCTATGAGAACCAAAATAACTTTGATACCAATTGTTAGAAATATAGGATAGGCTAGGTTACTAAGAGGGGAGGGGTGAATCAAGAACCAATAAAACTTATTCTTATTTCACTAATTAATCCTTCATATATATTTTGATCTAATTGCACGTATGAAATATTAAAAGTAGTAAAACATTCATAACACTTTGACACAAGATATGATGACCCATAAACCTTCTAAATAGAAAGTAAAATTGGGGTGGGGATGATACCCACAAGCTTTAGTACTGCAATATAAATTTGGCTAGTTAAGGCTTACAATTGATCACTTCTGATGATCTACCCTATTAGGAGCAATAAGGACTACTAGGTCCACCTTGTTAAAGGATTTACAAAACATACAATGAAGTATGCACTTAGTAAAGAGATTTGCAAAAGACTATTAAGTCTATCCTATTAAAGGATTTAGCTAATACACTTATTATGATGAACCAGTGGCTGATCACTAATTTGTAACTCTAATTTTCTGGTTGAGATACCTTTGAAATGTAATGATCACCTTATTGTGATAGAAAAAAATTTTGTTTCTTCTTATACTACTTGTAGCCTTTTCACTTTGCACTTCTACTCTCTATATTTGCATCATTACTTCTTACATGGTATTTGGATATGATACAATACATTACATATATACCAATCCAAAACACAATTCATCAAAGTCAGCTACAACACAGATTTTTTAATAAGATCACAAATTTGGCTCAACTATTGGCACTCAGGTTCTGAGGACAAACTCAATGAGGTTCTGATACTTAGTAACTATTGTCAACACTCGGCATCATCATGCTCTTGGTAAATGTAGAAGCTTGGTTCATACTAATCACTTCAAAGTAGTTTGAACTTGGTTAGCACTGGTGACTCAGTGAACACTATGAAACTTGGCATATAAACTAAATCAATTGGTTGACACTACATGGCTTGATCAACACTAAATTCACATTACTAATATTGTGAGCTTAGTAGAGACTAGAGACCACAGTTGACACTATTCAACTTGGTTAATACTTTGAATCTCAATTTGCACTGTCACTAATCAACTCGGTCAAACTTGGATTACTCAGTTAACATAGCAAATTCCAAGATAAGCTCGGTAGCTATTTGACCAATTGACTAAGTGTGAGCCACTAATAAACAAACTTGACCTTAATGTCAACATATAGAACATAGTTGCACACTCATTCTTAATTTAGAGTGGAAAAATCTTATTTTGGATGCGACTGAAAAATGACATGCACCAAAAGATGGGGAAATGATGTCACTTTTATAGGTCTAGAACCTTTTTTTGTTATATTTTGTCACATGTATCCACATGAATATGAATATTTTGTCACACATATCATTTAAGAACATTATTTTCTTCATATTCTAGATTGAAATAGGTGTATTTTTTCCATTAACTGGGAGGACAAGTCTATACCTGGACAAAGCAGACTAAGTAACCTTTCAACAATTTCATCATCCCAATATTACCAGTTAGACTCCCATGTGAGTATCTTTGTTTGCCTTTAAAGATTTGATAGTGTTATGGGTTCCTATTTTGAAATGGATACATGTGATCAAGCATTGTTTGAACTCTTTGTTGGTTGATGTTGCACTTGTAGCTAAACTTAATAGGTGGAGAGGAAGTTGAAATAGAATATGAAGTAGATGGTTGGTTCTATGTGAGTAAACATATTTAATAAAAATAATGCATTGCATCTCTAGACCAGCCTATTTTGTTGGCTAACCTTTTATATATCTAAATTATTACAAGTGAGGAAAAAATGATCTAGAAGAGATGGTAAAATGGTTGGATTGGTCCCTATGCTTTATGTAATGTAATGCCCCGCCCAGAGATCCTTGGAACAAGGATTCAATACAAGCCAAGATATTTTTTTTTTACAAGTATGAATGCACATGACAACATCATACAGGGATCACAAAGATCATAACTAAAGACTTCACCAACAATCTGAGCAACCAACAAATCTCCAAATGCCACAACCAAACAGAATGACAAACTATGGAAGACACACAACCAAATTTGAAACAAAATATCTTGAATTCAAAATGCAATACCAAAGGATTGAAGAAAACCTAACAAGGTAGCCAAAACACTTCTCGAAAATTTTGGGTCAAATTGAAAAGTGCCCGCTATCTACCCAGACAGGTTGTTACAAAAACTAGGTGATACTTTAAATCAGCACTATGCAATACTTTCCAGTATCGTACGACCTTTCTCAAGAAGGGGTGTGACACCTTTAGGGTTTTGGAAACACATCTCAAGAGGGTGTGGGATACTTTACAAGTACTGTATGACACTTCTTCAAAGGGGATGTGATACTTTCTAGTATCGCACTACATTTCTTCCTAAGGGGTGCGATACTTTCCAGTATCGCACGATAGAACTACTTTGGGCATGTGACACTTTATAGTATCACCCCATGCTAACACATGGTCACCCAGGAAATGCATAAAATGCTCCAAGGACAATCTAAAGAGTAAAACTAATTTTTGAACCTCCACACTAGGGAGTACCAAATCCACATAGATCAAGAAACAAACACTCAAGTGCATTAACAACAACATGCCATGAAATAAGAGAGAGGAACATCTATCCATGTAAACCATAGCAATGAAGGGAAATAACTAAAAGCAACATTGTAGTGTATAGAAGCAACATCGCAATGTACAAAAATAACATCACAATAACTAAACAACCAAACTAAGTACATGGTTCCTCCCAACCATTAATAGTGTCATAAGACCATCGTGGGTCCTAGCCATCCCCTGCGCATAAAATCCCAAACTACTAACTAGATCGTTGGAGCCATCTTATGAGGATGTCACTACTACAATGTGCTACTACATAAGAATAAGGAAATCCAACATGCTAGAAGTAAAGCATAAGATAATCCAATAAATCAACCACATCATCTATCATATGCTAAACATCATAGAATAGGGAATCTAACATGCTAAACCAAAGCAATAGATACTCCAGCAAAGAAATTCACATCATCTAATCATATGCTAAACATAATAATATAGGAATGTATCAAATAAACTAACATCATCTAAACATGATATCCAAGCATTCCAATGAAAGCATACTCCAGAACCCAAAGTATCAAGTGAAAACATCCAGCAATGGTCACACTAGGACAAAAGACTATCTCTATACACTAGTCCCCAGCAGTGGTATGGGTAGCTATGGCTCCCAACCATATGGAACCCATAGGTCCACTCTCATTGTGCTAATGGAGATAATGATCCAACCAAAAACACAGATAAAATAAACATCCATGGCTAACACTCATGCTAGATAGTAATGATGACTGAAACCAAGAACATAGACAATACATAAACTACAGGTCTTGGTTAGACACTCAATGGGCTACTATGTAGGGGCTAACATCATTCAGAGTTGCTTGGCATCGACAAGCCCAAGCTAGTATTGGCAGCTCAAACTTTCAAATGGAAGGAGCACATCCTAAACCATTTTATTATCTTAAGTTTTATTACCACTCACACATTTTATTTAGTTATCACTTAATTAAAACTTCTTCTGCCAACCTATGGTGCCATGATTTATAGGCTATGAGATAGAAGCACCCTCCATATGCTACCCTACCCAATCCATGCTCATCCAACAATGAGTGCCCATAGGCATGCAAATTCCCAACCCAACCCCAATGATCATAACCTCCAACAAGTCCACAGAAGATTGGGCCTCACAAGTCACCCAACAAATGTACATGTACATACTTGTGTGTGGTGCACCACCATCACAAAGATCATAAAACAAGGACTGGATGAGAACATAAGCAAAATACCACTCAACCAAAAATAAGCTTGGGAGGACAGATTCTACACAAATCCCAAAGAACAATAAAACCATACATCATGAACTCACTCAACCAGCCTCAATCTAGGAGTATGGCTTCTACATGAATCCCAATGATGCAACAAGACCAAACATCATGAACTCACTCAACCAGCCTCAATCTAGGAGTATGGATTCTACACAAATCCTAGTGTCCACAAAATAAAAACAAGGGTCCAAAAGAAACAATAACACCACGCATAAAATCACTCAATCGAACACAAAGTTAAGAGTTTGGATGCGGCATGCATCCCAATATAAACATAAAAGTGCAACAGTGGCCTGATTGACATCCTATGAACAATCCATGTCCATGACCAAACTCATGCCAAGAAAACCTGAGAAAACAAGGTGGAACATAAAATGAGGTAAAAACCCCAAAAACTAGAAAACTTTGAAATTAAAACCCATTTGCTCTTTGGGCACAAAAACTTTGAAAATCTAATTAAATTTAGGTTTGGACATTGTATGCAAAAATAGCCAGCATAATGGCGTGAAACCCCAAATCCTTATCCAAAAAATAGGGAAAATGTTCATACTTGACCAACTGGGCAGAACCAACAAACATAAATGAAGGGTAACACTAGTTCTCATCCTCCTAACAATGGCTACCAAAAACAGAAGCTAAAACATAGTAGAAACAATAAAATGGGAGATCCCTACCTCACAGCCAAAAGGGAAAAATGGAAATCTGAACGATAAAATAAAAATCCTATAGAAGTAGCCAAAAATCATGGCAATCCAAGGTCTCCTTAAGCTAGATCCAACAAGACCAACCTTACGATGATCCCATGCCTGTAGCTCCCACAATGAACAAAATAGTAAATCCTCATGAAGAGGATTTTGAGTTTTACTCTCAAACTTTCTAATTCAAAAGTGATAAGTGAGGAATTAAATTCTTTTTTGGATACTTATTCACTTTTTGAGTGAATAATCAATTAGGAAAAATAACCAGCCAACCTAGTTAAACTGTGAATCGACCCAAACAAAAATAGGTTATTCCTAGAAATAGGAATTCATCTATGGTAAAGCTACCAAAAATTAAAATTAAATAAAATAAAGTATGAAAACCCCAAAATCACAAAATTTCCTTAACAACTTTCATGACAATGTGAACCTCTAAATGCACAGACACGCTTACTAGTCTAATCACATAATGCAAATGAGTTCAGATTTAATAATCACCAAAAGGTTTAATTAAACAATTAAAATAAGGATACATCGACCATATAGGGATGACATTGGTAAAATATGAATGGTTGAATCACTAACTCCATGTGCCACTGCTAGGGATATAAATCTTGAAACTAAACAACATGATCAAGTGTAATTACATATAACAATATAGCCGAAGCAATAAATGCATTAAATCACTTGATTTAACCATTTATTCAATTATACCAAAATAGTCCATTTACATCACTCACGTTTGCATATAGCATAATGAAGCAAGAATGAAGTAAATAACCATAGCATTAAATCCATCACATAATGTAAATAGAGATATGTCCAAATACCGAATAACCAGATATCATCATGAAGCATATTGTCATCTCAAAATTGCATCATGCAATATGATCAACTAAACAACATAGTAGTCTAACATCTATGATAGTGAAATCAAAGTATAACATCTGACCCTCAAGTCATCTCAAATGTAAAATATCACATAAGTAGCAAATATCTCTCGCATCAAAACATAACAAGGTAAATATCCACAACACATAACCAATGAATCCAACATAGACAATCCATTTCTAATTATTTAAACATTTAATAATGGTTGTATAAAAAATATGAAAAGGCACTTAAAACACATAAGTGAACACATTCATAAACATGACTAACCATTGCTATAGGAACCTAGTCTAGTGTAGCATGATAATAGTACATAGTGCAATCTCTACACACATCTTAGGTTAATCTTGGAACAACATCATGATACCACATTGATCTTGTTAACCACTAGCACAAACCTTAGTGAACCATAAATCACATCATAATCTCGAAAATCAGCCATAAGCATAAACAAAGCAACTTATACAATAATATAAATCCAATCACCTCAAGGGTGTAGACCAGTCATGGTCCCAATCATGATCCCTTCTCAAGGAGAGATCAATATGGTTGCATCCATCGGGATGACTTACAAAAGTCAAATGGGAGAGGCACTACATATGAGCCCTTCCTAGAGTAGTTTTTATGTAGCAAAGAAATAGATATGTAGCCCTTCTATCCCAATCTTATCTAAATCTAGTCATGATCTAGCCTTGACTTGTGTGCATTATCGCCTGAGTTTTGGTAGTTTTGTTTGAAAGTAGATGTGCATTTAAAAAATAATGGCCTTCTGTAGATCCATTGGTTTTTAATTCTTTTATATTTTATCCTCAAGTCATCTATCTTCATGTTTTTTTCTGCAAGATGATGTGCTTTCATGCAAGCGTGAAGTAATAGTTGCTTCAATTAAGGCACTCTCCCACTTTATATGTGCTCATTTTTTGGTCTAATTGAAGGATACTAAGTTGACTGTGGATATAATCCTATATTCTATTGTAATATATTCATGACTTTTTCCATCTCAATCTTTGCAAAACATTTTTTAGAAGTAGTCACACTAATTTGGTAGTTTGTTGCATGATACTCTTATGTATGTTCACTATATTGTAACACCAATTTCATATGCCTTTTTACTCAATGGTGTTCTTGGAACTATCTATTATTGTAAAATTCAAACATCATAGTATCAATTTTTTATTTGATTAGATGGATTTCTAGACATATTAGATCATTCTTTACATGGGGACTAGTTTGATCCATTTGTTGTGAGAAGTTAGAATGATCATTAACCAAATAAACTATCTTAAAAGGTGCTCTACTACAGAAATATTAATTTAGTGTGAGGTAGGTAAAATGATTCTTGTTAATGCCTCCATTGGAACGATATTATGTGATGCTAACAATTTTCTAATATACATAGAGAGTTGTTTTTTTCTTGGGCTATAAGTATTAAGAGAGATGATTCTATACATAAAAAACAAATAGAGATGATTCTATACATCAATAAAAAATATGGGTGTTGTAAATATGATGAAAACAATTATGTAAAACCTTATTTTTTGATGCAAGAAGTTTTTAAGTACTTCTCTGAAATATTCAACTTAAATTTTTGAATCTACATTGAAATCTAGACTAGCAACAAGGATTATATGATGAGAATGTTTCATTTGACATTATATTTTTCCAAACTAGTTATTTTATATAGGTTTTCTCAGAAGAATGTTGGTATGATCATATTCATAATTTTATAGCTATGTCAGAGTCCTCAACTAGTAGTTGGTTGGAATACTAGAGTTATTTATATGACTAATAGATGAGTTGTTTACATTTTCTCTTATGTCATACTCATGTGATTACTGACTCGTGTTCATTTTTGTGAGTGTCTGAGTGGTTGCAAGTTTGACAAGGTAAGGGTGTGGTCAAGATAAGGGAGGTTAGCTCTTCACAAGGAAATGTCACATATCTAAGAGGCCCACGCACTAGTTAGATCTTAACCTATAATTAAATTAGAATTAGAATTTTATTTCTACCCTACTCCCTAAATAATAAAATGTGATGAAAATGTTTGAACATAAAGATGTTGAATTTTGATTGTAAAGTGAACCACTTAAATTAATATACTATATGCATTGAAGTTTCATTGAGAACTCCACATTTGGGTCAATTAAGAACCCTAAAATATTGGGTGGGGGGAATTAAATATGAAACCTAATTCTTGGAAGGATATCACTAGCGTTGATAGCTAGAGTAAGAAAGAATTTTGGGAAATCAAACTAAGGAAGAGTTGGATCGTAGTGATATCTTACCACGTTCCTTTCAATACATTTACTTTACTATTACTTTTAAGAATAATTAGAGGATGAGTTTTGTTATTTATAATGGTGTTGTGTAAGTTGGTCTTCTAGTTTCTACTGTATCAATCCAAAATAATTAAGTGTTGAATGTTTTTTGCAATAATGTATATCAAAGCTAGATTGTGTTTATCCCTTGGAGTGACTTCCTCATAGTTGGCATCTTCCTTATAGTTGTTGTCTACGAAATAAAATGATTATGCATAACATGTAGAAGTAGATAAATGATAAATATTGGGGGAAACATTAGTACATTACATATAATGAATAGGAAAAATACTAAACTCTTAATTTTCATTTTGTGTACAAACTGAAACCTGGTTTTAAGACCATTTAACTAGTTGTTGAACCAAAACTATAAGCATAGGAATGTCATAAAGACACATTTATATTGTGAGAGTTAAGACAAAATAAATGGTTGGTATCGATAGGAAGGATAACCAAATAATTAGAAAAACAATGATTTTCCTACTTACAAAATGAAGTGACAGTATAAACAAAATTGAAAGCGATGATAAGTCATTGTTACAGGACAACAGTATCACATGAAGTTCAAAGCTAAATGAGAAAATGATTTCAAATAAGGGCATGTAATTGATTCAAATTAATCATTGTTACACTAAGAGAAGTCAAAAAATAATGGAAAAGATGTTTTGTTCAATACATTAAAAATAATGAATGCATATGATAAAACACAAACTATTTTCTCAGAATCTAACAAGAATTTACCTTTCATAACTGATGTCATTGCCTATTTTGGCTGAACTAATGAAATAAATGATTTCACATTACAGAATATGTTGCTTGGTTTTTGACTTATCCTTGGTGAAATCTAGCTTGCAAAGATGCTACCCATTCTTACATTGGGTGTTTTTGAATCCTTCTTTCTGACTGATGAACCATATATGTTTTGCAAGTCACTTATATTTTTCTTTAGAAAACCCTACCCTCCAAGATTTATAGAATTGAATTTGGGGCTTCACAAAGAATTTTTTTTTTTAACAAATCTACTCTTTTTTTTGTGGAGCTGGTAATGATTCTTTTAAAGAAACTTCTAGCTAGAGGAGTAGCTATGGGTGAATTATGTTTTGCTAAGTCTTTCAAAATATTCTTGGTACTAAGAACATTTTTCTTAGTCAATGATCCAAATCTTTTTCAGGTTGTATTCATTGCAATATGGTAATCCATATTCTCCTCAATCTGGCTTTCCTCCTCAATAGGAAAACATCCAAAATGCTCTTGAACCTACTTTGTAAACAAGTTGGAGTTTGTGTTTAGGGAATTTGTGACACTTCTATCAAATAATATTCCACCTATAGAGGTCAATGAATCTAAATAATCAATCTCTAATGGA
This sequence comes from Cupressus sempervirens, assembly GCA_028749045.1. Classification (NCBI taxonomy): domain Eukaryota; kingdom Viridiplantae; phylum Streptophyta; class Pinopsida; order Cupressales; family Cupressaceae; genus Cupressus; species Cupressus sempervirens. The sequence goes on from CM053792.1 coordinate 91,634,099, forward strand.
TATCCCTTCCCCCAAAATTTGATGGATTTTTCTAAGTGATCACTAGAGTATGAGGAAAGATAAACCCATCATGCATCTAATGGTGTGTAATTTCTACACTTCAACATTTGATTTACTAGAGTGAATGAGTGAAAAGCATTGTGAAAATCTCTAGCTTTCTTATCCCTATTCACAAGGTTATCCATTTCTTGACACTCTATAGGATTTCATGATATTATGTAAGTCTTCCCCATTTTGAATCCCTATGATATTTCTATTTCATGTAGGGACCCTAATCTTGTGCATGGAAAAGGATTTTCATGACTAGTTGAATCAACAACATTTCTTGTTGAGGAAAACCTATGGTAAGACTCCATCATGCCTTGCATCCTCGGAATGTCTCACAAGCCTTCTACAAGCCTATCATTTTCAACTTTACACAGACAATCTTCTCCCAAACTAAACTTTAGTCCAAATTGATTGGAAGGCTACTTATTAACCACAACTGACTCACTTAAACCATGCTCACCCACTTTCGTAACCATATTTCTTTTCATTTAAGGTGTTCTTTCAATGCCACATTTGTCCATGCCACCTAGCCCCTTCAAGAAAGAGAACTCTAAGACATAGGTCCATGTCATTCTTGTTGGATACAATTGTTCAATTATGTGTTGTATTTGATGTCACACAAATGTCATATCAATCATCAGATAGAGTCTACCAAGCTCAGAAGGTCAACAAGGCAAAGGATAGTGTCTATCGAGCTCAAAAGGTCAACAAGGCAAAGGACAGTGTCTACCGAGCTCAGAAGGTCAGCAAGGCAAAAGGACAAAATCTATCAAGCCCAGGAGGTTAGTAAAGGAAATTTGTAGTATCTACTGAGTAAACATTTCTTACCAAGAAAACTCGATCATCAAAGGAAATGTAGCAGAAATAATTTTGACCGAGCTCACTCGGTCATCAAAGGAAATGTGGCAGAAATAGTTCTTACTAAGCTCACTCGGTCATCAAAGGAAATGTGGTAGAAACAGATTTTACCGAGCTCACTCGATCATCAAAGGAAATGTGGTAGAAGTAGTTCTTACTGAGCTCTCATGAAGGAATTTAGTTCTTACCGAGTAAACTTGACAGCCAAAGGATTTTATGGATTTTAGAAGCATATGTTTGCATTAATAGATCTCTCACTCTCAACACAAATTGAGGAGATGATTTATTATAAATACAGGGATGTAATATGTATTTCAAGCTATTATTTTGATGCAATAATATATGTTATTGGTGCTTTCATTCTGAGTGTAGTTATTCTTGTCGGAGTGAGTTATTTTTGAGAATTCTTGTTCATGAATAATAATGGAGCCAATGATTTTTTTGTGTTGATTTGATTGTGTGATCTTTTAGTTTTTGTTTTTTTCATGTGTTGATGAATTCCACTGACGTACCTAGTTAGAGAAGAGATCACCCTATTGTTCCTACATAGTTTCTTATCTCACATGAGCACACTTTTTGTGGCCTTGTGATTTGATGAGAAATGAAACATCTTCCAATTTTTACTAAGTTCCCATCAACAATTGCATTAGTGGATTTGAGGAAGCACTACTCCTATTTTCATTAGTTTTCTACTTGATCATTTTGATTATTTAACTCATAGACATGTTGTTATAGTGGTTTATGTCCATCAAGAATTTCCCTTTCAAGTTATTTTCTTTAGTTTCTTGTTACCCTATCTTTTTTATTTTCTTTGCTAACACTTGGTTAAAATAGGAATTCAAATAGTTGCATTGATAAATTGCATTCATCATAAAATAGAAAATACCAAAAATATATTTCTTTTGTGGTTACTTTTCAAAACAATAGATCAAACATCTTATCCCAAATGGTTCAAACTAGCAAAGGCCTCCTTATGAACAAATACATTTATCTTCAATTGAGTGGATTCTAGTAGATCGTGAGATCACCCAAACCCTTGGAGTTGATCCCAAATTAGCTTTCCAAGAGAGGAGTTCAAAAGGATTCCTGTCATTAAGCATCTTGCAAAATGACAACTCAATAGAAGTGACACTAGAAGGAGGGCCTCATACCATTTATAATAACAACAACAACAAAAAAAACCTATTTTTTTCAAATTTTAAAGTTTTCAGAAGTTCAAAAAAAATTCCATCTGAAACTATCAGAAGGTGTGCAAGGTGCATTGTTTTTTGAGAAAGTGTATTTCTACAGAGGTGCGCTATTTCCAAAATTGACACAAGTTGGAAGATCTTGATCTAACAACCCTATTTCACTGAGCTTTAAGATCTTTAGATAATGACTCGGAGTTCTTAGAGCTCAATCATTTTTGTAGGCCTCATAGTGATGCAAGAGCATCCAGAGGTATAAGGGCAATCCTGTGTCACCCAAAAAAATGTACTTAGACTTAGTTTCTATTTTATGTCTTTACATTTTTGGATACCCATTTGGCTCAAATAAAGGTTCCAACTCTCATAGTTCAACTATCAGTGCATTTGAAAATCTCAAAAAAATAGGAGCATGCAATTTGACCATCATTTTGGTGACCTAGAAGGTGCGACTTGGCCAGATGAATGTAATTGAGATTTAGAGCATTCCAGAAAAAGAATCAGGTCAAAAGGCCTCACGGTTTGAAAGTTATTGCAGTTTTTCAGGTTTTGGAGACCTCCTAAGAATGCTTCGAAGTCAGGTTTGGGGCATTAAATGACCTCGAAAAGGGTCAAAAAATGGGGGATGAGCGAAGCTGTCTATAGGGCTATAGAGCGCTTTGAGAGCTTTTTGAAAATGTAAACGGTTCGTCAATCGGAGTTACGGTTCAAAAGTTATGCCTCTCGGAAGTTCGACTACCATTTCTGGATTCTTCTAGAATTGCACCGACTTCTAACGCAGCTTCCGGAACCTTCTATTTTGTCGGTGGATGCCTACTAGCACTTTCTAGAATGTACTCCTAGTCCTTAACCCTCTGGGGTCTATTTAAGGGGATTTCTGGCATTGTAAAAGGCAGTTCGGATTGGAGCTTGAGAGGAGGTGCTAAAAGGAGAAATATTCTCCAGATTTATGCTATTGTAAGCCCGCAGGGCATGTTTTGAGTTTATTTTCTTTGCACTGTTTGTACCAGCTTATTTTCTCAGTTAATATAATTTCCCCTTTCTATTGTGTCTATTCTGGTTGTTGGGTTGTGTCCCCATCAAGTGGTATCAGAGCCGGTTTTCCTGAGTGTGTAGACAGAGCGCCGACTATGAGGCAGTTTGCACCAGGACTGTGTGGTTGTGGGTTCGAGTTAGAAGATGCCTCCACAAAGAGAGCGTGGTGGAAGGGCCAGAGCTGTTGATCCTGAGGAGGTTAGAGCCCTCCAGAGATAGGTACAAGCATTGCAAGAGGAGCTTCATAGAGGAGCAAATATTGCCGCAGATGATAATAGTGAGGATGACAATGAAGAGGAAGTAATGGAAGTTGACGGGGAAGTTCTGAATCCTGTAGAGGAAAGGATTTTTAGGGCCATTTCTAGGTTTGGGAAAAGACCTACAATTGAAGTGGGTATATTTTCGGGAAATTTGAAACCAGATGAGTTGATCGATTGGATCAATGAACTGGACGAATACTTTGAGTATGAGGATATAAGGGACCCAGATAGGGTTAAGTTTGCGAAGGCCAAACTAAAAGGCCATGCCAAAATCTGGTGGCAAGAGATTCAACTAGAAAGACTTAGAAGAGGAAAGGAGAAGATCACAAGGTGGGATCGCATGGTGGACAAATTGAAGAAGCAGTTCATTCCTGTGGACTACGAGCTTGATCTGTTTAAAAAGATGCATGGGTTAAAGCAAGCAGGAAGGTCAGTCCAAGAATATACAGAGGAGTTTTACTGACTCCTCATTAGAGCAAGACATGCAGAAGCAAATAAGGAGAAGGTTGCTCGTTATATCAGTGGGTTACGACCTAGCATCCAGGAAGAACTAAGTCTGGTAAGAATGACCAGCGTTGAAGAAGCATACCAGTTTGCCCTACGAGTTGAAGAGAAGCTGAGTAAAAGGTTTGAAGGAAGACAAAGAAGGCGCGGTCAAGGAGGAAGGGGAAGCGGTAGATCATCTGGAGGCCGCAATGAAACTCAAAAGAAAAATGAAGATGAGGGTACTAGCAGGAACCAGAGGAATGAGGGTTTCAACCGCTCCCGTGATCAAGATTTTGGAAATCAAAGAGGAAGAGGTAGAGGACGTGGACAAGGAAGAGGAGGCTTCCGTGGAACCTGTTTTCATTGCAATGAAGAAGGTCATTGTGCCTTTGAATGCCCTCAATGACAAGGAAGGACAGATAGGAGAGCTGAGGGCCAAGCTAGGGCTGCTCATGTGGATGAGGATGCACAATCATCACATTCAGAGGATGCAGAAAGAGGAGAGACCTTGGTAAACGAAAGAGTCCTACTAAGTGGTGAAAATGAACCAGGACAACGGAGGAGTTTGTTCCGTACCAGATGCAAGTGTGAGGATAAATGTTGCGATGTGATCATTGATGGTGGTAGCACTGATAACTTGGTATCCGAAGAGATGGTCTCTAAGCTGAAGCTCAAGAGGGAGAAACATCCCCAGCCCTATCGGATTTCTTGGGTAAAAGATGATCATAAGGTCCTGGTAAGTGAACAATGTTTAGTAAAATTTAAAATTGGGAGTTACCATGATGAAGTTCTTTGTGATGTTATTTCGATGGATGTTTGCCATCTATTGTTGGGTAGACCATGGCAGTTTGATAGACATGCAATACATGATGGACATGCAAACACATACTCTCTGACAAAGGATGGAGTTCGCCACAAATTGAAGCCCATGAAAAAGGAAGGTGAAAAGGTATGTAGCAGTGCTAGGATTTGTCTTGTTGATGGAAGGAAGCTTTTAGATGGCATGAAACATCAGCGTATGTGCTATGCTTTGATTCCTAGGAAAGATAAAGAAGGTAGTAGTGAAATACCATTTGAAGTTTCAGATTTACTAGGGGAATTTGGAGATATTATCTCTGATAATGTTCCAGATGGATTGCCACCAGTAAGGCAAATCAGTCATCAGATAGATCTGATTCCAGGAGCTAGTTTGCCTAACAAGGCTGCTCACAGGATGACTCCTACTAAAACAGAGGAGCTAAATAGACAAGTTCAGGAGCTGTTGAGGAAGGGCTTGATTCGAGAGAGCTTGAGTCCATGTGCAGTACCTGTAGTACTTGCACCAAAGAAGGATGGAGAGTGGAGGATGTGTACAGATTCTCGAGCTATAAATAGGATAACCATCAAGTACCGATTTCCTTTACCAAGGATGGATGATCTTATAAACTGCTTGAGTGGAGCTCAGTACTTCACAAAGATAGATCTGAAGAGTGGCTATCATCAGATACGGATTCGTGAAGGAGATGAGTGGAAAACAGCCTTCAAGACCAAGGAGGGTCTTTATGAGTGGTTAGTCATGCCCTTTGGATTGACGAACGCCCCAAGCACCTTCATGCGGCTCATGAATGAGGTACTTAAGAAGTTCTTGGGAAAATTTGTTATTGTATATTTGGATGATATTTTAATTTTCAGCAAGACTTTGGAAGAACATTTACTACATATTCGTAGTGTCTTTTAAAGGCTAAGGGAAGAGAAACTATTAATTAATCTAAAGAAGTGTGTCTTTGCAAAAAGGGAGTTAGTCTATTTGGGATTTGTTATATCACCTGAAGGTCTCAAAATGGATCCAGAGAAGGTAAAAGCCATCTTGGAATGGCCTACTCCAAGGTCTACTACTGAGGTAAGATCATTTCATGGTCTGGTTAGTTTTTACAGGAAGTTTATTAAGAATTTCAGCGGCATATGTGCACCTCTAACTGATACAATAAGAGGGGATAGAAAAGAGTTCAAATGGACTGCAGCAGCTGCGAGAAGTTTTGAATTGCTGAAGAAGAAGGTGACTGAACAGCCTGTGTTGGCACTTCCAGATTTTAGAAAAGTGTTCCAGGTGGATTGTGATGCTAGTGGCAGTGCTATTGGGGCTGTATTAAGCCAAGAAGGTAAGCCTATTGCATATTTTAGTGAAAAATTGAATGATGCAAAGAAGAAGTATTCTGTTTATGATCAAGAGTTCTATGCGATAGTTCAGGCCTTAAAGAAATGGAGGCATTATTTATTGCCAAAGGAATTTGTTTTGTATACTGATCATCAGGCATTACAATACCTAAATAGCCAAGGTAAATTGAATCAGAGGCATATGAAGTGGGTAGAATTTTTGCAGAGTTATACATTTGTGTTAAAGCATAGAAGTGGAAAATCTAACAGGGTTGCAGATGCATTAAGTAGGAGACAGTTGTTGCTTACAACAATGCAAGTTGAAGTAGTTGGGTTTGATGAACTCAAGAATTTGTACCCCGAGGATCCTGATTTTTCTGAAGCATGGAAAGCTTGTAAGGAACCTGTTGCTGTAGATAGAACCAAGTGGTTAGACTATTTGATTCAGGATGGCATGTTGTTCAAAGGTAGTCAATTGTGCATTCCAAGGAGTTCCATGAGGGAAAATCTGATTAAGGAGAAACACAGTGGAGGGATGGCAAGACATTTTGGTCGGGATAAGACCATTGCCATTCTTAGAGAACATTATTTTTGGCCTCAAATTACACAGGATGTGAAGAAGTTTGTACAGAGTTGCCAGGTTTGTCAAGTTGCCAAGGGGTTTAGTCAAAATACTGGCCTATATCAGCCATTGCCTATTCCATCAAGGCCATGGGAGGACATAAGTATGGATTTTGTTCTTGGATTGCCAAGGACCCAAAGGGGTAATGACTCAGTATTCGTGGTGGTTGATAGGTTCTCCAAAATGGCACATTTCATTCCATGCCACAAAACTCATGATGCTGTCCATATTGCAGACTTGTTTTTCAAAGAGGTGGTAAGACTACATGGTCTTCCAAGGAGTATAGTTTCTGACCGAGATACTAAATTTGTGGGGTATTTCTGGAGGACATTGTGGAAGAAGTTGAGAACAGACTTGAAATTCAGTTCCACGCATCACCCACAGACTGATGGCCAAACAGAAGTGGTAAATAGGAGTCTGGGCAATTTGCTGAGATGTTTAGTTGGAGATAAGCCCAAGGGATAGGATTTGATTCTACCACAGGTAGAGTTTGCTTATAATAACTCTGTAAATAGGAGTACTGGAAAATCACCATTTCAAATTGTATATGGAAATAGCCCAAGGACTGCACCAGAATTGAGGAAGATAGAACAAGGGGAGAGAACAAGTGCTGAAGCTGAGGATTTTGCTAAACACATCAAGCGTCTACATGAGGAGGTCCAAGCACACATTATCAAGATGAATCAAGAGTATAAAGCTTGGGCTGATCAAAGGAGAAGACATAAGGAATTCCAAGTAGGGGATCTTGTCATGGTGCACTTACGAAAAGAAAGATTTCCAGTTGGTACTTACAACAAGCTGAAAATGAAGAAATTTGACCCCTGCAAGGTTTTGAAGAAACATAACTCAGGAAATGCATATGAGGTGGAGCTGCCAGATGGTATTCACATTTCTCCCATTTTCAACATTGCAGATTTGACAGAGTATCATGATGATGGTGCTGATGAGGAGCTGGTTTTAGAGCCATGTCCAATTCCTGCTTCTAAGAAGGAGGAGATAGAAGACATTCTAGATCAACGTGTGGGTAGGAGTACTAGAAACAGGTAGTATGAAGAGTATTTGGTAAAATGGAAAGGACGGCCGATCGAGGACTCAACTTGGATTTCAGCAGCTGAGGTTTCCCATTTGGGATTTCCTCTACCATCCATAAAGTGACAGGGTCACTTTTCAATCTACCCTGGGTGTCTGATGCAGGAGCATCCAGAGGTATAAGGGCAATCCTGTGTCACCCAAAAAAATGTACTTAGACTTAGTTTCTATTTTATGTCTTTACATTTTTGGATACCCATTTGGCTCAAATAAAGGTTCCAACTCTCATAGTTCAACTATCAGCGCATTTGAAAATCCTGGAAAAATAGGAGCATGCAATTTGACCATCATTTTGGTGACCTAGAAGGTGCGACTTGGCCAGATGAATGTAATTGAGATTTAGAGCATTCCAGAAAAAGAATCAGGTCAAAAGGCCTCATGGTTTGAAAGTTATTGCAGTTTTTCGGGTTTTGGAGACCTCCTAAGAATGCTTCGAAGTCAGGTTTGGGGCATTAAATGACCTCGAAAAGGGTCAAAAAATGGGGGATGAGCGAAGCTGTCCATAGGGCTATAGAGCGCTTTGAGAGCTTTTCGAAAATGTAAACGGTTCGTCAATCGGAGTTACGGTTCAAAAGTTATGCCTCTCGGAAGTTCGACTACCGTTTCTGGATTCTTCTAGAATTGCACCGACTTCTAACGCAACTTTCGAAACCTTCTATTTTGTCGGTGGATGCCTACTAGCACTTTCTAGAATGTACTCCTAGTCCTTAACCCTCCGGGGTCTATTTAAGGGGATTTCTGGCATTGTAAAAGGTAGTTCGGATTGGAGCTTGAGAGGAGGTGCTAAAAGGAGAAATATTCTCCAGATTTACGCTATTGTAAGCCCGCAGGGCATGTTTTGAGTTTATTTTCTTTGCACTGTTTGTACCAACTTATTTTCTTAGTTAATATAATTTCCCCTTTCTATTGTGTCTATTCTGGTTGTTGGGTTGTGTCCCCATCACATAGTGACAAAGGATTTCCCAAATTTCTAACACTTCCATTCCAAATTTCATAATCTTCTATTCCACTTCTGAGCCAACCTCCACCCATCATTCTACAAAATCCTCCATTGATGGCATTCTTTGCTAACATTCTAGATTCACCAATTAACTTCCAAGGTGCACTCAATGACCTTCCCAAGAATCCTGAGAAATTATGTCCAAGGTTCATCTATAGAGAAACATGAACAACTAAGGACCATGTCAAAGTTTTTAAAGAAATATGCAATAGAAAGAAAATTCAATAAGAGAACATAGTCCTCTATTTATTCCCATACTCATTAAGAGAAGTTACATTTAACTGTTATGTGAATTTTCCACCAGGATGTATCCAGAATTGGGTCGCCTTCAAAAAGTTTTTCCTTGAACAATTTAAAACATTCATCAACCTTGTTGTGATATATCATCAATTCATATCAATAAAAATGGATCCAACATAGACTATTTCATGTTTCAATCATCACTTCCATATGGCCTACCACAAGCTAGAAACACCCTACACTATACCAATTGAAGCTATAATTTAGATTTATCTTAATGTTATGGACCATTTGATGGCTATCTTTCTACTTAGACTCCCTACTACAAACATTGACACATTAGAAAGGGTCTTCAACAAAGAAATTACTTTTACCAAGCAAGCCAATCCTAATGGAGGAGGATTGATGGTTCCAGCTCAAGTGACTACAAGAATATCAACATATCCTATTACAACACCACTGATGCCTAGCCAATTCATTTTAATTAATCTAGTCCCACTACAATAGGAACTAGTAGTACTAGTTCCAGTCATAATCTATCCAGGATATGAACCTCCAAAAGTTATTTTTCTTTGAGCAAAAGGCAGCAATTTCAACTGAACCAAAAAATAATGTCAACTCTAAGATTGGTTAAATGAAGAAAATAATCTCTCGAATTACCAATGAATTAACCTTCTTGAGGTTGTTGCAAGGGTAGAACAACTTTTTTTAGGGAATGAATTCGGCCCCTTAAAACAATAACTATGGTCAAAATTATAACAAGAATTTCAACAGAAATAACAATATAGGAAATAATAATGTAGAGAATAATTATAATCCTCCAAATCACAACAATGGCTTCCAAAGGTAGAATTGACAATGGAATACTTCTCCTAACAATGGAAGCATCCCTAATAATAATAACAACAATGCTTAGTATGTAGACTTCAACTAGTATGACAATAATCAAAATGTACCTAACAATGGCAGCTCATATTTCAATGGAAATCAAGAAATGAACTAGAATTTACAAGGTAATAACAGTGAGTCTCCTATACAGTACAATGCTATGGTGTGAGAATCTTATAATTCTCCAAAAAATCCTCAAATGGAACAATTAGCTAATGAAGAATTCACCTTTCCATTCAGTCAAGAATCAAATCCCCAACCAAAAAAGATGCTATCTTTTCAAAATGACAATCGAAATACTTATAATTTGTGTAACCAAAGAGAATCTATGATTGAAGGGATTCCTCTTTCCTTTTATCTAACACCTCCTAATCTAAGAGCTAATAACAATCCAATACCTACTATAGCACCCTATGTTGGACAACAAAATCATAATCAAGGGAACATACCTATGATCCTAAAGAATCCTATGTGGGTGACTAAAAAGTACAATGCATTGGAAGATCTAAAGAGAACCAAGGCTATATGTCCATGTTTGATATGCTAAAAAAATTTCCTAATCAAAGGGAAATAGTGCTAAGGACTCTAGATCATGCAAAAGCAATGCCGAATGTGAACACAGTCCCTCAAAAGGCAGCATCACAACAAGTCAATACTTCTGAGTCAATGCCTACTATGTATAAAGACAAGGCTGAAGTGAATCCTTTCTTACTTAGCCTCATAATTTTTAGAAAGAACCTACACGACTATCTTATAAATTCAAGATCTTCTTGTAATGTCATGCCACTTTTGATACCTCAAAGGTTGACAGTCACTCCTCAACCCTCAAATTGAATAGTGATACAACTCAACAAGATAGAAGTAAAATTTATTGGGGTATTGAAAGATGTTAGAATACAATTAACTGGAGACCCCTGAATTCAAGACATTATAGACATACATGTGGTTGAAATCCTTGAAACTAACGTATTATTGCTAAGTAGACAATGGACAAGGTGCTTGAGAGGATGATTTTCAATTGATTTTACTCAATTATGGCTACCTTGGAAGGGACTGAATAATCAAATCAAGATTGATCTTGAGCCAAAGTTGAAGACAATGGTCACAGAATACAATGCACCAAATGAGGTAGCATTTTTCCAAGCTAAGTTAGGCTCCTATAAAGTAATGTCTCTTGACATAAATACAATTAAGAAAATTGACCATCTGAATAAAGAATCTATGATCCCTACTCCAAAAGAAAACCTTGTTACTCAGCTTATGGATAGTATGGTTGCAAAATTACAATGCTTAGGAGAGTAAGGAGACCCAAATATTTTGCTTCTTCCTAGATTAAGTAGGTTACACAAAATTAATCATTTAGAATTTGAGTGCTCGCATTGTTAAGAAATAGTCGCTAGGGTACTCACTTAGATAATGCAATCAAAAAATGACCAAATACCAAACAAGGTACAAAAGGAAAGTTCAAGTTCCACAAGTACATATGAATTGGTTGAGATTTATGAAGAAGAAAAGGAAGATTTCAAGGCATCATATAGTGACACCTCTTTAGATGGTGGCGGCTTATCCAATCCTCCACCTGGAATGATCAAAATCTAAAGGAGGAGACATTTTGTAAAAGGCCAAGGTTGGACCTCAGTGGTTATTCATCCAAAACCCCAGATTGAGAAGATCACTAAATTAATTGGGGATATTCAAAGTCAAAAACAAAAACAAATGGCCCTTGTATCCAAGATAAATTGTGGTAATTCACCAAGTCCACCATGTGAAAGATTGCAATGGGTCCCAAAGAAACAATCTTTTTAAGCCTCAAGTCAAGGAAAAGATACATATAAATAAACACAAGGTTAGGAAGCCCAAAGAATAGCCAATCTGGACACTCAGGTTTGATGGCTCTAAATGCAAATTAGGAGTTGGTGTAGGTATCAAGATAAGGAAACCCAAAGGTAAGTCTTTTTATGCAGCATATCATTTATAGTTTAGATATACTAACAATTATGCAGAGTATGAAGCCTTGATTTGTGGACTCCTCTTCACATTGGAAAAGGATGTCAAATCTCTCGTAATTGAAGGAGATTCTCTATTAGTCATTGGACAGGTGAAATCAATGTACTCGTGTAATGATAAGAGACTACTTGAGTACCAAAAAAGAGTTTGGGACTTGTTGGAAGATTTTGAGGCCTTAAACATAAGGTCCATCCCAACAAAAAAGAACATAGTATCGGATGCCCTTGCTATTTCAGCAAGTATGTTGAAACCCATTGAAAAGACAAAGATAAAGATCTTTTCAGTTGAATTGGTTGCTACACCATCTATTCCAAATAATATTATGAACTTCCAAGTCTTCCAAGATGACCAACATATTTTCAAGTTTATCATGTGCAATGGCATTTTCAAGGGACAAGATATTGATGATACTCCCAACAACAAGCCTAAAGAAGATGAGCTAGAGGATGAAGATGGAATTATAAATCTAAGGAACAATACCATTCCTAAGGGGATGGTAGAGTTAGAATGTATCTTCAATTGAGATGAATCAACACATGTTAAAAGAAATATTGAAGAAAAAGGGGTTGAAGAATGTGATTCATATAATTTAGGCACCGAAGAAGATCCAAAGATGGTTAGAAGTAGAAAAGCTTTTAACTCTCAAGAATGAGAGAGTATACAACAATTACTTACAAAATACAAAGATGTAATAGCATGGAGTTATGAAGAACTTAAGACCTACGATCCTAAGATTGTCACTCAAGACATTCCATTGAAGCAAGATGCCAAACCCTTTTATTAGAGACAAAGACCAATGAATCCCATAATTGAGCCTTTGATAATGAAAGAAGTATAGAAGTTACTTAATGGTAAAATTATCTTCCCAATCCAACATTCTACATAGGTTGCTAACTTGGTTCTAGTAAGGAAAAATACTGGAGAAATTTGTCTTTGCGTGGATTTTTGAAATTTGAACTTGGCTTCCCAGAAGGATAATTACCCATTGACCTCACTTGATGAAGTGTTACAAATTATAAATGGGTCTAAAATGATGTCTTTTCTAGAAAGATATTTCGGATACAATCAAGTGATGGTAGATGAAGAAGACAAGTTGAAGAATACATTTACAACAAAAAAGGGAACCTTTGCATACCAAAGGATTCCTGTTGGACTGGTCAACATGGGAGCCACATTCTAAAGAGTAATGGACGAAGCATTCAAAGGGATGATAAACAAGTGTATATTCATTTACATGGATGACCTTACTATCTTTTCAAAAGAAATAAGTACTCATATTGAAGACTTTAAACAAGTGTTTAACCAATGTCGAAGGTATGGTATATCATTGAATCCAAAAAAGTGTTCATTTGGGGTCACCAAAAGAAAGCTCCTTGGTCATATTATTTTTGAAGTTGGGATATCTATTAATCCTTAAAGGATAGAGGACATTCTTAATATGGCACCTCCTCATAGTTGTAAAGAGCTGAAATATTTCTTTTGAAAACTCAAGTTTGTATGTAAGTTCATTAGTGGATTTTTTGAGATAGTACATCCTCTTAATGATCTACTAAAGAAAGGAGCAAAAAAAATGGGTTCCTGAAATATAGAATTTTTTTGAAGACATCAAAGTGGAAATCCCTACAGCCCTACTACTTGTAAGTCTAGATTATGATTTACCATTAAAAATCTATTCATTTGCTTTAGAATATTCATGCAATGGGATTCTTGCTCAAAAGAAAGAGAAAGGGGATGAGAGACATATTGCATTCATGAGTTGCCCACTTCAGAATGTTAAGTTGAACTATTCTAATCTTGACAAATAGTCTTTTGCATTGATAAAAGTAGTTAAGAAATTTAGCCATTACATACTTAGAAGCAAGATATATGCAATTGTGCATGACCCTGTGATTAATAAATTTTTGATACAAAATGAACTAGGTGAGAGATGAGGAAAGTGGATGGCTATATTGCAAGAGTTTGATTTGGAGATTCAACCAATGAAGTTGGTAAGAGGACAAGGATTAACCAAAATGATAACTGATAATGAGATTGGTAATGATAATGAAATCAGATTTGATGACAAAATAAGCACTGATAATCAACAAAAGATCATGGTGTCTCAAGTGGATATTGATCAAGGAATAATCATTGATGTTTGGTATCAAGATATTGTTTACTATCTTTTGCAAAACCAATACCCCAATGGGATAAATAGTTCCTAGCATAGAGGACTTGAGATGAAATGTGAATCCTACATGTTGTAAGATAGAAAACTTTACAAAAGAAATTATGAGGGAATTTATTTAAAATGCTTGGGACACGAAGAAGTGAAAGAAGTTGTGGAATAGTTTCATGATAGATATGGCATGGGACATGGATTAGAAGAAGCTATAGCACATATGATTTTGAGATTAGGTTATTTTTGGCCTACCATCTTCAAGGATGCATTTGAACATGTATGTTCTTGCCATATTTGTCAAACAAGTGTAAATAGAGAGAGAGAGAGAGAGAGAGAGAGAGAGAGAGAGAGAGAGAGAGAGAGAGAGAGAGAGAGAGAGAGATCCAGCTATGCCATTGCAACTAGTGTTCGAAGTACGCCCTTTTGCTAAGTGGGGGCTAGATTTTATTGGTCTAGTAAACCCACCATCATCTATAGGACATATGTTTTTCCTCATAACTAAAGACTATTGCATGCACTGGATAGAAGTTGAAACTTTTAGAAATTGCACTGCAAAGGTGGTTACAAATTTCTTGGAAGAATACATTGTCACAATGTTTGGTATGTCATTCTTCCTAGTATGTGATAGTGGATCATCATTTGTGTTGATCTTCCTTACTCAATGGGTACTAGATAATTAGGTTATCATCAAGTTCTCTTCAAATTACTATCCACAAGGGAACAATGTAGTTGAGTCCATCAATAAGAACTCAATCATAGTGATAAAGAAATTGCTATAGGAAAATCCAAAAGATTGGCACACTCAACTAAAATATGTGTTATGGACAAATAGAGTTAGAATAAAAATGCTTTGGGAACATCTTCTTATTTACTAGTGTATAGACAAGAGCCAGTGTTCCCACTTAATCTCAGGATTCCAATATTGAAATTTATGAAGGGATATGTCAAAGAAATAGATAGAGTTTAGATCATATTAATGAACCTCTTCAAATTGGATGAGAAAAGAATAATAGTCTTGGAGCATATGGTGAAACATCAAGTTGTTATCAAATGGTGGTTCAACAAGTAGGCCATAATAAAATCTTTTAGAATATCTGACCTTGTTATCCTATGGGATAAGGCGAAAGAAAAGTCAGGTGGTCACACTAAGTTTCAATGCTTATGGATTAGCTCTTATCAAATTGCAGAGATTTTGGGAGAAAATACTTTTAGGCTGAGTTCCTTACAAGGGGAATTGGTTCCATTGCCCGTCAATGGCCAATTCTTGAAACAATACTTTGAGGCCTAAAAAAATAAAAAATAAATTTAAAAAATCCCTTTCTGTAAGTGTATTTATTTTTTGCACGTGTGTTTTCTTTCAATTGTGTGTTTTCTTTTGAAGTTGTGTCATTTTAGGGGTTAGGTGCAATCAAGATTCTATCTTGATACATTTCATAAACTACTCTTTCTGGTTTTGACTTTTGGGAAGAGGTATTTCTTTGTTAAAGCATTCAGATGATTTTGTTTCTTGTATCAATGGGAGAATGGGCATTACTTATAGTAGTAGAGGACTTTTATTCTTGAAATCAAAATTACAAATCAATAGTTCTCAACACTTTGCAAATTTAAAAATTGACTATCTCGGTGTTTTCAAATCAAGGTTGATGGTAGCAAGGGATAGTCAAAAAAAAATTGTTTCAAACAAAATGTCTTTTCAAAGAATTGTTAAGGTTGCTGCCTAGCATGGGAGTTTCCAAAATTTCTTAAAAGAGGAATGGAGAGGTTATCAAAATAAGGAAAGAATTTGAGAAATGACACCAATGCCTTGGCAACAAAATCTAAGTGTGGTCAGGGTACAAAAAGAAAACAAAAAGGAAAGATGGTGTTAAGAATGAAAGATTCCAAATGGTTTGAGAATGGTAATTTGACACTAGGGATATGCATTCCAAAATAGCTATCCCATATCTATAAAAATTGCTTCTTGGAAGAATCAAGTGGAGACATGCTAACTTCGTGAAGTAGAATCCAAAAGATTAGTCAGGACCTCAAATGTAAAAAGATGATAACTTGTTAAGAGCCCTTAGAATGGATTCTCTCATTTGGTTAGGTACTGATTGATACACATGATCTATGAGGATTATGAATGAATGAACTAGTGGAGTAGATGATTGTTTCCAAGTTGCTAGAAGCTCATGACTGATTACACCTTGAAATGTCAAAGGAAATGAATACACTTTGCACACAATGAGCTTGAAGATTCGAGATTGTGAAGTTATGAATATCAAGGAACTTGAAAGTTGTTTGACGTAATAGAGATTTAGTTGTTATTTGACACATGCTAGATGAATGCTTGTTGATGAAGAAATGCCTTTGTCATTTATTCCTTTTTGTTGGGGCTATTTGTTATGATTTCACAACACATGCCCCAATTCTCCTAGAAATGGGGACCCCCTAGTTTGTTTGTTTTTGTCTCCTAAACCCCTAGTCTGAGGCCTAGGTCATTTTGGAACTCCGCCTAGACTCTAGGTCTAGGCTCCATCTCTAATTGAGAAGGATTAGGTGTTGGAATTGAAAATATATACAAGATTTTAAGTGTTTTCTAGTGCATAAATGCACACTAGCGCACATGCATACCTATCCAAGGTGCGCTGAATACATAAGTGTGTACTTAATTTCCCTTTGGAGATGTAAACCTATGCACATGCATAAGTGCACACCTCCAAAGGGTGTGCACTAGGTCCAGGTGCATAAATACTTGGGACCCCTCCACCCTTCTTCATTTCTCTTTGCACCTCCTCTTCTCCCACACCTCCTCATATCCTAAGGTGTGATAACCTACAAGATCAACAACATAGAGTTAAGACACCAAAGGTGCACACATGCGTACTTGTCCAAGGTGCACATGTGTGCACCTTTGTTCACATGAAAAGCCCTAAAAACCTTGAGAACATAACTAAAATACCAAGGAAATGTGCATACGTACGCACCTCCAAAAGGTGCACACATGTACACCTTTTTCACTAAGGCAAGACTTCTAAGGTAATGGTACATAGATGTGCACCTTGTCAAGGTGCACATATGAGCACTATTTTGGCCTTTCATAAGCAAACTTAAGGTAGAAATAAAGGTGCACACATGTGCACCCCACTAAGGTACGCATGTGTACACCCTTTTATAAAAATCATTGCACTAAGTTCCCCTTTTGCACTTGCCAATGCTTCTGCACAGTAGTGCACTTGCCAATGCTTGTGCACAGTAGTGCACATGCGCATATGCACAACCCATTTGAGTGCACATGTGCACCATTGCACATAAAATGACCATTTAGAGGTCATTAAGTGCACCTAGCACACTTGTTAAGGTATGCTAGGTGCGCTATTTTGTATTCCAATGCTATTAGGGGATTGAAGCTAGTTTTTCATTGTTTTGGTGTTCTAGGTTAGGTTTTCTAACAATTAGGGTTTGTTTTGAGTTAGATTTTTTGCTTATCCAACTAATATCTTTCTTTTGTGCAAATAACAAGGCATCCTCATCATCCTCACTTGTAGAAAAGGTTTCTCCAAAGCCTATAGCATTCAAATTCCAAGGTGCACCAAAGAAATCCCATTTCCAAGATGGACACTCTAAAATTAGAGACACCAAACTTGGTCATATCGATTGGAATGCATTCCTTGTAATCTACAACAAGTCTAAAGAGAGGTCCATGATGGTATTAATACTTATCAAGTGAGGGTTAGTGAATTCAACATCACATCCCACATTTGTGCAATCTTTTGAACTTATCATGGCAATAGTAGAGAATTATGTAGTTGAAGAGAAGGTTGTCAAGAGCATTACTGGGGAGATAGTCATGGACCTCAAACCTAGGAATATTGAAAAAGTATTCCATCTCATGAGAGTCGATCAATATGTGAAGATAACCTATGATCAAGCAAAAAGATGGTATCAAGAGAATGAAAAGGAAGCCATAGAGATCATTAAATCATCATTTTTTATTGATAGAACATTGGTGGGACACAAAGCTGGAAAGGTAGACATGACTCAGGGGTATATGAAGGATGACATTGGTTATGCTATTGTACTTTTGAGCAGAGTCATTGGGCTTACCAAAAGTTGGACATCTTAATATTTGGATGGTCCATTTCATAGATACCATTAGGACAACTGAAATGCCAATAGACTCAGCTACTATCCTCAATGATAATTTGTATGAGCAACTCGTAGTAGTGAAAGTTGATCCAAGATTCTATATAACATAATACATGGTATATTTATTGGTGGCTAGAATGACTAACTACCCAAGACTTTACAAGAAGGGGAGCATGCAAGATGCCAATGTATGGCCCTATGTGGTATGTCCTTAGTTGGTGAAGAATAAGCTCTCAGATCATAGAAAGGAATATTGAATAGTGAATGGTGGTTTTATGTTTGCAATTATCCATTTTATAGAGGGTGATTATGCTAAAAGGATGTTAGCATTGGCAACAATAAGGATCATAGATATTACCACCTATTACATATAGTTCAAAACATTCACTTACCTAAGGGTAGATGGTACTATGGTAAATCCAAAGAAACTCCCAAGATATCCATCAAATAGCCTCATCTTATTGGAGATTGCCAAGCAACTCACATCTACATATGACAGAGTGAGAAAGTAGCATAAGAAGACATGGGTATGGCCTATTACTACAATTTGAGGTCAAGTAGAAACAAGATATTATGACCTTTGATTCAGAATGGGATCAATATCCCTGGAAGAGAACAACTTCCCTCACCCATACTTTGATAATATTGGGATGGTCTAGAATCTGGCAAGGAAGTAGTTTGTGCATGAAGATGCTATAGAGGACCATTGGATGAATGCAACAGATGACTATAATATCTAAATAAGAGATTATTGTAGGATGACTCTATATCTAGTAGAAAAGGCCTTAAAAATGAAGATCTCGCTTAAGGTTGTTCAAAAAGATATGGAGGATGTCTTGGATCCCTTGTAAAACTGTGACAAAATCTACAACAGGCCAATCTTGAATGCAGAGATTGATAGGGATGAGAATGCATATATCAACAATAGAGTCAATCATATAATCTAGTTAATGAGGGATTGGATCAAGAAACCCTTCAACCTTGACCCAGTTCCTCAAACTATTACTTTTCAATCCACAACACGCCCAATTAAGGGTAAAGGTGCAAAAGTTACAATACCAACCTTCCCTACTCAATCCCCAGTGAAGCCAAAAATGGTGTATAAACATGAGAGGGAGGTTGAGTACTTTAGGATGGATAAGAGAAAGAACAAAAGGAAGAGAGTGACAAAGGGTAGAAAACAAATAGATAAGGCCTAGCCACCTCAACCACATCAAGATCTAGCACAACAAGAGCCTCGAGATGAGCAAGCAACTCAAGTCCAAGAGACTGAGCAAGTGCCTCCTCCAAGAGAGGAATAAGAACTAGAAGAAGGAAGAATAGAGGTTGCCACCAATTGTTCAACAGGAAGAAGCCTCCCCCTTAGCTCCTAAAAAGGCAAGGATTGAGTCCAATGTGGGAAGGACATGAATGAGAAAATTAAAGAAAAAGAATACTCCTCACCCTTAGGTTCCAGAGATCATCCCTAAAGTTGACATAGAAGAAGAAGAGGATGAATAGTTGGATAATATTCCCTTGAGTTCGAAGACTCACTTAGCTAGGGCTGTGGAATAAGAGAAGAGAAGAAGGTCCATCATGATGCCACTATCAATTCCTAAGAAACTTATTCAGGTTACAACTTCAAAAGATGAGAAACAACAATGGATTGAAGACCAAGGGGGCAAGAAATTAATGTCTTTAATATTTCTAATTTTGACTTTATGCTGGTAGGAACCAAGATGGTGGGTGACAAAATATGGGATAATCCCACGAGCCAACCCTTAGAAGAGGATTGGAATCAATTTCCACCTCTACCTCAAGGACCTTTAAGCCTACCACCCCTACTATCTCAGGATCTATCATTTTTGCAAAAAGGCTCAATCACCCCACTTCCTTCTGCCATACAAATAGAAGAGCCAATAGTAGAGGAGGAAGAGCTTGAACAAATTCCAGTCGATGAAGTATCAAAGGAGGGTCAAATACTAGAAGAACCTTAGCAAACTCCTCATGATACAGAGGCTAGGACCCTAGCTATAGTAGACATAGAGACTCCAAGCATAGATATTTCTCAAAAAAAGAAGATGTTAGAAAGGAATAATAAGGAGAAGCATCCTGCAGTACTATTAGGATTAAACCATAGACAAAAAATAACAATTACATGCAAATATAACCAACAATAGAAAATAATAGATCACATAGAAAAGAACACAAGGCACCAAAATTTAATGTGGTTCACCCAATCACTGGGCTACATCCACCAAATAGAAAATCTAATATTATTACAATCTAGTGATTATAACCTAATTACAATCTATAATCCCTTATAGCTCAATACCACTGCAAGAACCAATTTTGCATCACAACTTAATGAAAATACCTAACCCTAAGCCTTTTACACAAGTAATTTTATCCCGATAAAATAGCCCCCAAAGAATTATGAAGTATGTATAGTACTTTCCTAATTAGTCACCATAAAATAACAATCTCCCACTTGGAGACTGATCAAACTCCACACTAGACAACAATCTCCCACTTGGAGACTAATCCTATAGCAATTACCAAATGGGGCTCCCACTAGATCAAACCACCCTGGACTCTACTATTCTTTTATTTAGGTTCAGTCTAGAAGACCAACTGAAGCTGAAGAGGAGTTCAGCTTCTCCCTTATCTTTGTAAACATATCTGTGGGATTGTCATCTGTATGTATCTTGTCTAGCTTTAACTATCCATCCTCAAAAACTGATTGAATGAAATGGTACAACAACTGTATATGTTTGGTTTTTGAATGTAGAGCTAAATTCTTCACAAGATGAATGGCACTCCGACTATCTGTAAACAAATAATTATCCTTCTAAGGGTGTCCCAATTATTGCAAGAAGAATTGAAGGTATATCATCTCCTTGGCTACCTCTGTAGCAACAACATACTCTGCCTCTGTAGTGGATAAAGCATTAACCTTCTGTAACCTAGAAACCTAGCTCACAATTGCCCCACCAACAATAAAGACATAACCTGTAGTACTCTACCTGGTATCAATATCCCCTACCAAATTTGAGTCAACATAGCCCTATAAATTAGTAGTAGAGCCCCCAAAGTGTAAACACTTATTGGATGTTCCTCTCAAATATCTGAGAATCCATTTGACTGCATTCTAATGCTCAATTCCTGAATGACTCATATACCTGCTAATGACTCCCATTGCATGTGCAATATCTGGCCTAGTACATACCATAGCATACATCAAGCTTCATGCAGCTAAAGCATAGGGTACCTTGGACATCTTATCCTCCTCTGCTTTTGTCTTGGGACACATCTCTTTAGTCAACTTCAAATGACCAGGTAAAGGTGTACTAGCAGATTTAGCATTCTCTATAGAGAAATGTTGCAACACCTTCTTGACATAATCAACCTAAGATAGCATCAATTTTATCTTCTTCCTATCTCTACAAATCTTCATACCAAGGATTTGTTTTGCTGCCCGCAAATCCTTCATAGCAACTGCATGTACTAATTGGTGTTTCAACCCCTTAATGTGATCCATGTTAGACCTAGCTACAAGCATATCATCAACATGTAAACATAAAATAATCTATCTATCATCATCCAACCTCTTAAAATAGACACAATGATCTAAATAACACCTATTATAACCATGTTCATGCATAAAACTGTCAAATTTCAAATAACATTGCTGTGGTGCTTGCTGCAAGCTATATAAACTTTTCTTCAATTTGCACTATTTTCTCCTTACCTTTGACCTCAAATCCCCATGGCTGAGTCATATATATCTCTTCATCCAAATCACCATGAAGAAAGGTTGTTTAAACATCAAGCTACTCTAAATGCAAATCTTCAGTAGCCACAATACTCAAAACAGTATGGATAGAAGTCATTTTAACAACAAGAGAAAATATCTCATCAAAATCGATTCCTTTTTTCAGTGCAAATCCTTTTACAACTAACCTGGCTTTAAATATTTTCTTACCTCCTTCCTATTCTTTCAACCTGTAAACCAACTTATTCTGTAAAACCTTTTTACCTGTAGGCAACTTTCATAAATCCCATGTCTTATTCTTCAACAAAGAGTCCATTTTGTCTTTCATTGTAGACTCCCACTGAATCTTAGTATCCACTTGCATAGCTTCATCATAACATTCAGGTTCACCAGCATCAATAAGTAAAATAGAATACAAAGAGGGAGAAAAATATTTTTGGAGGTCTAATGGAAGCTAAGTCAAAGAAATATGTATTTGTTGGTTATGGCATTAATGAATTTGGTTATAGGCTTTGAGATTTTGAAAACTATAAAATTGTAAGTAGGGATGTCATATTCAATGAGAAAGTGTTGTACAAAGATCTATTTCAGCAACATGAGAAGAAAGAAGATGATTATGTAGTGTTGGATGATACTCCAAAAGATGATGTTCTAGCCATTCTTCATGATGTGCAACAACTACAACAACAAATACCACACACACCAATGAATGTTAGACAATCAACAAGGCAAATTAGATCTCCAGCAAAGAGTCCATTTTGTATTTCATTGCAAATTTCCACTAAATCTTAGTATCCACCTTCACAGCTTCATCATAACATTCAGGTTGACCAGCATCAGTACGTAAAATAGAATACAAAGAGGGAGAAAATCTTTCTAGAGGTCTAATTTTCCTTGTTGACCATCTAACATTCATTGGTGTGTGTGGTATTTGTTGTTGTGGTTGTTGCACATCATGAGAAATGGTTGGAACATCATTCTTTGGAGTATCATCAAGCACTACATAATCATCTTCTTTCTTCTAATGTTGTTGCAACAGATCTTTGTACAACACTTTCTCATTGAATATGACATCCCTGCTTCTTACAATTTTATGATTTTCAAAATCCCAAAGCCTATAAATTCATTAATTCCATATCCAAAAAATACACATTTCTTTGACTTAGCTTCCAACTTGGTTTTATTTTCAGAATTTATATAAGCAAAAGCTTCAGAATCGAAGGTTTTGAGAAAAGAATAACTCACATTCTTACCAGTCCATGCTTCCTCTAGAATACCACAACCCAAAGGAGTAGAGGGACCTCTATTAATAAAATATATAGTATTATTAATAGCCTCCACCCACATGTGTAAGGGCAACCTAGCATGGAACCTCATGCTCCTTGTACGTTCCATTATAGTCTTCTTCATGTGTTCAGCCACTCCATTTTCCTGTGGAGTCCTTAGAATAGTTTTCTGTCTATGAATACCATTAGTGGAGTGATAATCTTCAAATTCATGATTGCAATACTCACCACCATTATCAAATCTAAGACATTTTAATTTCTTACTAGTCTCATTTTCAACTAAGCATTTCCATTTCTTAAAAGTTTGAAATATGTCAGATTTCTATCTAAGGAAATAAATCCATACTTTTTTAGTTGCATCATCAATAAATGTAACATAATAATGAGAGCCACCAAGGGAAGATACCTGGGCTAGTCCCCATACATTGGTATGCACAAGCTCTAATTTCTCCTTTTTGTTTTCCTTCCCAATCTTCACAAAACTCACTCTCTTTTGTTTTCCATACACAACTTTCATAGAAATCCATATTAACACATTTTAGACTTGGTAAAACTTTCTTTGAAGAAGCACTTTCATACCTTTCTCACTCATGCACCCAAGTCTGTTGTGCCATAATGCTATATCAAAATTTACAGTAGCTATTTTTTCTCCCTGCTCAACTGCAACAACTATTCCTGAACATTCATTTTTCTCTGAAACAATTAAAGTAGAAGGAACAATATGACCTGTACAAAGATATAAGGTGCCTACTTTCACACATTTTGTTACTACAAGGGAACCTTTTGAAACCTTCCATTTTTTATCATTAAAATTAAATATACAACCCTCATCACCGAGTTGCCTTGCTGAAATTAAATTCCTACTCAACCTTGGAACATGTCTTACCTCATGTAGTAGCCAATGATTCCCATTCTGCAACTTAATCTTAACTTTTCCCTTTCCAACAATTTGATAGGGTTCATTATCCCCCAAATAAACAAGTCCAAAATCCCCTTGGATATAATCAATGAAATAACCTCTATGAGGTGTAGCATGAAATGAAGCACCAGAATCTAAGACTCATAAATCATCAACACTTTCTAAAGATAGAAGCAAAGCATCCTCTTCGGATTTGTTACTTACCACATTTGCCTCCTTGTCTCCATTTGGTTTATCTCCTTTATTTTTCTTTCGATTCCAACAATCTTTCTTTTTGTGCCTTGGTTTACCATAGTACCAACAATTGTTTGGTCCTCTCGATTGAGACCTCCTCCCCTTTGATTTTCCTCTTGATTTCTCGCGATTTATGGAATTACTTCCTCTCTCAGTCATTATGCCCTTGCTTTGTGCATTCAAAGCACTTCCTGATGTAGATCCACCTGAGGTTTTCCTACAAGTTTTCTCACTTAAAATAGCACCGATCACATCATCATATTTTAGGTTACTAGATCCAGGAATAGAATTACTCACAGCCATTCCAACTTTCAGGCAAAGAACACAAAATCAAGAGGGCCCTAATTTCTTCGTCAAAATTGATACCCATGAAAGATAACTGACTAGTAATAGTATTAAACTCATTTAAATGATCTGTAACAAATCCACCTTCTATCATTTTCATATTAAACAAACACTTTATGAGAAATACCTTGTTTGAAGCAGAGGGCTTTTCATACAGTTTTGCTAGGGTTTGCATCAATTCTTCTGTCATCTTTGCTTTTGTAATATTAAATTTCACTAATGGTGCCAAGCATAATCGAATGCTTCCAAATGCCTTTCTGTCTAAAATATCCCATTCATCATTTGACATAGATCCTTGACTCTTGACTTTGCCTTCCAATGGCTTCCATAAATCTTTCTAATAAAGATAGTCTTCCATTTGCATCTTCCATAACTGGAAGTTCTGCCCATTAAACCTGTCAACCCTCAACTTACCCTTGTTTGCCATCACTCCCACTTAAGCATGAGACTTTCCTACAGAGGATAATTGAAAAACAACTAGGCTCTGATACCACTTGTTAGGATTAAACCAAAAATAGAAAATAATAATTAAATGCAAATATAACCAATTACAAAAAATAATAGATCACACAAAAAAGAACACAAGGTGCCAAGATTTAATGTGATTCACCCAATCCTTGGGCTATGTCCACCAAAAAACAAGTCCAATATTATTATGATCCAATGATTATAACCTGATTACAATCTATAATCCCTTACAGCTCAATACTATCACAAGAACCAATTTCTCATCACAACTTAATGAAAATACCTAAACCTAAGCCCTTTTATACAAGTAAATTTTTGTCACTTTAGGGTTACAACATGTTAGCCATATGTCAGCTATATGTCATCTATATGTTGGCCATAATGTTGGCCATGACCCAAACCCCAAAGAATTTATGAAGTATGTATAGTACTTTCCTTATCAGTCACCACAAACTAACAAGTACAAACTCCCTCTTCAACCAAATACATGTCTCCAATAGGCACTACACTAGCCTAGCTAAAGAGGGAGGTTATGGTTCGACAAAAAAGGTAACTAAATGTAACTACAAATGAGGGAATGGAATAGTTAGTCAAATCTATCAAGAAGCCTAAGCCGCCTATGGGTGATACACAACCATTGGCCTTCATTATAAAGAACCAAGACCAAGATTTTCTTGCACATATTGCCATCCCTCCTCCACATACTAACATAGAAGATTTGACTCCCAAAGACTATCAGATTCAGGAGGTCTTGTTAGGGAAGCCCACATTAGATACTACCAAAATGTTGATCACTATGGGTATAAAGGGGAAGAGAAACCATAAGCTAGAAATTTAGTTTTGACATTTGTGAAAAAAAATTATTTTTTGAACCTATGATCAAGGTGTGCAAGGTTTGCAAGGAGCACTTTTCACATAGGTGTGCCAATTTTTTTGAAGAAGTAATAGTGCTTTGACCGTTGACTACTAGATCCTAATTTAGAGCTTTCCAAGCACCAAAAATGCATTCTGACAACAGTTAAACTCTCAGAAATACCCGGAGAAGGTCAAGCTTCCAATTTTAGAGCTTCTAATGACTCTCATATCCTCTTGTAGCTTCCTTCTTCTTATGTCCTTCTTATTTTATTGTTTTAAGTCATGTAAAGGATCATGCACCCATTAATTGATATAAACAAGGGTGGAGTCCTACTTAGCACCATTTAGAGAGTTTGTTTGTATATAATTAGATTTGTTTTATTAGTTTAAAAGCATATATTTAGATTAAGAGATCTCCCACTCTCAGCATAAATTAAGGAGATGATTTCTTATAGAAACAGGGATGTAATATGTACTCTAGGTTCTTATTTTGATGCAATAATATATGTTATTGGTGCTTTTATTGTGAGTGTAGTGATTCTTACTAGAGTGTGTTATTTTTGTGAATTCTTGTTCATGAATAATAATGGAGCTAATAGTTTTTGTGTGTTGATTTGATTGTGTGATCTTTTAGTTTTGGTATTTGTCGCATGTCGATGAATTTCATTAATTTACTAAATTGGAGAAGAGATCACTTTATTGTTCCTACATAGCTTCTTGTCTCACATGAGTGCATTTTCCATGGCCTTGTGATTTGATGAGAAGTGAAGCATCTTTCAATGTTTACTAAGTTCCCATCGATGATTGCATTAGTGGATTTGAGGAAGCATTGCTCCTATTTTCAATTATTTCCTACCTGATCATTTCGATGATTTAACTTGTAGACGCGTTGCTACCATGGTTCATGTCCATTAGAAATTTTCCTTTCAAGTTATTTGCTTTAATTTCTTGTTACCCTACCTTTGTTATTTGTTTTTCTAACACTTGGTTAAAATAGAAATTCATATAGTTGCATTGATAAATTGCATTCATCATAAAACAAAAAAATACCAAAAATATGTCTTTTGTGGTTACTTTTCAAAATAGTAGATCAAACATCTTATCTAAATCAGTTTGAACTAGCAAAGGCCTCCCTGTGAAAAAATACATTTATCTTCAATTGAGTAGATTCTAGTAGATCACTCAGATCCTTGGAGTTGATCCCAGATTAGCTTTTCAAGAGAGAAGTTTGAAAGGATTCCTTATGTTAAGTATCGTGCAAAATAGCAGCTCAACACTACTGAGCTAAATAGATAGTTTGTAGTTCATGTCGAGCTTCATAGTATCTACCAAGTATCAGAGATAGTTTATTGTATTACCCAAGCATAGCAGTGTCTACCAAGCTTTCCAGTAAAAGTGATGAAGATTTTAGTGTTAACCAAGATCTCTAGCATTAACCAAGTTCTATAGTATTTACTATTACCCATTTTTGCCCCCTGCCAAAATTTTGAATTTAAATGAAAACCCCACCCAACGGCTAGCCCTCAGATTTAATATTATTTTAATGCCTAAGAAATATCAAAAATTTAAATGATGAAACCTTATGATTCATTTTTGCTGGCCTGCACTTTCTATGCCATCGGATCTTGTTCAGATCTGCGGTGAGCGCTTCCCCACATTTTGAAAATGTACGATCCTTAATAATTACTGGAAAGCCCCTTGGTGACACGTGGCTTGCTGGGTCTGTGTTCTCTCATGGGCTGCAAGGTGGACAAGGTGGCAAATGAGCTGGCAATTCTATTGGTGCCTACTTCCCCACATTCTGAGCTTCGTCAGACCTTCTGACAATGCGAGGAAGCACCTTGTTGACGCTCATCCAGCATGACGTCACGAAAAATGATTATAAAGTATCAGAGGTACATTTTTTGAGCACCGTCAGATCTTTCAAGATCAATGGTTGGCTCATGCCTGCAAGATAAAGATGTAGGGATTTTAAGCAATGCGAGCATGCCCCTTTCTGACATGTGGATAGCATGACATCATGCAAGGTTTCATCGAGTTTCAATGCACAAGTTTTGGGCACTGTCAGATCTGCGATGATCAACAGTCAACACACCCCCGCTTGATCAAGTTGTGATTGAGTTAAACATTGCAGGTGTGCACCCTAGTGACACCTATCTCAGATGATGTCATGGGCTCACCTATCTCACGGGATGATGTACAAAGAGATCCCATCGTTAGATCTGAGAGATCGAGGGGTTGGCACACGCCCACATTATAGAGTTGCGCAGAGATTAAAGAATGCAGGCAAGTGCCTTGCTACTGCATGTCGTTGTGGGGTCGAGTCCATTCCACATGTTGCAGGGTGATGCCAGTTGTGTGCCAAAGTGGTGCCAAATGGGGCCAAGTTAGGTTGAGTCAACTGCCAGGTGTCTCGTGGGCCCAAGAATTTTGGGGGGAGCAAGCATAGTTTCTGCAAATCTTTCTTGATCGTTGATCTTTTGCAGATCAACAATCGACACTTTCTCGCAATATGTAGGTGTAAGGGAGTTAAACCTTGCGGGGAAGCACCTAAATGACATGTGTCTTTGCGGGCCCAACCAAGGCATTGATAGTGAAGGCAGGGCGGTTAGAAGCTAGCACAATTAGTTAGAAGACATGGTCAATCGCATAAAACTTGTGAGGTGGCGAGATGAAATAAACTGATTGGTCCACATGGCTTGTTTCGCTTGCAGGGTTCGGTTGACCTACTGACCTTGCTGATTTATGACCATGATGGAAAACCAGGGTTATCTTGCGAATTTGATCTATGTAATCAATCCTAACCAACCCAGAATGAATGCGAGACAAGGAAGGACACTCCACCTCCGATCCAATCCATCTACCTGGTCAGAGTGGCTCAATGGCATCATTTCTATCTTCTCAAGGCATTGTTTGACATAGAGGATCAGATATTATTGTGTCTGGATCTATACCCAGATCATATTTTCTCCATGATTGTTCCCTATAGGATTTAATGGCAGGTAGTTGCAAAGTAACCATAGTGGGAGGACATCTCAGTTATGCCTGAGCTATAAAGGAAAAATTTTATGAATTTTGTAGGGGGTCAATCTTTCTCTATTTTCTCTGTTATTGCTCTACAAATATTCAATGTAAATTCCCCTGTGCCTCTGAACTACATGACATTTTGTTCTATCTCCTTCAGCCATTAATGTGCAAGTGCAAGAATTACTTGCCTCTAACTGGTGTTTTGTAGAGATCTATGATCTGCATGAATGTATCCCTTTGGCCTATGAGTGATATATAAGTGAATCTTTCATTCCTTGTGTTATTCATCTGACTTTCTAATCTGCATGTGATTATTAGATTAAAGCAAGTTTGAATGTGTATATCCTTAGTTTCATTTTGGTTCAAAAGTGCATATATGGGTAGAGATTGGTTTGAAAACTCTATTTTGGTGCATCACCTCTTTAGATTAGATTAGGTAGATTTGCTTTCATGCTCTCCTTCTCCCTTTTCCTCTCCAAGAGTAGTTAGGTGCATCCTGATAGTAAGAGGAAGTCGGCCTTCTGTGGAGACTCAACCTCATAGTTCAAGTCCCATAGCTTGGAGGTTGTTTCCATGTTTCACGAGGTCATCCTTAGGTAACAACTTTGGACAAGGGTGTAGACTTCAGTGACAAAATTTACCAAGCACACAGTGTTAACATAGTGAATCTAGTGTTGACTGAGTCATACAATGTTGGCTGAGTTTGAGCTAGTTGAAAGTGATTAGTATGGATTGAGATTCAACTTCAATCGAGTGCCAAAGTATTCTAAGCATTGATAGTGTTTTCCAAGTATCATAATATCACTGAGTTTATCTTCAAAATTTGAGTTACAATAGTTCAGCCAACTTTGTGAATTATGATGAATTTGGTATTGTAGTCGACTCCAGAAGTTAATGAATTGGATTGGTATATATGTAATGTATTATATCATATCTAAATAAGTATGTGAAGAAGAATAAGAAGCATATGAGTGTGAATTAAAGAAGGCTACAAGTAGTATAAGGGACAATAGAGATTTATCTATCACAATCAAGTGATCATTGCAATACAAGGAATCTCATTCAGCAAATCAAAGTTGTAGATCAGAGATTAACCATTGATTCATTCTAATAGGTGTATCAGTCAAATCCTTTAATCAGGTGGACTTAACAGTCTTTTGCTAAATCTCCTAATAGAGTGCATACTTCATTGTATGTTTATAAATCCTTTAACAAGGTGAACCTCATAGTCCTTATTGCTCCCAATAGGGCAGATCACCAAAAGTGGTCAATTGTAAGCCTTAATAGGTTAACTTTATACTACAATACTAAAGCTTGTGAGTATCATCGTCACCCTAGTTTTACTTTCTAATTGGAAGGTTTCTAGGTCACCATATCTTGTGTCAAAGTTTTATGAATGTTTTATTTCTTTCACCTTTCATGCATGCAATTAGATCAGAATAATATATGAAGGATTAATTGGTGAAATAACATAAAGTTTTATTAGTTCTTGATTCACCCCTCCCCTCTTGGTAACCTAGCCTACCTTATATTTCCAATTGCTACATCAGAGACATTTAATGCTAACCTAAGGTTAAGGTGGAGAAGTAGAGATAGCTTGTCATCACACCATTGTAAGGTTTAATCATGAGGTAAGTTCTATGGTCATGAAGTTGCAAAACAAAGTATCAATTAATCAAAGTAGTCATCACATCATCATGCAGTTTATGAATGTTGTGTGTCTGAAAGTTGCAAAGTGGTGACAATGCTAAAAGAATAAGTTCTTGCAACATCACGGGGCAATAGAAGTGTTAAATCATAAACAATAGAGAAGTTGTGAAGTGGTCAAAAAATAGGGTTTTGTTTCTTCTCAAGAATAAAATGTTAGTTAAGAAGGAAAATCACAATGAAGTGATGAGTATTTTTGCACCTTCATAGATGTTAAGTCATAATTAGATTTTGAGGCAGCAATGTTGCAAGATAAAAGGTCAAGTAACCCTTTTGCTGGGTCATTGTGGTTAGTGAAGTAAAAGGTTAAAAGGTTACAAAGCTACAAGATCGATCAAATTTAATAAGTTTGCTACTTTTTGGGATGGTTTTAAACAATTATTTTTGATGTTGCAATGTAGAAATAGTGTTAGTTTGAAGGTCATCACTACATCTTTGTGGTTAGTAAAATAGAATAGTAAACAGTTGCGATGAGGCAATAAAGGGATAAATAAAGACTTCGCCACTTTGCAAGTACATGTGTGAAATGTCCCTTTACTGATTTTATATGATATTTCAAGCCTCAAATCAGTTCTTTAAAATCAAACAACCAATATTACAAAGATCCACCAATTTCTCAATAAAACCCAAATCGGGTATGTCTGAAATAGTGCCAAAAACTTCACAATTTCACAAATTATTAATAAATCTGAAAATGGATATTTTTTACAGAAATTTCAGCAGCATAACAGCCTATGAAATGAAATTTCCAGATCTATATAGCCTTTACACAACAATTCACAAATGTAGGACAAAAACTATGCTCATCAGGCTCCCAAAATTAACACAAAAATGCCTGAAAACACCACAAAAACACTAATAATATATCTTAGAAGTTTAATCACAT
Organism: Cupressus sempervirens; assembly: GCA_028749045.1. NCBI lineage: Eukaryota > Viridiplantae > Streptophyta > Pinopsida > Cupressales > Cupressaceae > Cupressus > Cupressus sempervirens. The sequence goes on from CM053792.1 coordinate 91,665,719, forward strand.
ACCAATACATATATTCAGCTCTATTTTAACATCTCAAAGTCTGAAATACAGCAGCAACCCAAACTGATATGAAATACTCAACTGAAAACACCAAACTCATACAAAAAACACACCCGAAAACTCACAAATTTGCACTGTTCAGCACAAAGGAAAACTCTGTATGAGCATGCACATGGAATGGCTTCAAACTCCTGTCCTTAGCCTTCCCAAAAACCTACAAAATCCCATTCTTGGGTCTCCTTCTTCACAAGTTTGGCAGCCTCTGAAGAACAACAAAGCAATCCGCAAAAATCAAGTTCTGGAATGAGCCCAAAATGCCTCCAAACCCCTTAAAAGAGGGCATAACCCTAACTCACATCCAAGAGGGTTTAATAAAATATAATTTAATAATAATTTTTATTTATTAGTCCATTGGTTTCCAAAGATTAGCCCTTTTTTTTGAAACTTCACCTTTTTGGAGCCTGCCTGCCTTAGCAAAGTTTATTATTTTTATTTATTTGAAAAGGGGACATGACAAGTCCTCCCCTCCCAAATATTGCTTGTCCTCAAGAAATGAAGGTTGGAATCTCAAGAATATGTGCTCTTTCCCAAGTTGCATCCTCTAGTGGTAATCCTTTCCATTTGACCAAATGCTCTATGACACTCCTGTTTCTCAATATTTTCTCTCTTGTATCCAAAATCTCTTCTCATATCAAAACTAATTTTCCTTCATCATCAAGAGGTGGTAATTCTGTAGATACTATGGTTTGCTGGCCTAGAACCTTCTTCAGGCAAGATACATGGAAAATATTATGTATTTTTCTATTTTGTGGGAGCTCCAATTCATAAGCTACCTCTCCTACCTTCTTGATGATCTTATAAGGCCCATAGAACCTTGGCTTGAGTTTCTCTACCCCACTCCTCTTCAAGGTGCTTTGCTTATATGGCTGCAACCTAAAAAATACCAAATCTCCCACCTCAAAAGATCTTTCAATCCTTTTCCTATCAACATATAACTTTTGTTGGTTCTGTGCATGTTGTAGATTATCCTTGAGGGACCTTATTATGTCTTGGCTTTGCTTGACGAAATCACTTGCTGCAGGTACTCTGCTATTGGAAAGTATTAGATCAACAAAGGAAAGGGCATCATAACCATAAAGAGCATGAAAAGGAGGCATACCAATAGACATGTGATGAGATGTATTGTAACAATACTCCCCTAAGTGTAACCATTTCACCCAAGCATGTTGTTGATTTGAAACATAGTTCCTCAAATATCTCTCTATCCATTTATTAACTATCTCTGTTTGTCCATCTATTTGAGGGTGATAGCTAGTACTGAGAGTGAGTTCAGTTCCTACCAAATGAAAGAGCTCCTTCCAAAAAGAGCTGAGGAATCTATTGTCCCGGTCACTAACAATGTTTCTAGGCAAACCATGTAATCTAAAAATTTCCTTGAAGAACAATTCGGCCACTTGTGATGCCTTGAAATCAGATGTGATAGGAAAGAAATGTGCATACTTAGTTAGTCTATCTACCACCACATATATGCAATCCTTACCTTGAACCTTGGGCAACCCAGTGATGAAGTCCATGGAAATACTTTCCCATTTTTGTTCAGGAATAGGAAGTGGCTGCAACAACTATGCAGGAAAATTTTGCTCACTCTTGCTTTGTTGGCATACCATAAATTCCTTAATTTGTTTAAGGACATCCTCCTTCATACCCTTCTATGAAAACCGCTCTCAAATTTTCCTGTATGTCTTGAAGTATCCTTGATGACCAGCTAAAGGTGTGTCATGAAAGGCCCTCAATATCCTTTCCTTAGTTTTTGATCCTGGCACTAAGAAGATCCTGTTCTTGTAATAAATCAATTCATCAACAACCTTGTACTTGTTATCATCCACTAACTTATCCAAAATCTTGGTGGCAAAGAAATCTTTAGCATACTCTAAAATTATGGAGACTTTCCAATCAGCAGAGATAGATGTTAAGGAACACAAAGTGGGCCTTATGAATCCCATGTCCAGGAGTTATTTAATAGTTTTTTCAATTTCTTCCTTATAACCTCTTGGATGGTGGTATGGGGTTGTTATAACTAGCTTGACACCCTGTTCTAACTCTATAACATGCTCAAAACCGCTATCTGGTGGTAATCCTGGAGGCAAGTCATTGAAAACTATACTATGCTTATCAAGAATATTTTGAATTTCAAAATGGAAATTACCTTGATTCTTTGGAGAGCTTGTTGGATGGATTATGACTCATGTTGCCCATGCTACTTGTCCTCTTCGAAAATTCCTTTCCATCCTCTTTGCAGAGACCGCCTTAGATGCTCCATTCGATAAGCCTCTTAATATGACTTCTTTCCCATTGGAATGAAATTTAAACTCCATAGTTTGATGGTTCATGTAATAGCCTCCAATAGAGTGCAACCATTGAACACCCAATACAAGATCTATCTCCCCAGTACCAACCACATAGAAGTCATCACATAACTCATAATCTCCTAAGGTCATCTTGAGTTGTTTCACCACCCATGTGCAAGGCATAGTGAATCCATCAGCTATAGTAACATTGAATCCCTCAAAATCTTCTGCTTTAAGCCCTCTTTTCATGACAAATCCCTCATCAATAAAATTGTGAGTTGCCCCACTATCAAGAAGAACTATCAACCTTTGCCCTACTAGTACCCCTTGAATTCGAAAGTGATGGTATCTTGGGACTCCTGATAATGCTGCTAAAGTGCCATCCTTGCTGATTTCTTTTTCTTTCTCTTCTTCTACCTCCTCCTTAGTATCATGAATTCCTCATGCTCATTTGAATCAGATTCTGAAGCAACTTCAATATAGTGAACTTGACCTTTCTCCAAACATCTGTGTCCTGGAACCCATGGTTCTCTACAAGTAAAACAAAGCTTTTTCCTTCGTAATTCACTCCTAGTCTCTTCATCTACCTTCTTTTTAGCCACATTTATCACATCCTTTGGTGGTAGTGTTGGGAAAGTCTTTTTTTGAAAATTTCCCTTATGTTGCCAAAGATTTGGGGGTTTTTGATTAGTGACTGATTTCATAGGCCCGCAAGTTTCAAGTTGCAAGCTTCTTTTGATAGCTTCCTTAAGGTTGAGGGTGAGAAAGTCTTAACCAAACCCTTAACAAAATCTTCTAAACCATCAAGAAAAAGATAAACAATCCTCTTTTCACTCATATTAGGTACCATAACAGCCACTTTTTGAAACTCTTCTATATACTCATTAACTGATTTGGTTTGCTTCAACTTTAACAATTCTTTAAAGTACTCTTCATCATCCTTGAGGTCAAATCTATCTATCACTCTTTGACTAAAATCATCAAATGTAGTTACCTGATCATGACCTTGAGTAGTCATTCCATGATACCACCAATCATAGGCTGCATCTTCCAAGTGTAGACTTGCAAATTGAACAGCATCACTCTCCTTCATGGGGTTAAGTGTGAAGAAAGTCTGTAATTTTTGTAGCCATGCTCTAGCTGAAATTTTATTTGTTCCATCAAAAGTAGGTATTGTAAACTTGCTTATTTTATTTTTGAGCTCTCTTCCACTTATGTCATGCTCCCTCCTGTTCTCTTTCTTGGGCATCGAAGTGTTCATCATATCCACATATTCTCTAAAAGGAACTAAACTACGAAAGTCATCATCTAAGCCATTATAAGTAGCTCTTAATGCAATCAAGTTACTTGTAACCTCTTTCATGAGATTAATGGCTAGATTTGGTATTGGTGGCTCATCTGCAGGCAAGAAAATAGTTTTGGTTGATTTAGATGGTGTGGATTTCAGATTTCTTGGCTCCTCTGAAGTACTCCCTTTCTCATTAATAGATGCAACTCCTTGTAGTTTTTCTGTCAATATTTGCAAAGCCTCTCTAGTTTCTGCCAAACTATCCACTGTTTGCTTCTGAGTATTTTGGATGTCTTGGAAGAATTTCTTTGCCATCTCATCTGGATTAGCCATACTTTTCCCTTCCTTGAATTTTGTACTTTTACTTTCAACTGGAGGTTTGATCAAAATTTCTTTATTCTTTTCTAGCTGCAAATATCTTTTTTCTCTTTCACTTAGTTGCATGCGACCATAAATTTTGACATGCAGCTGATTAGAAGCAACATGCAACCACCAAATTCATCAAGAACTAATCATGCAAATGATTAGAAGTAGCATGCAACCATAAATTTTGACATGCAAGATCTAGGTAGTTGTCAAAACTGACATGCAAACTTCTACAAACCCTCAAGCTGGCAAGATCATTGCTCTGATACCACTGAAATGTCCCTTTACTAATTTTATATGATACTTCAAGCCTTAAATTAGTTCTTTAAAATCAAACAACCAATATTACAAAGATCCACCAATTTCTCTATAAAACCCAAATCGAGTATGTCCGAAATAGTGCCAAAAACTTCACAACTTCACAAATTATTAATAAATCTGAAAATGGACATTTTTTACAAAAATTTCAGCAGCACAACGGCCTATGAAATGAAATTTCTAGATCTTTATAGCCTTTACACAACAGTTCACAAATGTAGGACAAAAACTATGCTCATCGGACTTCTAAAATTAACACAAAAATGCCCGAAAACACCACAAAAACACTAATAATCTATCTCAGAAGTTTAATCACGTCCCAATACATATATTCAGCTCTATTTTAACATCTTAAAGTCTTAAATACAGTAGCAACCCAAACTGATATGAAATACTCAACTGAAAATACCAAACTCATACAAAAAACACACCCAAAAATTCACAAATCTGCACTGTTCAACACAAAGGCAAACTCTGTATGAGCATGCACATGGAATGGATTCAAACTCCCATCCTTAGCCTTCCTGGAAACCTACAAACTCCCATTCTTGGGTCTCCTTATAAAGAGTTGATCACCACTTTGTAAATCTCTATTTTAAAAGAAAAAACAAAGTTAAAAAATCATGTCTAAGTTGATAAAAAGGAAGGTGAGTTGGAGGTATGAACATCGTAAAAGAAAAGACATGGCAACTTTTGAAAAACTAAAAGGATTCAAGAATGCCAATTTTAATACCATTAATGCCATGCTCCAATTTGTAGAAAAAAATAAATTATAGAAAAAATAAAGATTTCATTACCAGTTACAGAGTGTTTGGATCTTCAGAGAAAAAATTTGAGTTACAAAGCAATTTTAGCACACAGAGTTCAGAGTTATTATGATATTTTGAAGCTATGGCACAAAAAGAAGGAGAATTGATCATCTAGACTCAAATTGAGGAATCTACATCGAAAGGAAAAATTCCTAGCCCTTTCATGGATGAATGGATACAAATTTTACTAGGTTCATCAAATCTCCAATCTATAAATGACCATGCATTCAGAGACCCATAAAATTTTTGTAGAGATGCAGAGGTGCCAAGCAGAAATGGAAGTCAGTTATTCTGGTATTTTTATAAGAACAAGATAGAAAAGGTACCTATATCCAACCCTTGGAATATGAATTTGGGTAAATTGATCATGCCTAAGGTTTTTGTAGATGTTGATCTAGTCAAGGTATTGATAAAATCATACAACCCTAATGGTAAATCATTCCACAGAAGGGACATAACCATTCTTTGCTTGCTTGATAAAGAAATTTTCATTGAAGCTTTTGACTTGGGAGGACCTATGTCATTACCAATTGACATGGATAAGTTAAATGAAATTTTCAAAAACCAAAAGAGTTTCTACAATGGTAGAACTATGACAAGGAATATTCCCATGGAAAAAAAGGAGAAAGGAGATATACCAAAGAAGGTGGGAGACTTTATGCCTTTAGATTTAATTCAAAGATACCTTCAGAACACAGTTTTTGGCCTGAACAAAGTCCTAGGCTCAGATGGGACCATGAATGCTCTTGGTGGACATTATATCATAGCCTTCAACATTGAGGACCCATACACAAATGTTGGGTATGGTTTTGTCATCTACATAGCCAAAAAAATTCATGATGAGATTGTTATAGCACACGAGGGAAGATTTGAGAATTTTAAATTTCATCACTACTTGTTGCTCATGCATTTGATTTTGTACAAGAATGTGCAATTCATTGATCAAAGTTTCTTTGAAAGTATAGAGGAATGGGGAGAGAGACTACCTGTGTAGTGCTAGATAAGGGTATTTCAAATATTCTACCCTTACTCAAACACTATTTATTTTTATAATGATTATGTATACCCTATTATGAACATGTTAGGGGCTATAATAGAAAGAGTGCCTAGAAATGTTAGAAAATTGATTAAGCCCAATAAGTGTTATGATGAAGGAAAACAATTAGGGCATGACTAGGGAAGTCTATTTTTGTTTTAAGATTATACAGTCATTAGGGTTTATGGATGCCCTTAGCCACCCCAACTTCTCCCAAAATATGTTCCTGAGAGATTAGGAATTGTAGAAATCTTCTAGAAATTGATTTCATTAAATAGAGAGTACTTAAGTCAAAATGTCATAAAGGGCACATTTTTATGTAGATGCTCCAAAGTTGGAGATTTTGAAATAGGAAAGAATGCAATTGAGGAAACTAATGCCTTTATGAGAAATTAAAAATTTTCAATTTTTCCTACAAGAACATATGACCCTTTTAGTGTGATTAGGAATTCCTTAAAATAGATGAGGGGATATAATCTACCTCCAACTAAGGGTTTATCGGAGGAGGACATAATTGCAGATTACTTGGATGAGAATGTATGTAGAGAGATAATGATAAAATTCAAATATGTGATGAGTTTTGAACAAGAAATGAAAAAGATAGATCCATCCTTCAAGGGATTTTATCATGAACAGGACTATTGGTCAAGGTTCAATAAATGTATTGAAAATTTTGATGAGATTGTAGCTCAAGTTCTTGAAGAAATCAAGAACATAGTAGATCTTAGGTTTCCTGATCAAGACATTATTGTGGAAGTAAGTGATGATGAAGACCAGCCAAAAAGTTTAGCATGGGCTCATTAGAAAAGGAAAAAGCAAAAAATGGTAGAGATTCCCTAAAAGGCCAGAGAGAAAGCCTTGCAGATTTTTCCAAGGAATAGCTAGTATTTTGATAGTACAAGAAGAAGCTTGTTGATGGATCAAGCCACTAAAGATGAGAAAAGAGAAAAGAATTTGGAGCTTTAAGCCCAAATGATTGATGACAAAATTATCAAAGCTAGGGAGTTCATGAATAATGAGAACTTCATTAAGGCAGAAGAATTAAAAAGCTTCCTATTTAAATTGAAACAAAATGAATTTTCATTGCAAATGAGACTAGGTGACTCCAATAAAAAGTAGTAGAAATGGTTAAGAAGCTACAGGAGTATGATCTTGAGAGTGAAAAATTAACTATTGAGGAAGCAAGGGAGCTGATATAGAGGAGTGGTATGATAGTCTTTCTAGGATGGGAAATTAGTTCCTCTTTCATGTTAGATCAAATGAGAAGGCAAGAAAGAACTATCTCATTTGAAGATGAGAATTGGTAGAAGCAATTGAGAGGGTCTGGTTATAACATTGATGCTCAGACCATGGCAATATGGAGTTTATCTCTAGAAAATCAAAAGCCAACCCTCATGGAAACCAAGTAGTCCCCTAGGGGGAATGTGATCTTTTGGAATGTCCATTTCACTTCCAGTTGTTGACTTCAACATCACTGTTAGGTAAGAATAGAATTGATGTGTTGGAAGAGCAGTTAGATGGAGCCTATGAGAAGTATATCAAGACCAAGAGGCACTATGAAGAGGAGATGAAGAAAATATATGTTCTAAAACAAAAGAGTCTTTAGTTAGAAAATGAGATACTAACCTTGAAAAACATTGTTAGATATGCTACTGAGATTGAAGATAAAGGTGTACAAATAGAGGCATATACACTTGAAGTAGGGGATGTTATGGGCCAAGCCATGGATACTAATGAAGAGGAATTGGAATCATAAACCATAGAGATCAAAACCATAAAGAACTTGTTGATTCATAAAATAAATTCTTTGAAACATGCTTCTCAAAATGTACATAGCAATTATATTGTCTTGTAGGGGGTAGAGTATCAGTGTTATGAGGCAATATCCTTATTGTCTCCCTTATTCACCACATGGGGCCCATTCACTCATTTTTTTGAGAACCTTATACCCATACTAATGCAAAAGAGGGATTTATCAAAAGTGGTAATTATTTCTATCAGAAAATTGATTCATAGGGTGAAGGAGTTAAATGGTTTCTTTGTAGAAAAATTACAATTAACTCAAAATAAGATGAAAAAAATTGCTACAACAACCCCAAATTTTTTTCCTAGTATATTAGATGAAGGTGGAGTAGTAAAGGATTGGAAAAAATGGTCATCCTCTTTTGAGGGTATTTTGAATCACTATAGGTTTATGTCATATTGTAATGGTGAGGCATATGTTCTAGTGGTGTATGACTTAATTGATGTGCTATATAAACTAGAGTCAGAGATGGGCAAGATAACTATTGAAGTTAAAGCCATAAAAAATGCTAAGTGGAGTAAGAGCCTTGAGGAATTAAACAGGATCAAAGATGCCACCTGGCCAAATATTGAAACTAACATAGCCATATGGGAGGTCATAGCTAGCATAAAGGACTTGCCATTTGGGGAAAGTGATTAAGCAGTTGATAGTACACTGAAAAGATAAAGACAACAACATGTTTCTAAAGTACAAAAATATTCATGTTAAAGACATTTGAAGGAAATTGCCACCTGCCAATTTCATAATTGCTTCCCCAATTTTGTCCAAATACAAAGAATGTTTGTAAAAGAAAATGTATCATAAAATATCTTTGTATTTTTTTTTGAATCAAATTTTGACATGTGTCATCCCATCTAAAGTTTGTTTCAATCCTTGTCCATAAAAGGATTTCCAAGATGTGAAGTGAGGGTCCGAGTTCTGTATAATTTTTTAGAGTTTATACTATTTATAGTCAATCTAGTTTTTATATAAATTGTATGGTGTATCAATTTTGTACTCTGAGAATACAATAGATATTGAATGACAAAATCTATCATATTATGAGTTATATCTTGAGTTCCATATCAGTAATGTATTATTTTCAAGGAAGATTAATACAAAGAAGAATTTTTGAATATTTGTATCTCTAAATTTTTGTCTCCATTTTCATATGCTTGTGACTTTGAGATTGAATGAGCAAGGTTCTTTTAGTTAAGTACATCTGGGATAGGTTGTATGTCAGTTTTTTGTTGCTTTTAATTCAAGGAATTAAGTAAATGCTTCCATGAACTGATAAGGTTTCTAAGTGTGTGGGAGGGATATCATAAGAATTAGATTTAGGGTTAACTATTGATAAATTTAATTGCAAGTCAATTAAATAGGTCAAGAATTACTGGTATGACTCTGTATAGCAATTGATAAGGTATTGATCATTTACTTAAATGAAAATTGATAAAATCATTTGGTTGCATAATTCACACTTAAATTAGAATCAATTGTTTACTTTTGTAACAAAGAACTATATTGTGGGTCATTCACTTATTTGTACTAACTTTTCTCTGAGTTATAGTTGGTTATTGTACACCAAGGAGGTAATTAAAATTTCAAGAAGATTATGACCATTTTTTCTATAGGGGATAAATATTTGAGAAAGAAGATTAGAAAGTAAGAAATATTATCCCTGGGTGCACCTGCCTTGGCCCTACAGAGCCTAAAGTGTAGAAATCCCTTGTGATTTGTCAAGTTGGTCTTGATCTAAATGAGTTTATGTTGAATATGGGAAATAGCTAATCCCTAGATAGCCACCTCCATTTTGTATCCTAGTACTGGTTTTTGGAACTTGTAGTTTTAAAACACCAATAGGTCATTCAATGTGAGCCAATTTGTGGTTTTGTTGCTTGGACAATGGGTAGACATCACAATTATGATGATCTTCCATCGCAATTTGGGTCCAAATGTATTAGTGAGTCAAACCTATCAAAAAATTATGCAACTAACCATAATATAATCATATCAATGCTCTTTCAAAATAAATTTAGATTAAATGATAATCAACGGATGAAATAAATTTCATCATTACAATAATAACAATAATAATCCACACCTCCTATATCCAATAGCTCAACTCAAAGTTTTTTTATCATATAAAAATTTACACAATAAAGTACTAATTAAAATATTTCTTGTTGGTGGAAATTGAATGAAGAAATGAAAGAAAATACGTTGTAACAACTAGTTTCAACATGCAATAGTTGCACTTTTGTTGGCGTGTTACTTTAGGAAGTAACTAAAGTGGTAAAACAATAAGAAGACAATGATTTTGTAGCTTATTCTATTTATACGTGTTTCTCCTACAAAAAACATTTTTGTAACAACTAACAAAGTAATGATGCCTAGATCTGGGAAGTTTAAAGAGAATGTTTAATCATTCTCAGAATGGAGTTGTCTTAGTGAAGAATTTAAACATTCTTCATCCTTAGTTTAATCCTTCTCCATTGAAAATTATCACTATAGAGACATAGATCATAAGGGCATGACAAGAGGAAAAATGTAATGCAGAGATGTCGATCACAATGATATGACAAGAGATAAAAATATATATTTAATCTTGAGTCCTAAATGAATAAATGGGGGCATAAATGATAACACAAACAATCAAAATTTACCTGACTCAACAAAAGATAACAATTTATTTTTTCATGGACAAAGAATGAACAAAAAATCTAACATTTACCTAATTTTTTGATTGACTTGAGATTGTAAGAAAATTGAAATTGCTTTCATGCATTTGCAAGTTGCAGTTTTGAGATGCACATGATCAATTTGGGAATTTCACATGGATGGAGATGTATTTGGGAATCTGAGTGTTCAAAATGATTTGTCTTTTCCTCTTTTTTTCATTATATTCCTGGCATCATCACAATATCGATGGAATTGGGGATACCATTAAAAAAATCCATGTTCTCATTATAATTCCTTTATTGTCACAATTCAACCCCAAATGTTGTAGTGTGTGTCCCTAATTCGTAGGTCCAAAATCCCTAGGATTTCCTCAGGGTCTCAAAACATGTCCCATTTTGGGGAAATTAGGTGTAGGTCTAAAGGAAACCTAGTTTTAGAGTGGAAAAGAGATTCTAAGTGAATGATGGAAGGAAAAGGAGGACCTAAGTGGATAGGTCCTATCGTGTTCTTTGCACCATAAAATAGGAATGCCAAGGAAGATCTATTAGATCCTACCCCAATTCCATCTAGGAAATGAAAATTAAAGGCAATTTATGATGAAATCACATTAAATGGGTGTTAAACCATCATTAAATAAAGTGCTTCCTAGTTAAGATAGTACAACAACATCCTGAGATATCCCTAAGTCTCCTTTTCAATTCCTATGCTTCAATTCAATTCTAACTCCTACTACAACACTGGATTAAACTACTTCAGCACCTAGAACCTCCTATAATACACTATCATCCAACATAACACTAAGTTGACACAAATGACAATATAATAACTGATCTCCTTAGTAAAAAAAATTCTCAACACAATCTGCATTAGTTATGCCAATAATCTCCCCCATTGGATTTGATTACAACACCACAATAATCATGGCAACAACAAAATATTCCTTATAAAAATTACTCTCCCTTAGTTGTTCCTAATAACATTGGCTCCCCCTTAGTTGATACTTCTTCAACTCTCTAACTTATTCTCTTCCTTGATCTCTTTATGGTATTCTTCAAGTATTATCTCAGTTATCTTCTCCTTAGTAGTATTCTCTTCCTTTGAAAATAATGCCAAGGGAACCATACAATTGTTGGTATTTCTAATTTTTCTTGTCTATTAGTGTCAAACACTTAGTCATAAACTAGGCAGAGTTAAAAGGTCATCATTATGACTAAGCTACTCTATATAGGTCGAGTCATGAGATAAACTTGTACATAAACATGTATATACCGAGCTCTATAGGAGCCAAGCAAGTATTTGGTCACCGAGTATTTTCAATGTAAGTTGAGTCTAATGTTTACTGAGAAGTTCAAGAATATTGATGTCAAGTTATGTAGAAGCTGTCGAGCATAGTAAAGATAGAGCTTCAACAACATATACAGTGAGTGTCAAGTATTAGAGACAGTAACTTTTGAGCAATGTAGAATTGCCACTCAAGTTAGGAATGATACAAGCTTTGAGGTAAACCATTTTAAGCCAACATGGACAAGATATTTAATACTTGCATAGGTTTTTATGAAGATTGTTACATATTTTTATGATGTGGATCACATATCCCTATGTATTGTGATGAATGAATCAGATGGAGAAGCAAAACAAGGAAGCATCTAGAAAACTCTTTATGAAATCTTTGAATAGAGCTAATCTAAACCTATTTCAAAGAAGTGAGAGAAGAGTATGGTGATGAAAAGGAGTGGACAAGCTATTTGTGTAATCACTAAGCAGATTAAGTGTGATAGTGTGAGCATTGCAAAAGAGGCGAAGGGGTCAGTTATTGCAGAGTAAGAGAAGCAACCCAATCAAGCAGTGAAGGATAGTAAAGTTTTATCAAATAAGAGATTAGATGAGATTGAAGAGAGGAGATCCAAAAAAAGATTATGAGAGTAGACCAAAGATCAAGTACTGAATCATTTTTAAAAGATTGAGTCATGGATAATCTCTTAATAGAGTGGTCTTAACATATCTTTGTAATTCTCCTAACTGAGTCCTTACTTTATTGAAAGTGTAAAATCCTCTAATAGGGTGAGACCTAGTAGTCTCAAATTCTTTTAATGGGGAAGACCCCTCACACGGTAGATCATTGGATATGGTCAAACATTGTAACCCTAATAGGTTAACTTTATTACTGTAGTAGTGAAGATATGTGGGTGTCATCCCCACCCCAGTTTTACCTTCACCTTGGAGGCTTTCTGGATAACCAAATCTTTGTGTCATGTGATTACTTTTCATGCATGTGATTGATAGACTAGATCTACATATTATTACACTTTGATTTTATAAGTTATGCATAAGATTAGATATGAGATGGTAAATGCACTATGAATTGTTAAAAGGTTAAAAGTGTTATAGATCCTGATTCACCACCCCCCACCCCCCACCCCCCACCACCCCTCTTAGTATCTTGGTTTCCAATTTAGACTTCCAACAAAAACATAGGTCACAATCTTCTATAACTATATTCTTTACCTATGATTTCTCCTCATAAGGATTAGTCCCCTTAACATCAATCCAAAGTAAATGATAACAATAAATCCCTGGATTGATGCTATAATAGAATATTATGTTATGGTAGGGATATAAACCCTAGATTACCTCTTAGATACCGAAAGTATCTTTAGCTAATGATTGAGTGAATATGCATGCTATTTGTTCCTTTGCTCCTACATATTCCAAATTAACTTCCTTCTCGTGCACTTTCTCTATCAAAAAATGATACGTGATTATAATGTGTTTTATTTTGGAATGCATCGCCAGATTCTTTAAAATATTAATTGCACTTGTATTATAAAAAAAAATAGTCACTAGTTCAGTTACCTTCTCTTGGATTCCTTCTAAAATATATTTCATCCATATAACCTATGAACAATTGTTGATAACTACCACATACTCAAATTTTGTTGTAGATTGGGAAATGCAATTTTGTCTCTTGCTTATCCATGATACAAGTCTTCCGCCCAAGAAAAATGTACCACCACTTGTACTTTTCCTATCATTAATATTTCCTTCGTAATTTACATTAGTGAACGCATTAAGATAAATCTTATTCATATAGATACCATAGCCCATAATTTTTAGTCTACTTTAAATACCTAAATATTCTCTCCACCGTATTAAATACCATAATATGTAGTCTTCTTAAGGTTTCGTAATTTACTATGCATACATATCGCATAATCATCAAGTAAAAATTATTTCTTAATCTTTAATACCATCATCCTCCATAAGGATATGGGGTTCTTCTCATCATCTATTCTCACATTTTGTATAAAGTTCTGCCAACTCAGGGTAAACCCTTTCATTTTAGAATTAGAAGTCTTCACCCTCTAATTCTCAAGGATGTCTTCACACTAAAGTGGCTCTCCAAATCTTCCAACCAATAAATTACTTCCTTAGGGTTCATCTTACCTGTGAAGATAGGGATTTTTTTTTGTTATCTTTCATACCAACTCTATTGAGGAAATATATTTCTCTAGTCTGTAGGAATCTATACTCTTTCTTGCACAATGTTATCTGTTGTGGTTCCACAATGCACACCCCATTCCCTACTAGGAATGGGGGACCCCCTACCTTTTTTTGGAATTCCCAGACTCATAATTCAGGATCTAGAAAATTTAAAGAGTCGAAAGAGTATAAACTTGAAAAATCAAAAAAACCAAAAAAACCAAAAAATTGAGAAAAAGTCATAAAAAATATAAAATTTGAAAAAAAAATGCGCAGCCCACGCACCTCCATCATCGCGCGCGTGGTTCAGAAGCGTTATGCACAAACAGCTCTATCACCACACGTGTGTGCCACTAAAGTGTTGCATGTGTGCCATAACATGCCACATGTGTGCCATAACACACCGCATGTGTGCCTTAAAGCATTGTGCCACGCACTGCACCAGACACTTGCCTGCGCGCACTGCACATCCCACGTGCATTTTTGCACCGTCCACACTTCCAAAAACCTCTCTCCTCTGTGCACTCATCCACTCTGCACCATGCATGCATCCCCATTTCACATGCGCCCACTCCATGTTGCATGCCATCATTTCGCATGTGCACCGTACCTCCCAAACACATGAACTTTTGCTAAAAGAAATAGCGCATCAGGTGCACCTATCTACGCCAAGTGCACTATTTTTTATTTTTTATTTTTTGTGCTTTCTAAGGTTAAAATTAAAGTTTTCTTTGGTATTTTTTGAGTAACTAGTTTTTAGGGTTTTTGTTCTGTTGTCATTAGGGTGTGTCTTAGTTAAGTATTTTTCAACTCTACAGACTAATATTTGCTTCTTTGTATAGGTAAAAAAGGCATCCTCAACTTGTCAAGGTCATAAATTTTGACTTAGAGCTCGAAATTGAAAACTGTTTACACCATTGGAAGAAGAACTAAACATCTAAATTCCAATCCCTAAAATAGTGAGCCTTCAATTGCCCAATTTTAGGGACTGACGAAGGTTTTGACTTGAAATTTTGAGTAGAAGACCTCCGAAAAAGCTATTTAAAAATGCCTAGAAAAACTTGTGAAAAAATATGAAAAAGTTTCAAACATTTGATCATTTTGGATAATCTGGATGACTTGGTTTCTCATTAGGAAGTATAGGGCAGTTGGAGAGAAGACAAAGGTGAAAGATATAGAAGTTGGACACATGAAGTGAAACAGGTTTCTCATCTTATGCAGCTATTAATGACAATATTCAACACAAGTGCCTTGGGATTTTAGATTGAAGAAGTAGCAGTTCAAGTTTATGAAAGTGATTGGCTATAAAGAGGGTATAAATCATCAAAGGGGCAAATAATGTACACAAAAAGTGATCTAAAACCCCATTTGAACAAAACCTAGAAACCGTTTTCAAAATTGAGAACTTTGATTTTTTGGCAAATTGAGCTTTCAAGGTGTGCAAGTCCATAGGTGCATAGGTCCGTAGGTACGCAAGATCGCAGCTTCATAATTTAGAGGTGCACCAATAGTTAACTACTTGTTCCAAAAATAGCACTTTCCATGCATCAAAAATGCATTCTGATGATAGTTTAACTTCAACACATGCCTAGTGAAGGACCAGCTTCTAATTTTGGCACCTCTAGACACTCCTACTTTGACTAAAGGCTTTATCCTACTTTCTCTCTCATGTTTTCTTTGTTTTTGACATATAAAGGGCTCATGCATCCAATTAATGAATAAAATATGGATGGAGTCCCTCTAAGCACCAAATTAATTGTTAGTGTGTATATATTTAGTTTATTTTAATGTTTTAAAAGCATTTTATTGCATGAGGATGTCTCTTACTCTCAACACAAATTAAGGAGATGATTTCTTATAAATACCCCATTGTAATATGTAACAAGGGCCACCATTATTATGTAATAAAATTATGCTTTTGGTGCTCGCATTTGGAGTGTAGTGATTCTTGTCTAAATGTGTCATTGTTTGTGAATTTTGTTCATGGAATTTTGATTGAGCCAAAGGTTTATTGTGTTGTTTCTAGTTGTGCGATCTTTTAGTTCTAGTGTTTGCTATAGATTTACGAATTCTGCTAACGTATCTAGCTTGAGAAGAGATCATCAAATTGTGCCTGCATAACTTTTTGTCTCGCATGAGCGCACTTTTCGTGGCCTTGCAATTTGATGAAAGGTGAAATATCATACGATTATTAAAGTTTCTCATCGACAATTGCATCAATTGATTCTAGGAAGTGTTGCTCCTGTTTTCATTGGTTTCTTACCAATTTATTCAAAAGTTTAACTCGTAGAGTGTTGTTTTCTGTAGCTTATGTCCATTTAGGATTTTAATTTCAAGTTATTTCAATTTCATGTTATTTTCTTTCAGTTTCATTATTTGCTTTGCTAACCCCTTGTTAGAATAGGAACTCATTTTAGTTGCACTGTTAGATTGCATTCATTAAAAAAACCAAAAAGTACAAAAATATTATTCTTTTGTGTATTATTTTGAGACAATGAACAGATTTACTTCATTCTGAGATCATAATAGAACCAGCAAAGGCCTCCTCGTGAACAATCACATTTATCTTCAACTAAGCAGATTTTGGTACGTCGCAAGACAAATACTGAACCTTGGAGTTGATCCCAAAAAGATTAGCTTTTCAAGAGAAAAATTGTGCAATGGATTACTGTCATTGACCTCATGCAAAATGATCACCCAACATTATCTTCCTCCTCCCCTTCATCTATATAAAACACTTCATCTCTTTTCCCTTTTCCTCCCAATTGCTTGACCTTTTATTTGAAGGCTCTATTATTCTCCTCTACTTCTTGGAGTCTCTTATAAATTTATACATTTATCCCCCCTGGAGGCATTAACCTAGCCTCTCCTTTATTTAATCATGTTGACATGTGTTTCAACTACTCTCTTCCCAATGACCACTACTCTAATACAACTATGATGCAGAGTGGGTAAAAATGGAACTTAGTGGACTTCAACCTACTGAAATGGACTTGTATTAATGGAGGAATAATCACTTACCCTCTAACTCAAACTACACCTTGTGGATATTTCTTCAACACATCTTCTCTATCTATCTTTAAGTTTCTTCAACTCCTTAAAGAAGAAAAACTAACCTCTCATAATACTAGGCTAGTATGACCAAACTCAATATTTGCAACCATCCAAAACCACTCTCCTCAACATGACTTATGCATAGACCATTGAAACTTGACATTAGGGAGTATAATAGGGTTATAATGGTCTTATATTATCAAGTTAGGACCCTTTACAATTTTTCTACAAAAACCTTGTTACCCAATAGCAAAATTGCACTTTTAGGCCTAATGACACTAGACTTGCCTAGTAGCCTTATGAGTAAGGTTTTCTAATGTTAAAATTTACAATTTCCAAAAGATCTATAAAAAAAATTACACTTCCAAATACCTTTTGGAAGATACCCCAAATAATCATATCCCAACTCCAATTCTACACCTCTAAACACATGTAGGGTTTCAAGACCAAATATGCATAATTAGGTCTAGATTACAAAGTAAGTTTTCCCCAATAGAATCATAGGGAAAAAATAATAATTTGAAAGTTTTATATGCTTCTAATAAAACCTATTCCAATATAAAATTGGGTCAATCCACCCCCGGGTAACACTGTGGACCTATTTTCATGACACAACGACCAATCACATAGGTCTTGCTTGGCTTAGGGCTTGATATCAAAAATAGAAGAATAAATAATACAAATGTGTCCTCCTAGATTCTTAAGATACACCATCCATACTTTCATTTCAAAAAAGGTAGTGATTATTCAATAGTGGAAATACAAGTTAGGGCAACATCTTTCCCATACCCTTATTGAATGAGGATTTCTAGACAATTTGCACAAAACAATGAACCTCCTATCAAACTCCACCAAATAAAATAAAAAAATTTGTATTAGAATCACAACTCAACCTTATATCCAATCATGAATAAAAATCACACCATCCAATTATCGAGTGATCATATAGTATCACAAAATATGATAGTTATAGGAAAATAATATTCCTTATTGCTCCAAAATTGCCACCAAACTTGCATATATCATCCACTTTGTCTATATTGACAATAAAAGAAATTCATAGCCTCCAATAAATTTATATAACTAATTTTCAAATTTAGATGGTTTTTGGGGAGGTTTTTGACAACTTTTAAAACTAAACTATAAAAGTTACCAATCAACTTTTGTATTTTGACAACATTTGCATTTTTGCATTTTGGATGACATGAAATCAATAGGATCTCTTAAAGGACTTAAACTAGACTCTATCCATCCTAAAATGCATAAAACATCAAAATCCATCAATTTTGACCCTTTTGATTTGATTTGACCCCAAGGTTTAGAAACACACCTTGAATCAACCAATCTGAGAAATTGGGCCTTATTACATTTAAATGGTCCAATGGATCCAAAACCCCTTAAAAGACTAATAAAACTCTTATTATACCCTCAAGGCATACTAAGAAGGCACCCTATCATAGAGGTTCTCCTACACTAATATTTCTTGATGTAAATGCTTGAAAAAGCTTTCTCAAGGTCTCATACATACATGTGTATGCTTGATCATGTATGTCTCATATGTAGATTATGGATAGATGGATGAAAATTAAATTCCCAAGCATCCTTATATATTAGTTTTTAGAAAAAAATATAAATCGAGCCAATTGGGTGACAAAATAAGATAATTTAAACACTTGATTTGCCTATACACGAGGGTATCCCGAGAAAAAGGGACCTCAAGGTCTTGGGGAAAGTGCAGAAAAAATTGTGAAATAATTAAAATGCTAGATGATGCAACCAAAAAGGTGATAAAATAACACCTAAAGGACCATGCATAAAAATAAGAGATGACCTAAAATTTTGATCAAGCTTAGAAGAAGAGAAAGGGACAAAAACCACATCGAGGGCTAAAAGGTCTAAAAATGAAGTTCTTCCATTTTAAGATGGTACACTTGATCCAAGTAACTATTCTAATTTCACATTTTCCCATTATGGGTTTCCATATAAAGAAGTTGTTCTTTGTGTGGATGTGTGTTGATAAATCACTTTATCATTAAGGAAATTGGTAAGTGTTGCTTTGATATTTTTAGTTTTTTGGAGAAGTTATAAATTAAAACTAATATTTAATCAAGTCAAATCAACATATCAACCCCCCCAAACCTATTATATTGTATGTATTTTACTTATATCAATCCTTTTTTTTAAAAAATTATAATTATACAACTCGTGTATGACAGAAGTTTCAAGAATTTTTTAAGCATTAATAATGTTGAATATCTATTAATTATGATGCTTTAAAAAATGTGAAATTTTATTCCATCATTCTCAAATCATATGAAAAATTATAATTATATTAATTTAGTTTTCCTTTCAAAAAAGAAGAAGAAAACTTCCATGCCAAAATTTAGGACTAATGACAGCTAAAACCTATTCACATCGAGAGAGATTCTATTCTCCTTATAATATACCTAAAGGTAAGGCAAGACCCACCATGGACATATGAATGCCCCATATTTTGATTCATACACATGCTCACCACCATGATAGAGAAATGACCATCAAGGTTTAACACTATTTGGTCATTATTTATAAGGGCATTACAATCCCACCATACTCTTTATAACTTGACCTGGAGACCTCAACTAGATACTGAATAAAATGATCATCACACCAAAAGAATGACGTGACAATTAATGACACTCAATAATGTTAAGTGTGGGATTTTCATCCCAATAGAGTGTTTGGAGGTGATCTTTCTCATGGACACATGTCCATCCCACCATCAACAATATGATAAATGAATATTTACTGAGGTCTAACACTATTGGGCTTTAATATACTATGGTTACATACTCTAACATGTAAAAAGCTCTCAATTTTTTTGATATTAATAGTATCCAAAACAAGGGTTGGCCCTCAATACACAATGATGGTTAAACTATTAACAACAAAACACTACCAACATCCCACCCTTCCCATAACATCAAAAAATATAGTGTCCCAACCAATAAACCAAGGCTAGGTATGAACATATATATTCACATCTCCACCAAAAATAAACACAAAATTACCAAAGGATAAGAAAACCAAAACATAACTAACAAATTATCTACTAAACTGCATAAACTTTATCCAAACTATGAAAACTAATCTAGCTATGAAACTACCAACATATCTACTGTAGGGTTTAAAACATAAAATTAAATAGCCTTTGAGGCCTAATGACCTAATAATAAAAGTAAAAGTTAGAAATAACCAACAGCAGAGTCTCATTAGAAAAAAAACTAGCAATACACCAGGCCTAAACATTGGCCTTCTCCTTTCCTTTCTTGGACAACAAGACTTTGACCTAGTCATTTGCCAGGAAGTCAAATAGTTTAGCATAATCCTCTGCACCAAGGTTGTTCCCTCATTCCCCTATTGTAAGAACTAGAGCATGACAACAAAAGCATGAGTGACCTTAAGAGAGAACTTGGATAGAGTCATAAAACTCTCATCTAAAGCCCCAAATTGTTCCTTGAGGGTCACCATCACCTACTTGATGTCCTTGACATTATTGGACAACTCTTTGCAACCAACACTATTTTCTTTCCCTTCTTCCATAGCTTGTACCTACAACAACATGGGGTTAGTAGAAACCATCTTCTTATTATTTTTATCCACATGCATAGGGGAAGTTATTGTCATCAGTAAATTATCCTTATGCTTTCCCAAAGAAGGGACATCATTAGAAGTGGAATACATCACATTCATAGTGAAGCTAGTTGATACATGCGTTGTGTCTTGGCTGACCTTTTTTTAAAATTTTCTCCAATGTCGAGCTAGTCTCCTTAGTCCCTAGTTCTCGTCCCCTCCAAATCTTCCTCCTTCCCCATACTTCTCTTTTTATTTTTCTCTTCTCTCTCATTGGCTTCCAACTTTGTTTCCTTATTAATTTCCAAATTCCCACAAGCCTTTTATTTCAACGTGGCCCTACTTTTAGCAAGTCACCCAAAACTTCTTCTACCCCCCTCATTTTCTTCCTCTAAATCAACTAGTTCAATTTCTTCCTCCTTTTTAACTTTTGGATTTTTTGGGGTTTATCAAGGGTGTGGACAAAGGGGAAGACTTAGGGGTGGGAAGCCACAGAATAACTTCCATCATTACTAGGCAGATAAGGTGGGTCTTGATTATTAACAACATAATGGGGTGGGACTAGGGCAAGATGAAAATTGTAAAGCTGTATAATTAAACCCTAGTGTAAGATAATATAGCTTTTACCCATTTTTCTCCTATTCCTAACATCTATTACAATGGTTTCAAGATCATGTAGAAGGAAAAAATGAATTGAAATTTCATCATGGTGCCTAAAGTGTTCCAAAAAAGGGAAATGGTAAAAATAGCATATCCCAAGCCTACCCTCCAAGGTCAGATACTTCATGAGAATGAAGCATACCTCATTCCATGGGAACATGGGACTTTATTTGTCGAAACCACCTCTAAACCTCACCATCTGTGCATTCTTCTTGAAGAATCTATTCATGTTGATCTCTTCTATAATCTTCATGACCTTATGTTATTTTTGCTCATCCATAGAGAGACCAGTAGTCATGACAATGATTTCCTTGTTCACATGAAAGGAAATTTCATTAATGATGACTCTCCGTTCAACCAAACAATCAATACCTTGAGCCAAGACATTCTCATCATACCCCACCATGGCTTCCATAAATGGGACCAATTTGCCTTCACTCAGAGTCATTGAAGTACATGGTTTCCTTGCATAATCCTCAATTCTAGAAGACTCAATGCAAACCATATCCCCCCCCCCCCCCCCCAATTTTTGAGCCTTGCTTAGAGTTCTCTGAAACCTCTAGATTGCTAAGTTTTGAAATGCCCTAGTTCCCTCTCAAATGCCTTAGAAATAAAATGGACAACATTTTCTTTGAAAGAAATTTAGAAACCAAGTTACAATAATAATTACATGGCATGTGTTTAAAAATATGTCCCTTTGGCAATAGACGGACATGTGTGTACTTTTGTCTTTATCTTTCCCTATTTACCACCTAAGCCTCTAGGGATCATACTTCCAAAATCCATTTGAAGGTTTCGTAATTAAATAATAAATACTCACTCTATTCATTATGTTGACATGATCTCCAAAAATCTCAGCCGAATTACAACCACTACGTATCATAATTACACTATCGTATGCCAAATTACAACCACTATGTATCATAATTACACTATCGTATGCCAAATTACAACCACTATGTATCATAATTACACTATCATACCAATTCCAAACCCTGAAATTAGCATAAAATTAATAGCCTTCATCACTTTTATGGTTTAAAATAAAATTTGAACCCATATTCCACCCTAAAAAAGTCGCCGCCCTCAAGAACCAATAAAAACAATTTTTTTCAAACTTATTCATCAATAACTTTGTATCAAATTTTGTTCCTTCTCAATTAGAGTCTGAATATAGACAAGGATGAGTTCCATTTGCCTCCAACACCTTAAAAAGATCTCAAAGTTGTAAATTGTACATAAATTAATAAATATGACCCAAGGGATAATAATTTGTTTTAGTAATTAGATCTAAAGCAAGTGTAAACTAGTTATTCATAAAATTGTAAACAAAAATATAAATATGAGATGCAATAAATAAGAGATGTAAACCTTGATAAGGGCTATGAACATGATAAGTAAATTAAAATATTATGATATCAAAAACCCCAATGCAAGCGAAACCCTAAGGTAAATCCTAAGTTGTGTCAACAAAATTAGGTTCATTGATAAATGCAATATAATAAAATCATTTTTCATAAATCTAAAATATATCATAAATCATAGATTAAACTCACAACCATGTTGGTAATTGAATAGCAATGAATTCAATAATTAATGAGAGACTAAGGGTAGTCAATGTTATTATCAATGAACGTGAATGATTATTGAGGATGCATGCAATTGATTTGTGAATTCTTAAAAATTAGCAAATTTAATATGATGAATGTCCTAGGATCTAAAGAGACAAAAAAAACTTGAGGGTTATTTCTAGGTACTAAAAGTTTGATCTATGTTTGCCATTGATTTTAACTTTTACATGTGGATTTGAACTAATAAAATAAAAATTTTGATAGTAAATGGTTGGAAAATGGAAGTGGACCAATCACACAAAAATGAAGGGGGAAGACCGAGATCCACGCCTTTTGATTAGATTGGGTTGATAAAAGAAGAAATACCAATCTAAGTCTAATGGGCAAAAGAAAACATGAATAACTCAGATTTATTTCCCTCTCATTCCCACATTAAGAGGATTTAAGTAAAAGGATAAATAAACTAATGTTGTAATGGAAAGCATGGAAATAGAAAGGAGAAGATGATATACATTATAAAATACAAACCTGAAAAGGGGACATTGAATGATGTCAAAAGCTATTGTAACCCACAAAATAGGC
Source organism: Cupressus sempervirens (assembly GCA_028749045.1). Taxonomy (NCBI): domain Eukaryota; kingdom Viridiplantae; phylum Streptophyta; class Pinopsida; order Cupressales; family Cupressaceae; genus Cupressus; species Cupressus sempervirens. The sequence goes on from CM053792.1 coordinate 91,689,308, forward strand.
TAAAATCTTCGAGGTGGAAAAAATAATCGTAAAAGGGAAATGGTTAAAATAGAAGATCCCAAACCTACCCTCCAAGGTCAGATACTTCATGAGAATGAATCATACCTCATTATATGGGAACACAAGACTTTCTTTTTCAAAACAACCTCTAAACCTCACCATTTGCTCATTCTTCTTGAAGAATCTAGTCATGTTGCTCTCATCTGTAACCTTCGTGACCTTATGCCATTTTTGCTCATCCATAGAGAGACTAGTAGCCATGACAATGATTTCCTTTTTCACATGAAAGGATATACCATTAATTGTGACTCTTCTTTCAACCTAGCAATCAATAACTTGAGTTGAGACATTATCATCATACCCCGGTTGCCTTCACTCAAAGCCATCCAAGTACATGTTGCGTAATCCTCAATTCTAGAAGACTCAATACGAACCATATACACCCCCCCCCCCCCCCCCACCATTTTTGAGCCTAGATTTCTTTGAAACCTCTAGATTGCTAAGTTTGGAAATGCCCTAGTTTCCTCTCAAATTCCTTATAAATAAATGGACACAATTTGATTTGAAGGAAATCTAGAAACCAAGCTACAATAATAATTACATGACATGCGTTTAAAAAATATATCCCTTCAGTAGTAGACAAATACATGTGTACTTGTGTCCTTATCTTTACCTAATTACCACCTAAGCCTCTAGGGATCATACTTTCGAAATCCATTTGAAGGTTTCATAATTAAATAATAAATACTCACTCTATTCATTATGTTGACATAATCTCCAAAAATCTCAGTTGGATTACAACCACTATGTATCATAATTACACTATTGTACCAATTTCAGACCATAAAATTAGCATAAAAATAATAATCGTCACCACTTTTATGGTTTAAAATAAAGTTTGAACTCATATTTTTCCCTAATAAAGTTGCCACCTACAGGAACCAATAAAAACATTTTATTTCAAACTTATTCATTGATCACTTTGTATAAAATTTTGTTCCTTCTCAATTAGAGTCTGAATATTGATTGAGATGAGCTTCATTTGTCTCCAGCACCTTAAAAAGCTCTCAAAGTTATAACTTGTATATAAATGAATTAAGATGACCCATGGGATAATAAAAAAATTTAGTAATTAGATCTAGAGAAAGTGTAAACTAGTTATTCATAAAACTGTAAACAAAAATATAAATATGATGTGCAATAAATAAGAGATGTAAACCTTGATAAGGGCTATGAACATGATAAGTAAATAAAAATATTATGATACCAAAAACCCCAATGCAAGAGAAACCCTAAGATAAATCCTAAGTTGTGTCAACAAAATTAGGTTCATTGATAAATGCAATATAATAAAATCATTTTTCATAAATCTAAAATATATCATAAATCGCAGATTAAACTCACAACCACATTGCTAATTGAATAGCAATGAATTCAATAATTAATGAGAGACTAAGGGTAGTTAGTGTTATTATCAATGACACATGAATGATTATTGAGGATGCATGTAATTGATTTGTGACTCCTTAAAAATCAATAACTTTAATATGATGAATGTCTTATGATCTAAAGAGACAAAAAAAACTTGAGGGTTACTTCTAAGTACTGAAAGTTTGATCTTTGTTTGCCATTGATTTTAACTTTTACATGTGGATTTGAACTAGTAAAATAAAAATTTTGATAGTGTATGGTTGGAAAATGGAATAGGACCAATCACACAAAAATGAAGGGGGAAGACTGAGATCCACCTCTTTTGATTAGATTAGATTGATAAAAGAAGAAATACCAATCTAATTCTAATGGGCAAAAGAAAACATGAATAACTCGAATTTACTTCCCTCTCACCCCTACCTTAAGAGGATTTAAGTAAAAGGATAAATAAACTGATATTATAATGGAAAGTATGGAAATAGAAAGGACAAGATGATATACATTATAAAATAAAAACCTGAAAAAGGGGTCATCAAATGATATCAAAAGTTGTTGTAACCCACAAAATAGGCTAAAATCTTTGAAGTGAAGAAAACACATAAATCGTTCAGAGATCTATCAAGTGAGAACTAGATCTTTAGGGGAAAAATGGATCATCAGGGGTGCATTATGCCCTTGATTGACTCTATGTGATGTTGATTCTGATTTTTTAGTTCCATAGAAAGTTGAAAAGGGTATCCAGATCCATAACCTATTCATCAATATGAGATTGAAAGTCTACAAAAAAAAGTTATTGTTTATTGGTTATTGGGGGGTAGGGGGGAGGGTTCCTTGGTCAATCCCCATTTTAGGAATTAACCATGAATTAAAATAATTGAAATAGAATGCTAGCAAGTAGTAGTGATAGATCTAACATAAAGCAATGTAAATCCATGAACATGCTCTTCAATTTGGAATATAATCAAGTATGTAGATGTAATAACTTTGACTAAACTCCAAAACCTTAAGAAGAACATCAAAGTGAAACCAAAACCTTCATGAATGTATGTGTTTGAAACCCACCTTGTAGATGAATGTATGCAATGTAACAAAGTATCTTGAATATATGAAGGGAGATCTTGAGTGTTGAAAATACAATAAAAGATCTAGCATAAACTTATTCTATTTCTTAAATGCATAAATCCTTGATCTTCAATAGAGAGATAGCTTGAATACCTTGGATGCTTGAAGAATGCTTGAGAGATTGAGAGCTTGAGTGTTTGAATACATGTGGATGCTTGTGTGTGAAGATGATGGATAAGAAATGGAGCAAATGGAAGGGTTTATATAGAGCTTAAAATTGACTAAATCCCATAGGTAGAACTGCCTAGGAATTAACACCTAAAACATATCCGAAAAAGGGACCCGAAGAGAAGATCCAAAATAGGTCCCAATCAGGGATTGGCCCATCAAGGGTGCATTGCACCCCTAATTAGTCAGGGGCACCTTGCACCCCTAAAAACAAGGTCCCTAAACCTCCAAGATCCCAAAATAGATATTGGGTCTCCAGAATTAGGTGCAAAATCCAATATATAGTCATTACAATGCAAAGAGAAGATTCCAAATGGATAGATGAGGGGAAGGGAGGACTTAGGAGGATAGATCCTATCTCAAGCTTAACACCATGAAAATAGGATCTTTGAAGAGGATCTATTAGGTTCTACCCCAATTCCACCTAGGAGCAAGGACAAAAGGGGGAAGAAGGATTGAAAGATGCAAAGAGATTGATGATCTAGCATTAAATAGGTGCTAAACCTTCATTAAATTAGAGTGCACCCAATTTAAAATGGTACATTTATCCCCCACTTTAGGAAAAGTGTAGATCAACGCACTCTTGCAATAAATGAGAGAGAAAAAGAGAAGAAGAATCCAATGAATTACAAGCTATAATATCACTCATTCAAAGAGAATGAGCCCCTAATATCAAGGGTTCTAACTCCACATCCATGCATGAGTATGTGAAGAAAAAAAAAAGAAACAAAACCAATAAGACAAAAACACGATAAAGGGGTTAATACTAAAAACAATCCCAAATCAACTAGTGAGAGAGACCTCACCTGAAGATACACCTCACCCACTAACATCATATTTGGAAAGCCATTACAAAAGCATAAGCGATGACATAAGAAATGTGATAGAAACATCATTAATAAGATAGTATCCACATATCTCTACTAGCATGAAAGCAAAAGAGAGAGAAAGAGTGCTTGCCTCGCCCAGGAGAGTGTCAACCCTATTGTAAATCACCAAGAGAGCTACTACAAAAGATGGTGTTGAATGGTCTAATAGGGCGGTAACCTACTAGTGAACCCAACAAAGTTCCATCCATAGATCAACATCCATTGTATCACCATGACATGGTCCTATGTAAAAGAACGTGTTACCTATGTATGGGACTTAACATGTTGTATTTGAATGCATTACTCACATTAGGACTTAACAAGTTGTTATGTGTTGCCTAAATATAAGATTATGCATACATGTGTCTAGATGTGTTACACATGCATGATATTTAGCAAGTTTATAGGTGTTACTCATTATGAGATTTAGCATATGTGTTTGTGTGTACAATAGAGAGATGAAGTAACAATGCTTAGATTTGAGAATGACTTAGAAAGTATACCTAACATCTAGGGCTAAATTACTCTAAACCATGCTCAACATTTGTATTTGCTACACCATGAGAGAGAGAAATATGTCCAAGGAGGGTGTATATATTCCCCCTCCTTATCATTTCTAGGTACTAGACATGAGAAGGAAGGGAAAGAGGATACCTACTTTACACAACAAGGAGATATCCTTATAGCAACAATGTAGACTATATTCATAGCGAAGAGCCATGACTCTTACAATCTAAAAACATAGACAATCATGACAAGGATATATCACTCATGGAAAAAAGATCCTCAAAAGGGAGAAATCTTAATACAAGATGCCCACCTAAGAGGAGTGCTTGATTAAGATAATTGTTAGAAACAATAGTCCACCAAGATAATTGAGAGAGGGGGTGAATCAGTTATCTAATAATTAAAACATTTATCAACCTTAAACAATCTTATCCATTCAACCAAAGTAAACAACAACCATAACAAGATGCACATAGAAAATTACACCAGATATGTTAACTAGGGAAACCCTTGATCAAAGGGAAAACCCCAGTGGGAATGATGCCCAGAAGATGATGTACTGATATAAATTTTCCTTATTAGAGGATGCACCCTGTTAGGAGTCTATTACAACATTTAGTACATATGAGTCCCTGTTAGGAGATTTTGGATTCTTGTTAGAAGATTCCAACCCTGTTAGGAGTTGTGCCAACCATGTTAGGAGTTGTAGAAGATAGAAGGACCCACTATCCAAACAGCTTATGGAGCAAGATCACCAAACTCACTGTCCAATTGATCTCTCAACTATTCCTTGCAGAATAATTGTGTGTACTAAACTTTAACTTCTTTCCTTTGTCTTATCAACCAGACCAATCACTATCAAACCTTGTAGGCTAGGTCATGAACTTCAGATCCAAGTATCAAACTTCAGATCATGTGATAAAAACTTTGGCAATGAAGTTTCCTTTACTTTTGCTTTGCTTTGTTTATCTTCACATTCCGCTCTTTTTTTGCTTATAATCATTCACATTCATCCATACATACACCTCTTGTGGTAAAGGAAAATGTCATTCCTGTATACCAAATCCATAAAAAAATTACTTGAGTCAGTTGCTACACCTTCTCAATTAATTATTATAGGACCACATTAAGAACATGTTACACTTAGCGATAACATTAATCTTTCACCTTGCAACTTGAATAACTTTTCGTACATGTAACATTATAATGAGCAAGCTTGTCCATGTTATCACCAACATGTCTTCTTTACATATTTAACTTTATCTTATTAGAATAATAAATCTACTAAGAGATATAAAAATTTTACCAGAGCATGCCTCTATAAACTCTATCTTAGAATAGTCTTCACCAAAACTTGCATAAATTCTTCTAGACTTAATATATTATGCTTTCAAGGTTAGCTATATATACTAGACACATAGTATAATCTCCCTTTAACCTTGCTACTAAAAGTACTCAATGATCTGTCTGTACCAACCTGATCGTTACTGTTGTTCTTTTGTCAGATACCACAGAAAACTTCTATGTTGACATCAATGAGAAACATAGTCATGAATGTAACATATCATCATGATAATGATTTAATAATGTTTCTACCATACTCCCCCATAGGAATATCATTAGCATTCATGCTTCCAACAATCTCCCCCTTTGGCATTGATGGCAACATAGATGAAAAAATCTAGTTCCAAGAATACCAACTACAAAAGACTATTAATCTTTCTTTTCAAATCCTCTTCATCAATCATTCTCCCCCATTGATATACCTCAATGTGCTTTACATCAAACTATCTTTTCATGATGTAGTTTCTCCTATTCTACTAATTCTAAACATGTTGTACTTGTTCTTACTTGTTTTTAATGTTGTACGTCTTCCCCATTGACATCAATGTCAAAGGTTTCATCAACCATCAAACTCTACAACAATTGTTTCTTACTTAGCTCAAGTGTCCAAAGACACTATTAAAAAACAACATCCAAAAAGAGTCCTAGATGACTCTGTCCATCATAGATACTCCCCCTTACAGAAAACATTAGCATTCAGTCCAAACAAATAATAGTGCTCTGTTACACTGGACTGATGCACTCTTGCATCATCTACTATGATGTAGGAAGGTGCATAATCCCTAGCATACCTCACAAATACTCAAAAGTCTCTTTGGGAAGAGGGTTAGTGAAAATATTTGTAATCTGCTCTTTAGTGCTCACATACTCCAATCTAATTTCCTTTTCTACAACTTTCTCTCTCAACATTTGATATTTAGTGCCTCTCCCATTTGACTTTTGTAAGTCATCCTGATGGATGCAACCTTGTTGATCTTTTGTTGTGATGGATCATGATTGTGACCTTGAGTGGTTTACACCGTAGAGGTGATTTGATGTGTGTTTCTGTATCAATTGCTTTGGTTATGCTTTGACTGATTTATGAGATTATGATGTGATTTTTGGTTCATTGTGGTTTGTGCTGGTGGTTACCAAGATTGATGTGGTATCATGAGGTTGTTCCATGATTACCTTGAGATGTGTGAAGAGATTGCACTATGTACTATTACCATGCTACACTTGACTAGGTTCCTGTAGTAGTGGCTAGTCATGTTTATGACTGTGTTCTCTGATATCTTTTAAGTGCCTTTAAGTGTTGTTTAAAAAATCATTATTAAATGCTTAAGTAATTAAGAATGTATTGTTCATGTTGGATTATTTTGTTATGTGTTGCGGACATTTACCTTGTCATATTTTGATTTGAGAGATATTTGTTACTTATGTGATGTTATGCTTTGATTTCAGTATCATAGATTTTAGACTACTATGTTGTTCAATCGATCATATTGCATGATGATGCCATTTTGAGATGACAATGTGTTTCATGATGAAACTTGGTTATCTAGTATTTGGAAATACCTCTGATTATGTTAGGTGATAGATTTAATGCTATGGTTATTTACTTCATTCCTGCGTTGATATGCTTTATGCAAACGTGAGTGATGTAAATAGATTATTTTAATATAATGTAAATGGTTAAATTAGGTGATTTTATGCATTTATTACTTTGGCTATGTTATTATATGCAATTGCACTTGATCATGTTGTTTAGTGTGTAGGATTTATATCCCTGGCAGTGACACATGGAGTTAGTGATTCAGCCATTCATATTTTACCAATGTCGTCCTTATATGGTCAATGTATCCTTAATTAAATGTTTAATTTAATCCTTTTGGTGATTATTAAATCCAAACTCATTTGCATTATGTGATTAGACCAGTAAGCATGTCTGTGCATTTAGAGGTTCACATTGTCGCAAAAGTTATTAAGGAAATTTCTATGTTTTTGGGTTTTCAGACTTTTTAATTGATTTATTTTTATTTATGGCAGCTTTGCCATAGATGAATTCCTATTTCTAGGAATAGCCTATTTTCGGTTGGGTCAATTCGGGGTTTAACTAGGTTGGCTAGTTATTTGCCCTAATCGATTATTCACTTGAAAAGTGAATAAATATCCAAAAAGGAATTTAATTCCTCACTTCTCACTTTTGAATTAGAAAGTTTGAGAGTAAAACTCAAATTTTTCTTCATGAGGATTTTTTTTTTGTTTGTTGTGGAAGCTATGGGCGTGGGATCATCGCGAGGTTGATCTCGTTGGATCTAGCTCGGGGAGACCTTAGATTGCCATAATTTCCAGCCACTTCTACAGGGTTTTTATTTTCTGGTTCAGTTTCCTGATTTTCCCTTTTGGCTGTGAGGTAGGGCTCTCCTGTTTTATTAGTTCAGCTCCGTTTCTACTTATGTTTTTGGTAGCCATTTGTTTGGAGGCTAAGAACTAGTGTTCCTCCATTTCTGTATGCTAGTTCTACCCAGTTGAGCGAGTACGAACATTTCCTTATTTTTTGAGATGAGGGTTTAGGGTTTTATGCTATTATGCTGGCTATTTTTGCATATGGTGTCCGAACTTGATTTTTTTAGATTTTTGGGGATTTTTGTACCCAAAGGCCAATTAGGTTTTAATTTTGAAGTTTTTCCAAATTTGGATTTTTTACCTCATTTTGCATGCCACCCTATTTTCTTGGGTTGTCTTGGCACAATGTGAGTCGTAGACATTGATGATCCATTTGGATATCAGTCAAACCACTATTGCACTTTTTTGTTGCATTGGGGTGCATGTTACATCCGTACTCCTAACACTATGGTTGGTTGAGTGATTTTATACCTAGTGTTATGGTTTCTTTTCGACCCTTGTTATTGTTTCGTGGACACTGGGATTCATGTAGAATCCATGCTCCTAGATTGAGGTCGGTTGAGTGAGTTCATGATGTTTGGTCTTGTTGCATCATTAGGATTCATGTAGAATCCATACTCACAGATTGAGGCCGATTGAGTGATTTCGTGATGTATGATTTTATTGGCTTTGAAATTCGTGTAGAATCCATCCTTCCCGTGTTGCTTTCAGTTGGGTGTTTTCTTTGCATTGTGTTCTCATCATGTCCTTGTGTTATGATCTTTGTGATGGTGGTGCACCACACACGAGTACGTGTGCGTACATTTTTTGGGTGACTTGTGAGGCCCAATCTTCTGTGGTACTTCTGGAAGTTATGAACATTGGGGTTGGGATGGGAGTATGCATGCCCATGGGCACTTGTCGTAGGATGAGCATGGGTAGGGTACGGTAGCATATGGAGGGGGCTTCTATCTCCTAGCTCAGCGATCATGGCACCATGGGTTGGTAGAGGAAGCTTTATATAAGTGATAACTAAATAAAATGTGTGAATGGTAATAAAACTTAAGATAATAAAATGTTGTGCTGAGCCATTCTGTTGAGGGATGCTGAATCCACACAATCCAGCTTGGGATTTTCAATGCCAAGTGACTCTCCATGATGTTAGTCCCTACTTAGTAGCCTTTTGAGTGTCTGACCAGGACCTATACTCCTTGCATCGTCTTAGGTTCTTGGTTTCAGCCATCATACTGTCTGGCTTGAGTGTTAGCCATGGATGTTGTTTTGTGTGTTTTGTGGTTGGATCTTTATGTCCATTAGCATGGTGGGTGTGGACCTATAGGTGCCATGTGGTTGGGAGGCATAGCTACCTTCACCACTGCTAGGGACCGGTGTACAAAGATGATCTTTCATCCTTGTGCGACCGTTGCTAGATGTTTTCACTTGATACTTCAAGTTTCAGAGTATGCTTTCTTGTGATTTATGCTTTCATTGGAATGCTTGGATATCATGTTTAGATGATGTTAGTTTATTTGACACATTCCCATATTATGATGTTTAGCACATGCCTAGATGATGTGAATTGCTATATTAGATTATCTATTGCTTATTGGTGTATATGAGCAATGTTAGTATGCTAATAGAAACCAAATTTAAATAAAGCTTCTACAAACTAACCAAAATTCATAAACTTCAAGATAGACTAAGATGAGCTCTCAATTGAGAATATTAGCCATTAATGGACTCTCTCAATAAGAAGCTCTCTTGTTGAGTGGCTTTGTCTAAATAGATAGGATGTATGCTCAAGCTTATGCTTCAAAAATGGCTTCAAATGGGGTTGGAATTTGGGTGTGAGTGTATGGTTTTGATGTAAAATGGATTTTTAAAATGGCATTATGACTTTACTTCATGGATTGTGTTAAAATGGCTTGGGAGAGGATTCCTTAAATAGGCAAAGGGCTTGAGGGATCAAGGGCTAGGATGCAAGGATGGGAAAAAGCTCATGGAGGGCTTAGATTGCATGAGAGGAGAGCACATGGATTGTGCTTCCTTACAACCAATCAAGGAGTGACACATGTCACAGGGTGAGAGGATGGAAAGGGCAAGGATGAGCCAACAAAGGAGGCTCAAGAGATAAAATCTTCATAAAGACCCTTCATAAGTGCTTTGTAAGAACATTTATGACTTTGTGGGCTTTATAAAGTTTTGTGGTTGAAGATATTTGTGAGAGATACCATGAAATTCAAATTTGAGGGTTTAGGGGGGTTTTAAGCTTGCTTAGGGTTGTAAAAATGATTAGAGGAAGGGTTAGAGATGGCTTAGGACTAGGCAAGTGGATGGCAAGTGGATTGCAATTAATGAGGGTGGGTGAAGGAGGAGATATTTGTTAACTTTGGCTTGGGTTAGTAAGTCTTAACCCATTTTTAGGGAATGTGACAAGGTTAGGAGGGGATTAGGATTAGGTTTAAAGACATCTTCTAGAAGAGTCTAGACTTTGGATGAGGATAAAGACTTTCTAGAATAGTCTAGAATTTCCTAGGATGAGGATGAAGACTTTCTAGAAGAGTCTAGAATTTCTTAGGATGAGGATAAATTAGATTTTTAGGAAATAAATAAAGTTTTATTTATTTCAAGGGTTTGGGTTGAGGAGATATTTATTAAAACTTTTTTAATAAACATGAGGATTAATATTTAATCTTAATTAAATATTTTGAGTTGGGATTAGGGGTAGGAAATGATGGGATTAGCCTTTAATCAAAATTAAAGAAGGATTAGAATATTTTGGAAGAGGTTAGTGGTCTTAAGGAAATTGGCTAAGTTTTGGGCAAAAAATAAATTTTTTATTTATTTTAGGATTTTTGGTCAATTTATTAATTAAATAATTAATAAATAAGGAAATAATGTTTAAATAAGATTTAAACATTTTTGGGAGGGATTCCTTAATTAAATATTTTTAATTAAGATAAAGGGATTTAATGGCATAAAAATTAATTAATTAATTAATTAATGATGATGTCATCAGGAATTTTTCAGAAAATAAAAAATACTTTATTTTCTAAAGGTTTTTAGGTGTCTACATTTTGCCCCTCTTTGATGTGATGCCACAAGTGGCATGGCATCAAAGATAAGAAAATAAGATGCCCAAGGCTAGAGCAGAAGAGGAGAGAATGGACTGCAAGATGCCCCCTCAAGAAGGTGGCGGGGAGAGAAAGCGAGGCTCGATGACTTCTTGAAAAGTACAAGAATTCGAGATGAGCAAGAAGACTTAGATTGGCTTAAGAGAAGAGGTTTAGTTAGCTCAAACTCTCACTACGGGAGAATGATGAAGGGAGAATCAGAGGCACAAGAGGAAGCAAGCTTAAGATCTCAGGGATTGCAGAGGATGAAGGAGCGGAGCGCTATAAAAGGAATCCAGGATGGGGAGATGGATGAGGGGATTAAAAAAGCTGATGCAACAGGATTTCAAAGAGTCAGATTGGCGGAAGATGGGTTTTGGAGATCCCTAGGACTAGGATTGTGGATCTCGAAAGATGAGGCTTGGTGGATTGATTTGGATTGGTGGATCCCTAAGACTAGGATTGTGGATCCCTAAAGCTAAAGGTGAGGAGTGATTCAAAGAGATACTGATGCATAAGCTAGGGTAGGAGAGATGGATGCTGGATATGGATGGGGGATAATGGAGATGAAGGAAAACCATTAAAGCTTTTTGAGCGGGGGGGATACTTCAAAGAGAGGTACCACCATGTAGTTGAGCACTAGATTTGCTACAGGATTGTTGGTTAATTGCCAAGGTTACCAAGAACATCAAGGCCTTTTCACCAACTGTCTAGAGGACTGACGAATTGACTCAAAACAAACACGCAAGGATTGCCCTAGTATCACACATGAATCCCAGAGGAAGCAGTGTGGAAACGACACTGGGTAACCCACAAGCAAAAAAGAAAACAAGCAAAAGACATGATCAAGACCTTACGCTCTGATTGCCCCATTCACAGTATACCATGATATGGAAGATCGTGGCAACCTTGAGGAGGGAACAAGGAGATTGCTTGGAAAAGATATTTCAAGACCCAATAGGGAAGAGTCCAAATCAAAAGAAAGCGAAAATCCAAAAGAGAACCATTTGCCAACGAGATGGGTAGGACGAGGTACTAACGGACCAAGATCAGACATGAGGAAAGCTATATCCTGCAAGGACCTATTGGAGAGCACCTAAGCTGGTGGATTTGGATGAGTGATGCATTTGGCAAGCTGAACTAAGAAAGATAACACTTTGGTGATAGGAAATCTAGCTAAAGGATGCATTGGAATAGCTAACCAAGATGTGCGATGGGTGCAAGATGCTGATCAAGGACGAACTGACACGAACACTGGATAGATGCAATGGTACTAAGCTAAAGAGGATGTACAAGCTGACAGACCAAGATATTTACAAGTGAGCTAATCAAGATATGGTACAAGCTAACGGACCAAGATAGTTACAAGCAGGCAAAAGCTCAGGATGATAGGATAGCGGGATGGTTCGATGTTGTGCAAGATGTGAAAGCTAAGGGTGGGGTGATAGTGAAAGATATGGATTTGGCAGGATGCATCCAATGATGATGAGAGATTTTGTGACCAAGGATAGCTAGAGGAGCAGGATGAGATGGCTGGATAGGATGGTAGATAGCTAGGATTATGATGGATATAAAGAGATGACATTGGGTTTGCATGAGGATAGCCTAGAGCTAGATACCAATAACAAGGGAGGATGGACAAGACAAGATCTCCAAGGAATATAGTGCCCCCAATCAAAAGATAACATGTGGAAGGAGGTCTTATGATGGATGTGATAGGATTGAAGCTAGGATGGAAAAAGCTGAAGGGGCTAGGGAGATGGATGATAGCTGAGATGATTAGCTGAAGCTGCATAAGATTAGTGGATGGTGTGAGATGGAAGCTGGAGGATGGAGGATAGGTGGATAGATTGGAAGATGGAGTTGGATTTCAAGAGATGACCAAAAGCATAAGGGTGATAGGCTAAGCTGGGGATGGCGGGATTACGCATGACGCTTGTTTGCCAAGTTTTTATCATGGTACTTGTCCAAGGTGCTTGAATTGCCAAGTTTTCACCAGTGGACGCTTTATTTTTCTTTATTATTTTTTGACTTTTTGACTTTTTGACTTAGCTAGAATGATTTTGGCTTTCTTCAGCTATTTTTGGCTCATAGATGTTGGTAGGATGGATGAAAAAAGATTGGATTGAACAAGTGGAATGGTGGGTGGGAGTTTGACAGATAATGGATGCAAAGACATAAGGCTTGTGGGTAAATGGATGAGGAAAATGGAAAGATCATCATTGGCACACACCTTGAGAGGTGATAAAGTAGTGGGAAAGATGGTTTTGAGCGAGGTTGAGGAGAAAATGGAGGAAGAGAAAGATAAGGACTAAAAGTAGAGTTGGAAGATGGAGGATGGGAAATTTAGGATAAGAAGCATATGGACTAAAAGTGGATTGGGGGGATGAAGGATGCTTATATGGGGATTTGGATGAAGGATGGATGGATGAGGCTTTTTGAGTAGCATGAATGGATGCCAATTGAGATTTTTCTTTGAGATGCATTTCTTTTATGAGCATCTTGGGTATCCACATGATTTTTGACTTTTTTAGCTTGGGCTTTTGTGGCCTCTTGACTTTTTCTTTGATTGGGATTAAATTTTTCTTGTTTTGAACATGTATTTTAGAAGGGACATGTTGAGACTTGGATTTTTGTGGATTGTTGGATTTATGCTTTTGTATTTTGGCATCCAATATGCTTCTATTAACCATGGGATGGGAACAAGAGCATGGAAGAGATGGAGGGATAATTGATGGAGTGATAGGGTTTAACGGTTGGAAGGGATTCAAGGGTGAGTGCCTTTGATGATCTAGCTGGTGGATTTGAGGGGATGGAAGGATAGATTGGAACATAGGATATGGATGGATATAATTGCCCAAAATGGATGGAGGGAAGGAAGGATATGGGCCCAAAATGGATGGAAAAGGGGAAGGTGAAGGTCCCAAAATAGATGGAGGGGATAAAGGATTCATATTAGGTATGTAAGGACCCAAAATGGATGGAAAGGGTGTGGGATTTATATAAGGGATATATGGACCCAAAATGGAGGGTTGGAGATAAGGAGTAGGATGAGGGCCCAAAATAGATGTGGAATAAGATTGATGGGAAATTTGGGGTGGAGATGGAAGGACTTGGGACCATGCAGGAATAGCGGGGATACCAACATCTAGAAATACATTTTCATTTCTTTTTTCAATATGATGTTCATTATTTGGAACACAAGATGTGAGTCCATTACTAGCTGAAGGAGTTGGAGCTTCGGATATGATAATTAGTTCTTCTTCGATGGATCTATCATCATGGATTATGGGAGATGTATAATCATGAAGTAGAGGAGATGGGAGGATAGGATCTTGAGTTGGGTGGGCTGAGGGAAAGGGATCTTGAGATGGAGTAAGTAAGATGGTAGGATTTAGATATGGAGGGGATGGTAAAAGTGGATCATGTAGGGGAATAAGTGGGATGGTGAGATCTACTGTTCTGTTGGAGGATATTTCAACATGCTTTTGGACAAGATCTTGACAGGAATGGATGGGAGTGGATGCATGAGGTTTATTATATGGGATTTGGATAATGCTTGGAGGAGGAGATGTGGATGGGATTTGGAGCGATTCGATGGGTGGTGGGAATTTGATGCTTCCGAGAAGTGGAAGGATTTTAAGCAATTTGATGGATGGTATGGGGATGATAGCTATGGGAGATGGGGTGATATTATAGATGGGGAAGCTTCATCCCTGACTACTTCACATGGTTGGGTTAGATGACATGGCTTATCGACTGTTGGAGGCATTTTTTCTTGTATTTCCTCTAGGAGATTCCTTGGAGACTCATGTGTCGAAGTTGGAGGTGGTAGATTGATAAGAATAGCTGGTGTGATGAGGGTGGAAGATTGGAAGCTTGGTTGATTGGGTGATGGAGGAGAAGCTAGGATATCAGATGGCATGACTAGATAGTTTGGAATAACTCTTGGATTTTGGGGGATGCTTGGGGGAATGTTTCTAAGGCTTTCAATATACCCATCATAGTCAACAAGATTTTCATCATCATTGGAATAGGAGGTGGCGGGAGTAAGGACAATACGACCGAACACATCATGATAGGTTTGGGATTTCATGTTTTGATGATGAGTCGGATGGGGATGGGGTCTTGCATATGGATGAACACAGAAGCTCATGGTTGGATTTGGATTAAGCGCAGATTTTGGATTGGCTGATGAAGGATTTCCTAGGGAGAGTCAAAGTTGTATGACAGACCTAAGGAGGATTGGCTGGAGATTTTTGGCTTTCCTGTGGATGGAAGACTTCAAGGGCATGCTATCAAAAAGTGAGAGTTTTGCTTTCCTATGCGCTAGATTGGTGGAGATTGTGTCAACTTAAGGATAGACTAATGATCCTATGGGCATGACACGAGATTGACCACTTTTGGATCCCAACCTTTAGCTCAAGGTGATGAGGGATAACAAGTGACAAAGCTAGATTACCCTAGACAAAGCTCTGTCAAAGGGATAACCTTGGTGAGGCTGGTCGATTGGTCAGATTGATTGGATAGAAAATTCTAGCAGAATGACAACTCTCTAAAGGCTTCAGTGTGATTTTGGATTGGGTTGCTAGCTGGCTGGGGGGATGATTTGGAGAGACTTTGGATTTGGGATTGTTCTAAAGAAAGGAACTAGATAGATTTGGTTGCAGCGGGGGAGCTTGGATGATTTTCTGATGAGGCAGTGACTACGCTAAGTATGCCTTGAGCTGGGAGATTTCTGCTTTTTTGGGATTTTGACCAAAGTTGGCAAACATTCACTCAAAAGCTATGAACAAACAAGCAGACAAAATTTTGGAGCAAGCACGTCAAACACACCAACATCCTAGGAAGCTTTCTACAAGGATGAAATTTGTTATAGCTAGGGAGTCCTCGATATACACAAGCTACGTGAGGCCCAAATCCGTAGATGAAACCAAAAAGATGTCACACAGCCAAGAGGAGCGGTAACCCACTTCTCCTCTTTCACTTCTCAAGGGTATAAAGTTCCTTGAGGCTTAGCCTGAGTGACAAAATCTTGATTCCAAGAGAGGTGTCTTTGGATTCACCTCCCGATTTTTATACTTCGTCGGAACGCTGGAGTTGAGGTCGTCCCAAGGGGTGATAAAATCCCCAAGCAAGCCTCCTAAAAAGTGTAAAACAATACCACATACATGATCTTGGGCTTTAAAAAACACGTGTATATTCCAATTGATGATTTAGATTTTGTAAGCTATGATTGAAGACACTTGTGATTATGGCATACAATGTTCATTCCAATTTGACAGCATCGTCAGCATAATGAAAGTCGAGAGATCGTCAACATAAGAAATGAGAGCATCATTGAAAATGCGTCCAAACCATGCAATGTTCATTGATTGTTAGGCATTCAAGATTGAATGTGAGTTTGTTTTAAGCCCAAAACAAAGATGTGTGAAACTCGATTGTCAAGCGCGCACTCAGAGGCCCTCCACGTCAAGATTTGTCCAATTTTTATGCCCAAATGAAGTGTGAGTGAGATTAATGCGAATTCAAAGAATTTTCTAACTTAGAAAAACCACTAAAGACCCAAGTGAGTGGAGTTTGATCTTTGTGGAGCACTTAACACCCTCTTAGGTAGACCCATCCCCATAGATGGTGCTGAGATTGCAACCAATGGTTAAATTGATGGGTGATTAAAGAGGGTGAGTCCAACTACAAACTTACTCAAAGTGTCTTTATTAGTTTATTAGAAAATTTCAAAAATGTGGATTCTTTTTATGCCCCAAAAGATGATTATTTGATCTATGGCATTCAAGATTGGATTTGTTGTTTTAATCATGCATTCATAAAAAAAACAAACTTGATTTTAATCCATGGCACTCAAGAGTGATTTTAGCAACATCCATTCAAAGACAAGTGATTAAACATTCAAGTTTTTTCCTTTGAGCATTCAAGATTGAGATTTTGTGTGTTGTTTTAAGAACTTTGAAGTGCTTTGTTTTAACCTTAGATCATTCAAGATTGTTTTGGACTCAAAAGTGAAAATGACTCTTTCGACTTTGGTTTTCATTCAAGATTTTGTGTTCTAATTTGCATATTTTAAGCCCAAAAATGATATTCCTAGATTGTTTTGATGCATGAAAAACCTAAGAAACATTCAAGATTTTGCAACAAGACATTTGTTTGGAACAAATAACAAAGCTTTTTAGGACAATTTTGGCAACCATTTAGGACTCTTAGTTTTCATGAGATTTTTAAAAGAACTTTAAAATATTTGCAAATGAGGTTCATTTTATCCTTGATTGATGCTTTGAGTTTGATTTAGATTTTAGTGTGCACTTAATGTTGATTTTGAACCTTTTGAAATGGAAACTTGAAGTTCTTTTTAAATTCCAAAAAATGAAGTGTTCCTAACTTTGCATGAATGCATCTAAAACCTTGATGTTGCAAGGATGCAAATGATTGGATTGGTTTAGTTTCACTTGTTAAAATATTTTTATTTTTTTTGCAAATTTTTAGTTTTTAATGGATTTAAGTATGATTTGGGGGTTCATTTTAAGCACTAAAAAGAAGTGTGTATGATTTTGCTTCCTTAAAAAAAAATGGCCAAGATCTCCCACAAGAAGAAGAAGAAGAAGTAGATGGAATAAGAAGAATATAGACAAGAAGAGGAAGAAGAATTCCAAGTGCTTTGTCCACCTATAAGCTTGAAAAATCTGCAAATACTATGAGATAGACTATGAGTTCCTTTGTCTTCTTCATGCTCATGTGGATCTACAAAACCAATTTATACAATCCTACCAATCACAAAAACAAGTAAAATTAGCCAAAAATAGCAAATGACATACAAAACTTGACTAAAAAAGCTAATGAAGATGACCCATGCGGGGTCCCACTGGGCGTGCCAAAATGTATATGAGCAATGTTAGTATGCTAATAGAAACCAAATTTAAATAAAGCTTCTACAAACTAAACAAAATTCATAAACTTCAAGATAGACTAAGATGAGCTCTCAATTGAGAATATGAGCCATTAATGGACTCTCTCAATAAGAAGCTCTCTTGTTGAGTGGCTTTGTCTAAATAGATAGGATGTATGCTCAAGCTTATGCTTCAAAAATGGCTTCAAATGGAGTTGGAATTTGGGTGTGAGTGTATGGTTTTGATGTAAAATGGATTTTTAAAATGGCATTATGACTTTACTTCATGGATTGTGTTAAAATGGCTTGGGAGAGGATTCTTTAAATAGGCAAAGGGCTTGAGGGATCAAGGGCTAGGATGCAAGGATGGGAAAAAGCTCATGGAGGGCTTAGATTGCATGAGAGGAGAGCACATGGATTGTGCTTCCTTACAACAAATCAGGGAGTGACACATGTCACAGGGTGAGAGGATGGAAAGGGCAAGGATGAGTCAACAAAGGAGGCTCAAGAGATAAAATCTTCATAAAGACCCTTCATAAGTGCTTTGTAAGAACATTTATGACTTTGTGGGCTTTATAAAGTTTTGTGGTTGAAGATATTTGTGAGAGATACCATGAAATTCAAATTTGAGGGTTTAGGGGGGTTTTAAGCTTGCTTAGGGTTGTAAAAATGATTAGATGAAGGGTTAGAGATGGCTTAGGACTAGGCAAGTGGATGGCAAGTGGATTGCAATTAATGAGGGTGGGTGAAGGAGGAGATATTTGTTAACTTTGGCTTGGGTTAGTAAGTCTTAACCCATTTTTAGGGAATGTGACAAGCTTAGGAGGGGATTAGTATTAGGTTTAAAGACATCTTCTAGAAGAGTCTAGACTTTGGATGAGGATAAAGACTTTCTAGAATAGTCTAGAATTTCCTAGGATGAGGATGAAGACTTTTTAGAAGAGTCTAGAACTTCTTAGGATGAGGATAAATTAGACTTTCAGGAAATAAATAAAGTTTTATTTATTTCAAGGGTTTGGGTTGAGGAGATATTTATTAAAACTTTTTTAATAAACATGAGGATTAATATTTAATCTTAATTAAATATTTTGAGTTGGGATTAGGGGTAGGAAATGATGGGATTAGCCTTTAATCAAAATTAAAGAAGGATTAGAAGATTTTGGAAGAGGTTAGTGGTCTTAAGGAAATTGGCTAAGTTTTGGGCAAAAATAAATTTTTTATTTATTTTAGGATTTTTGGTCAATTTATTAATTAAATAATTAATAAATAAGGAAATAATGTTTAAATAAGATTTAAACATTTTTGGGAGGGATTCCTTAATTAAATATTTTTAATTAAGATAAAGGGATTTAATGGCATAAAAATTAATTAATTAATTAATTAATAAATGATGATGTCATTAGGACTTTTTCAGAAAATAAAAATACTTTATTTTCTAAAGGTTTTTAGGTGTCTACAATTGGTTTAGCATGTTAGATTTCCTTATTACAATGTTCAACATGTAATAGGTGATGTTATCTACTTGTAGGATTATCTAATGCTTTACTACTAGCATTTTAGATTTCCTTATGCTTATATTGGTAGCATGTTTAGTTGTAATGTCCCTATTACGATAGTATCAACGATCTAATCGGTGGCTTGGGATGTTACGCACGAGGGATGGCTAGGATCCATGATGGTCCTATGATGCTATTGACGGTTGGGAGGAACTGCATACCTAGTTAGGTTGTTTTATGCATCATGTTGTTAGTTATGCTTAATGTGATGTTTCCTTTCTATTCTTCCCTTGCTTTTGATTAGATGGTTAGAATTTGCTTCCAGTTTTCCATCTTTTAGCTTTAATTCAAGTGTTCTCACCTTGAAATGTGGATCTGGTACTCCCTGGTGTGGAGGAACTTTGTTTCGTAGTTTCCTTAACTTTTTATATTAAAAAAATTGTTCACACAAGAGGGAACTTCTTTGCGCAAAATTCTGTTGTTTTGTAATTTCACGCAAAAAATAGGGGCTATTTAGGCTTGTCGAGAATAAGTTTGAAAGTTGGTTTTGGATACCCTTTTGGGTTTTTCACCTTCCTAGTTCAAAACAGATTTTCTAGGGGTTTAAAATATATCGTTCAAGTATAAGTTGACGTATATTTAATTCCTTATACTTAAGATATATTTTAATAAATGTGACAAATCTTTTGAGATAGGTTTCAAACCTCTCCTAGATAAGATAAAGATTCTAGGAAATTTTAGGGCTTTAGAAATCCAGACTTAGCCAATTTTCAGGGCTTCAGGATTTCAAGCTTAGCCAAATTTTAGGATTCTACATTTTACCCTAGCTTGGTGTTTTGTTGATGAGTGGTCATTTCTTTGAGGCCTCATCATGTGCGTGGTCGTTGTTGGCTTTTGTTTGTGTGTGTTAGTTTGGTAGTGGCATTCGAAGATTCGTTGGTTGCTAGGATTGTGGTGAAGTCTTCCATTGCGATTTTTGTGATCCTTTTATGATGTTGTCATGTGCATTCATACTTGTAAAAAAAAAAAGATTTTGGCTTGTATTTCATCCTTGTTTCCAAGGATCTTTGGGTGGTCATTACATGACACTTGATAGAAATGTGCTTGGTCTTAGAATGCAACACTGGATTCTTAGACATATTTATTGTGCTTGTGTTGTCACAATGTATGACAACAGGTTCACTAAATTCTATCCTTATATCCTTCAACATCCGCTTCATCCAAACAACTTGATTACAATTGTTTGCTCCTGCAACATATTTTGCTTTTGTTTTACTTTGTGAGGTACAATCCTACTTCTTTCTTACCCAAGAAACTAATCTTCCTCCAAGAAAGAAGGCTTCACCACTAGTGCTCTTTCTATCATCCATATTGCTTGCCCAATCGGCATCAGTATAAGCCTATAGAGTGAAATCATTAGATTTATCATACCACAATTTGAACTCATGTGTTCCTTTTAGGTATCTAAATATCCTTTTGACTATTGCATAATGTGCTTCTCTAGGATCAGCTTGGAATCTTGCAACAATTCGAACTGCATTTTCTATATCCAACCTTGTGTGAGTCAGATATTGCAAACCTCTGATCATAGATCTATACTTTGTCTGCTTAATAGTAGGTGTCTCATCCTTTGTAGATAACTTGTGTCCAGTTATCATAGGTGTTCCAATGGGTTTACATGTTTCCAAACCAAACCTTTTTAGTAAATCTTTCAAATACTTAGTCTAAGGAATAAAGATTCCTTCTTTATCCTGCACAATCTGTAA
The DNA here is from genome assembly GCA_028749045.1 of Cupressus sempervirens. Lineage (NCBI taxonomy): Eukaryota > Viridiplantae > Streptophyta > Pinopsida > Cupressales > Cupressaceae > Cupressus > Cupressus sempervirens. The sequence continues at coordinate 91,710,389 of CM053792.1, forward strand.
TACTAGAAAATATTTCATTTCTCCTATCACACTCATTTCAAATTCCTTCTTCATTTCTTCTACAAACTTGTCACTTTCATCATCATTTCCTCCAAATATGATATCATTAACAAATATTACCAAAATCATTAATCCATCATCAATTTCTTTCCAATAGAGATTACTATCCACCATTCCTTTGCTATATCTAATATTTGTCAAATGCTTGTCGAACCTTGCATCCCAAGTTCTGGGTGCTTGCTTCAAGCTGTACAATGCTTTCTTCAATATCCATACTATGTCCCTATCATTTGTTAAAGGACAATATTCACACTGTTCAATGTATACATCTTCTTCAAGTTCTCCATTCAGAAATGTTGACTTGACATCCATCCGATATACTTTGAATTTCTTATATGCTGCATATGCTAAGAATAACTTTACTGCTTCTATTCTTGCCATAGGAGCATAGGTTTCATCATAGTCTATTCCTTCTTGTTGTGAGTAACCTTTGTTGATCTTAGATTGGTTTTGACTAGTGAATGTCACCACACTTAAGTTATTTACTTAGTTCATGTTGAACTAGTAGGACATGTCGAGCACATGTAAATATTAGACCATGCCGAGTCATAGTGAGTGTCGAGCCACTCATGTGCTGAGTCACTCAAGTGTTGAGCAGACAAACTATGCCGAGTGACACAGGACCTGAGTAAACAGTGGATGCTGAGCAATACAAGTGCCAAGTCACATTATAAAGATTAGTGTATGTCAAGCATCAGAGACTTTAGATGCCGAGTAAAATAGTTTGGACATATTTGTTTGTAATGGCACAAACAATTATGTAAACCATTTTTTAGCCGACTTAAGATTAGATTTCAATATTTTGGAGATAAGGACGAATATTTAGTTGGATTCCCTATGTAATTACATGTAGCCAATTAAAAAATGGGAAGGTTTAAGCAACAACATGGATAAATCTTAGCCATAGATTCATACCTAATCCTAAGTCAACAAGTCTTCTTAAGGAGGACAAAACCCTAAACTCTTTATGAGTGTGTAAGGAATTAAAGGAGCGAAGAGAGAAATTTGCATGCGTAGAGCATTCGTAGTGACTTAGAAGTTATGAAGTGAAACTGCATTGCAAAATCAATTAGATTAGAATAGAAGATAAAGAAGAGCATACAACAAAGAGACATCTGATCAAGAAGGATCAGGAAGACAAGTGTTTAGAGGTGATCTATTATTAGGCAAGCAAGTGCTAACCATAGAATCAAAGTTGAGACATTCTAACAGGTGATTTCAATCAAAATCTCTTAACAAAGTAGTCCTAACAAGCTGTATGAAATCCTTTAACATTGTACTTACTTAGTTGTGAGTTAAAGTCCTTTAGCAAGGCACACTTCTAATAGAATGTTGAAATCCTCTAACAAGGTGACACCTAACAGTCTTTGTAAGCCTTTAATAGGGTAGATCATGACTCATGATCAAAACATTGTAACCTTCATTGGATACACTTTATTACTACAGTAGTGAAGATTTGTGGGTGTCATCCCCACCCCAGTTTTACTTTCTCACTTGGAAGGTTTTTGGGTAATCATATCTGATGTTATGTGTGTGAATGCTTACATGTTTACAGGATTTAGATGTCTATGCTTTACATGTTATTTTAGTTTATCTATTGAATGCATGAGATGGATGTATGATGAAAGTTTTATGGGTCCAAGTTTGAACTACTGATTCAACCCCCCCGCCCTCTCATAAGTTCACCTTTCCTATTGTAATTCCAACAATTGGTATCAGAACTTTGTTCTTTAAAAGAGAAGCTTTACAGATTTGAGGAAAGATCTTGAAATGGAAGTCTACAAGTTGGGAAAAACTATTGAGAATCAAGAGATTGAAATACATCTCATTCTACATCAACTGAATGAAGCAAGAGAAGCTTTAAAGAAATCCTTGAAGAGAAGGAAGGGAATTTCTATTGAGAATAATGACACACAATACAAAGAGACAGACACTACCAAGCTATTTGCAAATGGAGACTCCAATGAATTTGATGCAATAGTTGTAGATCTAATGGAAAAGACTAGAATCCAAGTTGAGGAAATCAGAAATCTCAAGTTAGAGCAAGAATCACAAGCCATACTAGTATGTGAGGTGACTAAACAAAAGAAGAAAGCCATGGAAGACAAAGCCATGATTGAAGAAGACAAAAGAGTTTTGGCCAACATATTGGAAGATAAATCATCAAAACTAACTAAGATTTCTAACATACAATTGGATACTCTAAGTCAACTGATGAATGCCAACTATGAATTGAATATCAAGGACATTGAGATAAATACATTGAAGTTATAGAATGAACAATTGCAGAGTGACCTAAAGAGAGAAAATGAATTTGCTGAAAGTTTCAACAAACCAAATGAAGCCATCAAATACTTTGAGCAATTATTGAGATCCCCTAGATCTAATAATGATACATATCAACTGGGATACACAAGCATTGAAGAAGGAGAGTCATCCAAAAGTGCTGAAGAAAGGAACAAGAAAGGTAAGAACTCCAAACCTACTTGTCATAATTGTATTAAGAAAGGACATACTGCTAATGTGTGTAGGAGCAAGATTGTAAATCAAAATGTCAAGCCTAAGAACATGGTTCACTGCCATAAGTGCAACAAGCAAGGTCATCGGGCAGATGAATGCAGAACCAAGACCATGAACACACAAAGATTTGAAGTTTATTGCTACAATTGTCAAAAGTATGGACATAGAGCTTCTGAATGTTGATCCAAATCCATGTGGTCATCAAATAGGAAAACAAAGGTAAGGAACAATGACAACTCTTATAACTAGGATTATAATACAAGATATAGCTATCATTAGTGTCAAGAATATGGACATGTTCCTAAAAATTGTATTAGGACACACTTCAATGGTAACTACAAAATATGGTTAAGTCAAACAACGTGTTTTAGTTGTTTGAAGATTGGTCACATCAGTAAGCATTGTCCAACTAGGTCAAAGGCACCAAGTTGTGAATTTGATAAAGGCAAAGGCAAGGCAGATGTTGAACACATCAGAGATGAGATGAATAAGACATGGAGAACGAAATATTATTGCAGCACATCAAATGGAGAAGGGATCACTTCACCCAATGGGTCAGGTGATCACACCTCATCAAACTAAGCAATCAAGAGGTATGTGGAACTGATATACAAATGTTATATCATACATCAGTTCCAAAGGAGATAGTACTAAAAAGATTACATTAGCATGAATAAAGATGCAAGATGTTGTTAGGAATTCAAGTTAAATATTTGAGTTTTTCATATTGTTGCCGAGCATGAAATATTTCCTATGTATGTCGAGTGGAATGCTAGAAGATGTCGAGCTAGCAGTCTGGCTAGTTGATGCCAAGCTTGTAGTGATTGCTAAGTGATGGAAATGTCAATGGATGTCAAGTGAGCCTGAAATTGGTTGAAGTCAAGCTTATAGCTGTGTAAGCACTCAACATTTATTACAAGGTTTTCAAAGGGTATTTGATCAATTTTAGCTTATTTTTCATCATTTCAAATTTGAGAAAGAGTGAGTAGAGTAGAAGGCAATCTGGAAATCCATTCAAGGTAGTTGCAAAAGATTATAGCAACGATCTCACACCGGTTCGTCATATTTCCTAAGGTATTTATCAAGAGCCGAGATATGTAGTTTAAATTTTGTAAACCCTAGTTTCTCATTATGGTGTCTAGCTCGAAGAATGTAGAAGGGAAGGAAGTTTTGAATGTTCATCTAGTGAGTAATGAAGTTAAGCATCCCATTTTCAAAGCCATTCCTAACATTGCATATAAGCAAGACCCTTCTGGTGCATCATCAATGATTCCACTAAATGTAATAATGGTGCAAGATGTAAGACAATGTTGCAATGATAAGATAGAAAGCATTGGGGATATGGAAATTAGAGAAGCCTACAACAAACTCTGTGATAATGGTTTTTTGAAGGAAGAGTTCAAAATCGTTGAGAGAAAAGGATTAACACAAGCCCTAGATTTTCCAAATGTGTTTAAGATAGAATGGATGAGAATTGTGCTTAGCCGAATCCATGATGGTTCACTATGGCTGGAGAATGGACCTATTAAAATAACTAAGAGAATAATTCATAGGGTTACTAGTTACCCAACCCTAGATTGACCAAAGAAACTGAGAAGTGATTCAAAGGAAGTGATTGAGAAAAAAACATTGGAGTTGTCTAGAATAAGAGAGGCATGACAATAGATACAGTCACTTATCCATTATTAGACTTTTTTGTAAGGGTTATATCACACAATTTCTATCAATCTAGCAGATTGAATAGTGTGCCCTACATAGCTATGGATGTTGGATACAAGATTGTCAAGAAAGATAACACATATGGTCTAGCAAAACTACAATTGCAACAATTGATGGAGAACCTTGGAGCAATTAGAAAAACTAAGATTGCACAGTCAAAATTTGGTTCAATTTTGATTTGTATATTCTTTTATGTGCAAAACACATTCCCCTCATTTGGCATTGTGGGATGGAAAACCAATATATCAATTGCAGTACAGATTGGTGAGTACATTGAGCAATTAGGAGAGAATTTTGAATCTCTAATGACAAGTTATTTTGAAGACTTCAAGAATTCAATGAAAAAGAGACTAAGAATTCCAGTATCCTTAGTTGAGAAACACTATGATGATGTATGTTTTCTCATGGATGCTGATTATACATTTGTGCAAGCTACTACACCAAGGGTGAGATGGTTGAGACCCTTAGGTTATGAAATCAATATGGATGAAGCCTCTGCAACTATAATAGCTTTACTTGCAGAAGAGGTAGATAAAACTACAAAGATATTTGGAAATTATGAAGTGGAAAAGTCCAAGATTACCATGGAACTAAAGACTGCTTCAGTTATCAAGAAGAAGGACAAGCTAGTGAAGAAATTGAAAGCTAAGTTTGGAGAGGGTGCCGAGGAGGAGGAAGAAGAAGAAGAAGAGGATGAAGAGGAAGAAGAAACTCAAGCACAAGCACCTCATGCATTAACTCAAGGTATGTGAGAAGACCAGGAAGAGGAGGAGACTGAAGGTGTTGAGGGAGAAGAAGCTGAGGAAGCACCTACTTCTACTGAGCCAAAGAAGAGGAAGGCCAAGACACAACCTATGGCAAGGACTAAGAAAATTGTCAAACCAAGTCAGTCCAAGCCCACTACACCTACCACAAGAGCCAACACACAAGCAACCACACAAAAAGCCAAGGAAAAGACAAAGCAAACAAAGCAAGGAGGTCAAGAGCAGAAGAGACCAAGAAGGAAGTATGTGGCACAAGTAAATTTTGATGAGGAGAAAATAGAGTTAGATGACAACAACCAATTTAAGGTGGTGAGTCATAATCCTTTGTCAGATCTTGAAAAATTATGTGAAAATGTTAGAAATAATGCAGACCTATCAAGATTTGGTCATGTTGATTTTGATAATTTGGGTAAAGTAGAGAAAAAACTGAGTGGAGGAGGCCATATATGCCATGATGGCAAAATTTAAGACAACTCCACTAGAACTTGACAACTTTATGCCAAAGAGTCTATATGACAGAGTTGAACAGAAATTGCACTATTGTCTGAACTTGGAGAAACAAATTAGAGAAACATATTTAACCCAAGTGATGCCTAAACTAACTAAGGCACAAATTGCTAAGGCTATAAAGAAATATGTAGTTAGGCTTGTACCTAAATATAAAGCTTTTAGCATTTTGCAGAACAATATTAAGGATGTAGTCAAGAAGACCACTCAGATGTGGAAAGTAACTTATGGGCTGACTACAACAAAGGAAGGTGAATAAGAACCCATTGAAGTCAAGGATGATGAAAAAGATAACACTGTTGGAGGAGAAACATAAATGAAAGTAGATGACAAGGCAACAGCTGAGCCTGAGTAGCCAGAAGAACAGAGTGTGCAAGACACATAATTGTCAAGTGTCAATCCTCCACATGACACAATTGAGACTACTGAAACAATAACTGTCAAGGGATTTTTTGATCTATCAGCTTAGATCATCAATCCCCTTACTAAAGAAGATTTGAATAAGATCTTAGATCAATCTACACTGTAGGCCAAACTTTGTGATAATCCAGTTTTGGTATGTGTAGATGAACTACAAAAGTCAGTGACTGATACTAAAAGGGAAAAAGTGAATCCACAAGAACCACCTTCTATCATCCCTTCAATCACTAATGTACAACCTTTGGTTCAAATGCTAAAAGCTACATCTACCAAGGCTGATACAATTGTCAAGATTGATATTGTTGAGAAGGAGACAACAGACGAACAAGCCACCACTACAGGATAGCAAGAAACAAGTCAGATAGACTTATCTGCACCTACAACACAAGGAAAAGGCACAAGTCAAGTAATTATGGTAGAATAGGGAAATCTTGAAGAGATAGATCTGACACCTAAGGTAAAGGAACAAGTTTCCATTCAAGCTTTAGTGGCCTCACCAACATCTGGCACTCCCACACAAACTCTTCAGAAGTTGAGCACAGATGCTACTCCATTGCAGATCTCAGTGTCGAGCTTGAGTTCATCAAAGGTAGAATAAGTGATCCAGTATGGAGATGTGAGCCTTAATGAAGAGATAATTTTACCAAAGTTTGATTTTGATACTATGATAATAGAACAAATGGGCATATTGCAGCAAGCACTAGCAAGGAAAAAGCATCAAGAAGTGTGTAAGAGGGAGCACAGGCAAAAGCAGGCACTACAGGACATCAAAGATATCTTTTTAGATGTATTTAGTCTGCCAACTCTGGATGAGACCAAGCCACTATTGGAACAACTGTTAGATCTAGTGGAGAAGGTTAGTAATGAAGATCTTGATACTACTACCAGAATATTAGAGTGGTTAGAAAAGAAGTTCCAAAACAAAGTGAATGAGAAAATATCTGGTGACATAGCACTCACACAAGTTGAATTGGAAAATAAGGTTGAGGATGTGAAGAAGGTACTTGAGAACATATTCTCATTGTACACAAAATTATGCAATCCAACACTCTTCACCCAAGAGACCATAAGTCACATTTTGAGTCTAGAGAGCCAAATTTCTGCATCAGGTACAAGACTACCAATGAATCCACCTTAGAGCGAGAAGCATTTAAGGACATTGCTTCAGACACAAAGTCAGTTAGTCGTATTGACAATAGATGAGGCCAACATAAGGGCCAAACTAACTAGCATCCAAGCAACCCTCACCCCCCATATGGAAATATTGCACAAGGAGCTAGGCCATGCTGAAACCTTACTGAAGAAAGACCCCAATCTTTCTACCTCATATGGTCTAGTTCACCTTGCTGCCAAGCTTGCAATCCAAATAAAGTCATTGGATGTAGCATGTGAGAACTGGGATACAAATCTCAAAATGATATTGGATGTCAATCAATCCTTTATAGACAAACACACAATAAGTGTATAGCCCATTGACATAAGTGTCAAAAAGGGGGAGAATAAGATAAAGGGGGAGATATATTTTTGGAGAGAAAGAACAAAGGGGGAAACATAAGGAAAGTAAGAAATGGGGGAGAGCATCAAAATAAAAGAAGTGTCAAATGAAAGAGTATAAGAATGAAGTCAAAGTGTATCAGTAGAGACACATTCACTCAGCAGGAGTAACATTTTGGTTACAAAACAAAAATATCAACATAGGGGGAGTTATCAGATTTTGAGGTATTTAAGTTATTACAAAATATTAAAATTTTGAAGTTTTGCATATAAGCTGAGTTAAGATATGTTTCGTTCGAGAGATCAAGGATATTAATGTGTATTCAAGTGTTTTTGGCACTCATGTCAAAGGGGGAGATTGTTGATCTCAGATTGGTTTTGACTAGTGAGTGTCAACACACTTAATTTATTTACTTAGTTCATATTGAACTAGTAGTACATGCTAAGCACAACATGTAAATATTAGACCATGCCGAGTCATAGTGAGTGTCGAGCCACTCATGTGCCGAGTGACTCAAGTGTCGAGTAGATAGACTATGTTGAGTGATACAAGAGCTGAGTAAATAGTGGATGTTGAGCAATACAGGTGCCAAGTCACTGTATAAAGATTAGTGTATGCTGAGCATCAGAGACTTCAGATGCCGAGTAAAATAGTTTGGACATATTTGTTTGTAATGGCACAAACAACTATGTAAACCATTTTGAGTCGACTTAAGATTAAATTTCAATATTTTGGAGATAAGGATGAATATTTAGTTGGATTCCCTATGCAATTACATGCAACCAATCATAAAATGGGAAGGTTTAAGCAGAAAAATGGATGAATCTCAGTCGTAGATTCATACCTAACCCTAAGTCACCAAGTCTTCTTAAGGAGGAAGAAACCCTAAACTCTCTATAAGTGTGTAATGAATTAAAGGAGTGAAGAGAGAAGTTTGCATGCACAAATAAAGCATTCATAGTGACTTAGAAGTTATGAAGTGAAACTGCATTGCAAAATTAGTTAGAGTAGAACAAAAGATAGAGAAAAGTATACAAGAAAGAGACATCTAATCAAGAAGGATCAAGAAGACAAGTGTTCAGAGGTGATCTGTTATCAGACAAGCAAGTGCTATCCACAAGATTAAAGCTGAGACATTCTAACAGGTGATTTTAGTCAAAATCTCTTAATAAAGTAGTCCTAATAGGCTATATGAAATCCTTTAACAGGGTTCTTCCTTAGTTGTGAGTTAAAGTCGTTTAGCAAGACACACTTTTAATAGTCTGTTGAAATCCTCTAACAAGGTGAGACCTAACAGTCTTTGTAAGCCTTTAATAGGGCAAACCTTTCACAGGGTAGATCATGACTCATGATCAAAACATTGTAACCTTTATTAGATACACTTTATTACTGCAGTAGTGAAGATTTGTGGGTGTCATCCCCACCCTAGTTTTACCTTCTCACTTGGAGGGTTTTTGGGTAATCATATCTGGTGTTATGTGTGTGAATGCTTACATGTTTACATGATTTAGATGTATATGCTTTACATGTTATTTCAGTTTATCTATTGAATGCATGAGATGGATTTATAGTGAAAGTTTTATCGGTCCAAGTTTGAACTACTGATTCACCACCCACCCCCCTCTTAGAAGTTTGTCTTTCCTATTGTAATTCCAACAACTTTTACATACCAATCTTGTCTTGTTTCTTACAACTTCACCTTGTTCATTCATCTTGTTCTTGAATACCCATTTAGTTCCTATCACATTCTTATCTAGCTGGTTTGGGGACCAATTCCCATGTCTCATTCTATACTATATGATCAAATTCCTCTTTCATAGCTTTCTTCCAATAGTTAGCTTTACATGCTTCATCTGCATTCTTAGGTTCAACTTGAGATATCAAACATAGTTCTTCATTGATTCTGCTTCTTGTCATCACACATTTATCTCTACTTTTGATGATCTGCTCAGGTGGATGATTCTTTATCATATTCTTACTCAAAGTAGGAGTTGTTATCTCAACTCTTGGCTCTACTAAAGGTTTCGATATTTGTTCCTGCCTTAGCTCTCCTTCATTCTATAAATCATTTTTAGTCTCAAGGAATACTTCATTATTACTTGGTTTAGTGATAACATCATCATCTAAATTGTAATCAACTATTCTTTCTTGTATCCTAAATTTCTCATCAACTCTCACATTTTCACTTTCCATAATAGTCTCAGTTCTTAGATTATAACATCTATAAGCCTTACTTTTCAATAAATAACTAAGAAAAATACCTTCATCACTTCTAGCATCAACCTTACCAATATCATCATCTCTTTTGATATAACACTTACTACCAAAAATTCTGAAATACTTAACTGTAGGTGAGTGACCAAACTATAGTTCACAAGGGGTCTTGTTTGTGTCTTTCCTGACTTGCACTCTGTTCGTAGTGTAGACTATTGTATTCATAGCTTCTCTCCAAAACATCTTGGATACATCATTCTCAACTAACATAGCTCTTGTTGCTTATGTTATTGACCTGTTTCTTCTTTCTGCTATACCATTTTGTTCACGGGTTCTTAGGGCTGATAATTGTCTTTTGATTCCATTAACTTCACAAAAGATGTTAAAATCATTTGAAGTAAACTCTCCTCCTCTATACGATATTGAACATTTAATCTTCATGCCTGATTCATTCTCAACTCTATTCTTGAATATCTTGAACTTATCAAATGCCTCAGATTTTTCTTTAATAAATACAATCCACATCATTCTAGAAAAGTCATCAACTAAGATCACAAAGTATCTTTCACCATAAATTCCTGTAGTCATTGTAGGACTGTTGAGATCTGTGTGTATAATCTCCAATTGGATCTCACTAAATACACTATCCAATTGATCTCTCAACTATTCCTTACAAAATAATTGTGTACACTAAACTTTAAATTCTTTCCTCTATCTTGTCAACTGGACCAATCACTGTCAGACCTTGTACACCAGGTCATGAACCTCATATCCAAGTATCAAACTTCAGATCACACAATAAAAACCTTGACAATGAAGTTTCCTTTACTTCCGCTATGCTCTACTTATCTTTACATTTCACTCTTTTGTTGCTTACAATCATTTGCATTCATCCATACATGCATCTCTCATGATAAAGGAAAATTTCCTTCCTTTATACCGAATCCATAAAACAATTCCCTGAGTCGACTGTTGCACCTTCTCAATTAATTATTATAGGACCAAATTAAGAACACGTTACACTTAGCGATGACATTAATCTTTCGCCTTACAACTTGAATAACTTTCTGTACATGTAACATTACGATGAGTGAGCTTGTCCACACCATCACCAACATATCTTATTTACATCTTTAACTTTGGCTTATCAGAATAATAACTCTGCTAAGAGATATAACAAGTTTACTAGAACATGCATCTGTAAACTCATCTCAGAATAGTCTTCACCAAAACTTGCATAACTTCTTCCAGACTTAATATCTTATGCTTCTGATGTTAGCTATGTATATTAGACACATAGTATAATCTCCCTTTAACCTTGCTACTGAAAGTACTCAATGATATGTCCGTACCAACTTGATCTTTAGCATTGTTCTTCTGTCAGATACCATAGAAAATTGCTATGTTGACATTGATGACAAACACAGTCATGAATGTAACATATCATCATGATAATGATCTAATCATGTTTCTACCATACTCCCCTGTAGGAATATCATCAACATTCATGCTTCCAACAATAACATCTCAAAGGAAAAAGGAAGAAGAACAAAAACACACCTATTCAACCCCTTATGTATATAGGTGAAATAGGGATCCTTGTATGAAGGATAACAATCTCCAAACAAGGGAAAGTGTGTAGAATGTGCATGGACTTACTTGATAAAGAAGAGGTGATGAATTAGGACATGCAACCCTTGCAAAAGACAAAATCCATAGTCAAGACACAATTCTTCATAAAGAAAGAACAATGTGACACAGTAAACAAATTCCACATGAGCTTGAAGAAAGTAAATTCATAGAAAAAAGGAAAAGAATGTACAAATCCTCTTGCCCCCCAAGTGCAAGTCAAGAAAATAAATCTATAGCATATTATATAACCAAATCTTGACAAACATAAGGATGAGTCGTAAGCAAAAATTGATAGCCATGAACAAAACACAAACATTTGATATCCAACAACAGGAATGTAAGATTGTACTATAGAGGAGGTAATCAATTCTAAGCAATATAAGAATGCTATAAAAGAATACCACATGTGAAAGAAAGTTGTAGAAGATTATTATATGAAAAAAATTAAGCTTGAAGATATGAATTATACTTTGTTAAGAAAAACCACATGGTTATGCATGTAACAAGGAAAACATACCTATAGATGAAAAATTTCCATAAATAATATCAATCTATAGGAGGATAAAGAAAACATCTAGAGAACATCTTGTAAACAAAAATGAGGAAGAAAGAAATCTACACCCATGTAAAGAGATGCAACAAATAGAGATAATAGATCATGCAAAGAGAGAATACAAGTTCTAATCGAGAAAAGATAACAAAGTTCTCTTCACACGTAATATTTTAAAAAATGCCCATCTCTAGGAAGAAGAAAGGACATGTAAAAAGAAAAGAAGAAATCCTTGCCCCTTGTGAGAAGGAACAAGAAAAATAAACCTATTGGGAGATTCTATAGATACATTATACAAGATAAGGGGGAATCCACTCCAAAAAGGTGAGAAATAAGATTGAGTAAAGTTATGTAGAAATTGTAACACCTCACGTGTATAAGGAATACTATCCATTAAAACCTTTTCCTCAATATACAAATGAAAGTGAATGTAATCAACAATCTTGTGAGAATCATCATAGTGAAAAGGACATTAAAAACAAAAAGAGAATCTTCAAGAGGTATGTTAAATTTCTTCGGTTCACCAACAACTGCATGAATATAAACCTTTAAATCCAAATCTCTACAAGTGTCAAGGTAATCAAGATCAAGTGTAGCTAAGAGAAGATGAAAATGAGGTCATCTAGAATATTCTTGCACTATGTCAAAAGGAGAATATCCAATACCATGCTTGCTCATCTTAGGAGATACACGAATAGGATTTTTAAGACCCCGCTCATTAATACCAAGTCTTAGGCCAATATAACCTTGTTTAAAAACCATGTAATAACTTTTAGGATAGTTATTTGTCAAATCTTTAACAAGAGGAGATTTTTCATTAGAATCATGTGCAAAACTAGTGTAATGAATGGTACTAGGAGGAAGAACAAAAAAAACTTTACGTTTCCCCTTATTATGAGTAATAGGATGAGAAATACACTCATCAAGGAGTGTAGAAACATCCTCATCATGAACTAGAGTTCAAGCTTGACCATATGTTCAAGATGTGATAGGAGACGAAGAAGGAGAAGGAGGATTAGGTGGTAGGCAAATGATTAAGAGGGTTAGGAGAATGATTAGGAACATCCTCAACTAAGATTCTCATATAGTTCAAAGAGGCAATAATCCAACCACATAAATATCTCATCACAATCTTTAAAGAAGGAAAATATGTATTCATTAACTTCATAATAGTATAAGCAAGAAGAATGTGGAAAGCCATAAACTATTTAATAAAATGTATAAAGCTCTAATAAACATCATAAGTGCTACAAAGAGATGATCATAAGTGCTATAAAGAGATGCAAGAAGGAGAATATTGAAAAAGATAACCATACACCAACAGATCTTCATGGTACAAGATGTATGCTAAGAAAATAGAATGATCTAACTCCAAGAAAAGAAGACACAAGTAAGGTTCACCAATATGGTTGGAAAATGGAAGTGGACCAACCACACATAAATGAAGTCTGAGAAGATCGAGATCCACCCCTTTTTATTAGATTAGATTGATACAAGAGGAAATACTAATCTAAGTCTAATGGGCAAAAAAATAATGAATAACTTGGATTTACTTCCCTCTCACCCTCACCTTAAGAGGATTTAAGTAAAATAATAAAAAAAGCGATGCTATAATGGAAAGTATGGAAATAGAAAGGAGAAGATGATATACCTTGTAAAATACAAACCTAAAATGGGGTTGTCAAAAGTTGTTGTAACCTGAGATCTAGGCTGAGTTTTACAAGGCAAACAAAACCCATAAATTGTTCGAGATGTGTTCGGGGCAAATTGGATCTTCAGGGGTGCAGTATGCCCCTGATTGGATGTGTGCAACATTGATTCTGATTTTGCAGTTTGGCAGAAAATCAAAAAGGATATCCAGATCCATAACCAATTTAGGAATTAATCTTGATTTAAAATAATTGAAATAGAATGCCAGCAAGTAGTAGTGATAGATCTAACATGAAGCAATGCAAATCTATGCATATGCTCTTGAATTTGAAATGTAATTGAAGTATGTAGATGTAATAGCTTTGACTCAACTCCAAAACTTTAAAAAGGACATCGACATGAAACCAAAAGCTTCATGAATGCATGTGCTTGAAATCCACCTTGTAGATGGATGTAGAAGATGCAACAAAGGACCTTGAATGTATGAAGGGAGATCTTGAATGTTCAAAATGCAATAAAAGATCTAGCATAAATTCCTGTAATTGCTTAGATGCATAAACCCTTGATCTTCAATAAAGAGATAGCTTGAATACCTTGGATTCTTGAAGAATACTTGAGAACTTGAGAGCTTGAGTGCTTGAATGCTTGTGGATGCTTACATGTGAAGATGATGGATGAGAAATAGAGCAAATGAAAGGGTTTATATAGAGCTCATAATTGACTAATTCCCACAGACCAACCTGCCTAAGAATTAATACCCTGGTCATACCTGGACAGGAGACCCCAGAGAGGAGACCCAAAATAGGTCCCAATCAGGGGTGTACTGTGCCCTTGATTGGTCCATCAGGGGTACAATGTACTCTTGACAACCAAGCCTTGGAACCTCCGGGATCTCTTCAAGATCCCATAACAAGTCCCAGATCTCTAGAATTAGGTGTAGAATCTAAGATATAGCCGTTAAGGGGCAAGGAGTAGATTCCAAGTGGATAGATGAGGGGAAGGGAGGACCTAGGAGAATAGATCATACCTCAAGCTTAAGACCATGAAAATATGAGCTTTAAAGATGATCTACTAGGTTCTACCCCAATTCCACCTATGAGGAAGGACATCAAAAGAAAGAAGGATTGAAAGATGCAAAGAGATTGATCATCTTGCATTAATAGGTGCTAAACTTTCATTAAATTCAAGTACGTCCAATTTAAGACGATAGAGATAGTCACATTGATCTGTACTGTTTGATGTGCTTGTAAGGATAGTAATATTTATAAACACCTTGATAGAATTTTTAAAATTACAATGATTGAGTTCTTCTAAGTTAGATCCTCAAATAAGCTAATTTATGGCTTTATGAAAACATTCAAAGGCAACATACTTAAGTGTATATCTTGCTTATATATTGATGATGTAGATTTTGATTCTTTGTCCCTTAGAAAATTACTGCACGCCCTAATGATTTCTCCTTGTAGTTGTACATGAATACTTGATCTTGCATATGATCAATGACACATTGCACATTTTTGATACAAACAAATATTTGATCAAATTATATCACCTATAAGAAACATACATGATACATGATATATGAAATTTGAATTTAAGGTTCAATCTTACGTGTCTTAAAAATTAATCTTAAATAAGATGAAAATAAATTTGACCAAGAAAATGATCTCCCTAAACAAGAAAAAAATGTATTAAGATTATTATAAATAAATATAATAAATTTAATGGCACAACAGATTGATATATAATTGTGATTAAAATGGACCCAACGCTAAATGGAAAGCATGGGTATGCCAATTTCACAAAGATAAAAATAAAGGTAAATATTTTCTTCTCTTCTCGTCAGCCTACGGGAAAACGAATAAATGATTATTTAAAAGCACGCGATAAACAATTTCAAATATCCCAATTTAGGAGGGAAACAAAACTGCACTCCATTTTCGCATATTTTAACAAGCGTCAAGGCCGTTTGTCCCCCATACAGTTCTGAACTTCGGTATTATCTTTCATAATCTCTCGCTTTTTCCTCTTCCATTGCTCTGGGTGATTACTAATCGTCTTCTATTTTCCTCCCTTCCTTTGATTTGTAATGGGTGGGGCTCAGAGCAGGGAAGGGTTGTTAGATAGTTCGGATTCTGAGTCCGAAGATAATTTTTCAACTCCTAATAAAACACCCATTTCACCCAACAATGCAGAGGATCTAACTGCAAGTCTCAAGGACCTCAATCTCAGTGGCAAAGATGGTAATGGTATTAGCAATGCTAATGACCAGGGGCCCAGGGTTAAATTGTATAGGCACATTGGGGGAAACACCCCTAAATCCCAATGGGTAGTCTCCGATAACCTTGTCGCCATCAGGTTTGTTCGTGAGGGAGACCAAGAAGAGGAGGAGGATGATGTCGAGAGCGAGGAGGAAGAGGAGGAGGAGGGCGATGCGAGTAAGAAAGGCATCGGAGGCTGGATACTAACTGTGGGGTCGAAGGTTCGAGCCAGAGTGGATGATCGTCTGCAGATTAAAATGTTTGATGATCAATTGAGAATGGACTTTGTCTCAAAGGGTGTCTGGGCTGTCAAATTTTTGGAAAAAGAAGATTACAGGAACTTCGTTGTAGATTTACAGAATTGCATTTTTGAGAATAGGTACCTTATGGCTGCCACAGAGACTAACAAGGTTAAGGTCTTTGGTAAGGATTTTATGGGCTGGGCTAATCCCGAACAGGCTGATGATTCTGTCTGGGAGGATGCAGAGGATGATGTTAAAATGCCATGCAGTCCGGGGGTGAATGATTTGAAGGAGCATACTGAGGAGGCAGGAGGTACTGGGGGCATTCAAAGTTTGGCCATGGGCGCTGGGAGTCATAGTTTTTTGGTTGGGGAATCAGGGGTTGAGGCAGTGAAGAATCTGTGTAATGGTATCCAGGGCAAGGGCTCGATGGTTAAGTTTAAATTGGGAGAGTTTAGGTCTGGGGGCTCTGGAAGTGCATCTTTCTCGACACCCAAAAAGGCATTGCTCATGAGGGCTGAGACCAATATGTTGCTAATGAGCCCTGCAATGGCGGGGAGACCTCATTCTACTGGGGTTCATCAACTTGACATTGAGAGTGGAAAGGTTGTCACGGAGTGGAAATTTGAGAAGGATGGAACCCCTATCACAATGAGAGATGTGGCCAATAGTAACAAGGGCGCACAATTGGATGCTTCGGAATCGACTTTCTTAGGGTTGGATGACAACAGACTGTGCAGGTGGGACATGAGGGTCAAGTATGGTAATGTGCAGGATATTGATAGCCCGGTGTTGAATTGGACAGAGGGCCATCAGTTTTCAAGAGGGACCAATTTCCAGTGCTTCGCTACTACAGGTGATGGGTGTGTTGTGGTTGGTTCTGCTGATGGGAAGATTAGGCTCTATGGAACAAGGTCAATGAGGATGGCTAAGACAGCATTTCCTGGCCTTGGCTCGCCAGTGACCCATGTGGATGTTACCTATGATGGAAAGTGGGTTCTGGGGACCACTGATACTTATCTGATTCTTGTCAGTACCGTTTTCACCGACAAAGATGGGAAGACCAAGACTGGATTTACTGGTAGAATGGGGAACAAGATTGCAGCTCCAAGGCTTCTTAAACTAACTCCTCTGGATTCACATAATGCAGGGAATAACAAGTTTCATGGTGGGCAATTCTCTTGGGTAAGTGTCGTTATCTTGTCACTGGGTTGATTTTAGCTTTTACATTGCTCTTTCCGTTTATTTGTTTTTGCTTATTTATGCTCGGAGTGGTTCAAGACGACTCAAAAGTATAGCGAGTTCTAATTGAAAGGAATGCTCAAAATGCCCCAGCATAGCCAAAATGAAAACAATGCTTGTAGAATATCTCAATCCACGAAATGATAAAAGCTAAAAGATAAGAGAACGATTATGGCTCCCCCGTACAGAAGTTCTAATGTACAAGATGCACATCGGAAGAGTCCATCTATAAAAGACAAGACTAAATGATGATCTTCATATACATAAGATCAATAATTCAAAATGTTCCTAAATGACTTTTTCTCATCTTTAGTATTTTTTAAGTATCCAACATGTCAGATGCATGAAAGGCAATTCTTAACCTTGAATATGTTCTCTCTGGCCTTCGATTGCAGGCTAATATTTTGCACTGATCCACATATTTGTGCAGATCATCGGTTGCCATTCTTTGCGCATCTGTGCTTTTGGGACTTGGAAAAAATTAGAGTATACTTCTCTTGTCCTGCCACTCTCTAAGCCATTGTCTGCTCTTTTTAAGTTAACCAAAATTTCTTGTGAACTTCATTCCAGAAAAAAAAACTGTCCTCCTGAGCTTTCTGTTGCGTGACTGTACATGGAGATAAATAATATTGTTTATCTGACTTTTAGAAATAACCGCAGTGTCACCACAGACGGTGGGCATTCTTCCTACATTACTTCCGAGACTATAAATTTTCTAAGCTCTCCAAATATGTAAGCCACAGACTGACTTAATTTCTGCTTAGTTGTTTCTCCTAGTTTGCGGTACATTGGAATGTGGCGAGATGGATTCTGGGATGGCAATATTTTCTCAATTTCTGGAGATGGGGGGGGATGGCCATTTAAATAACTCAAACAAAGTAAAAGGAACTGAAATTTGAAAAAGTAAATGTAGTCTGCTGAATTTGTCATGACAATCCTCCCTGCCCTAGATTGAAGGGGTTTTACTTTTTAACTTTTTATAATTTTTTGCTTAAAAGTTTTTGAAAAAATAATTTATACACCAATTGGAGCAGGCTGTCCAGCCCTGAAAATAAGGGACATCCACTCCAAGTACCTAAGTCCCTGGAACATCTGGGATGCTCA
This sequence comes from Cupressus sempervirens, assembly GCA_028749045.1. Lineage (NCBI taxonomy): Eukaryota > Viridiplantae > Streptophyta > Pinopsida > Cupressales > Cupressaceae > Cupressus > Cupressus sempervirens. Next base: position 91,728,769 of record CM053792.1, read on the forward strand.
GAATGTTGTGTGGAGCCTTGAGAATGTGTCACCATGGAAGGCTACTTTGAACTTTCTGATATCTATTTGTAGGAAACAGAGTTTGCTTCTAATCTATATTCATGAAGAATGCCATTTCCTGCCTTGCTACACAAGTCAGCGTTCATTGAAGAAAGTCGTTTAATTTCCATGATTTATAAACTCACCACTTTTTCTCAACAAGGACAAGAAGCCTTCATAACAGGCTACGGGTCTTTGTGCTTGCAGTGCTTTCAAGGTTGTTTACTCCTGACAAACCACGATGAATACCGTATAGAGGAAAATTATTTTTTGAAAGTGTATCTTAATCTATATTGAAATTATTTCCAAGAGTAGGTATAATTTGGTGAGATGCTTGCATAACATTTTGAAATTTATTTGCCTTATTTGAGGGCTTGCATATTTGATTGCGTTCTCAACTTTTGAATTAGGGGTTTTTGGTAGTACATTTTGATTTGTTTTGGAATATTTCTTAGAGAATCTGACACCATGTTGCTTTTTCATATTGTAAAGAGTTGCTTGCCTAATTTGTTGATATTTCTTGGCACTTATTTAAGGATTTGTATTGGCAGTTATGTTCTTTTCTTTGTGAGTGGGGGTCATTTTGGTTTGTAATAAAAGAATAAACAGGAATTTCTTAGGTCACTCTTTAATGTGCAAGTTGTAGTCTTGCTCAATTAATAGTCTCCTCTGTTGACATGAAACATGATAAAGATAAAAAATTGCTCCATTCAGTATAGTAAATTGGTTGGATCTTTTCCATCAAACTTGGCATATTCATCTTTGGTGTTTTAAGTGCTTAACCTAGCAATGTTTGACACTTTTGTGTTAGAATACAGATTTATATTCGAGGTGAACTCAAAGCAGCATCTCCCTTGGAAGGTATATTCTCTTCGCAAGACTTGTGTGAATCCACTTGCTAGAGTCTATGGAACTCACAACAGAATTGAAAATTTTCCCTATTGCATGGATATTTTTCCTAGTCACTATAAATAAGATTTCCTCCTTAATCTTGTGGTTGCTTCATTTATAAATTCTCAAACATCTAGGGATCTATCTCATCACATCAATTAATGGATCATCTTTATGAAGATATTTTCTATGTGTGATAGGATTCCTTCACTTGTCTCTTGTTGAAAATCCAGCTATGATGCTGCACAAATAGCTTTTATAATAACAGGTTGCCTAAGGAGTTTATTCTTCATTCAAATCATCAAGTGTAAAATCATGTGAACAACCCTATGAAGTTGAACACATAGAAGACTCGGTGAGTCATCGAGCACTCCCCCAAAAAAATTCATGGTGAGTTTTTTCAATGTTGTCTTGCAGAATTTGGTAGTATGTTTTGATGATTATTGACAACCATGGTTGCACGGTGGTGGTGGGGCTTGGTACTTAGGGTACAGGTATGTGTTGTTTTAAAAATGGGGGACGGGGGTACTTGGGTACATCATTGTTTTATATCTAGGATACTGATTCATCTGGAAATGCAGAGGCTTCTGCATCGGATGTGGGATGCTTCTGGAAGCCCTGCGGATGCTGGCCGGAAGCCACCCGCAGGCTTCCCGGATGTGTTTGGAAGCCAGTATCCAGCTTCTAGATGCATCTGGGAGCCTGCGGGTGGCTTCCGGCCAGCATCCGCAGGGCTTCCAGAAGCATGCGGGAGTATCCGCGGGCCCAGCTGCATGAAAAGTGTAAAACTCATTCATGTTATGTATCTTTGCAGCATTCATGCTATTTACATGCTGCTTATCTTTTTTATATATATGTATACATATTTGTTTTCTTTAAATGCCAAACTCTGATATTGCTAGTGCCTAGAATATTTGATTATTAAACAGTATGAAGATACAGCTTTGTTTATGATGTATGATTCTTAATATTTGCTGCTAATCAAAATCTTTGACCAAAAGTATTCACGCAGACTGTATGTCTTTACTGGGTCTTCAATACTAAATACTCATCGCAGTTGTTATATATATAGACATATATTAGTATATTTGATATTTATTGCATTTCTTTGCATATTTTATATATATATATATATATATATATATATATATATATATATACATACACGTTTCCTCCCGCATCCCCATCCAAAAAAAAAATCCCCCGCATCCCGTATCCGCTTCGGAATCTGCATCCGAATCGGTAACTTAGCTTTATACACTTCAATATTTGTAGAAAATCTGAAAATATGAGTTGTGACGATGCTTTTTAAAAACAAGAACAATGATACAGTTTGTAGATGTAATGAATGTATTGTAGTAATAATATATGCTGAATGTTTAGATGCATAAAAGAGAAGGCATGCTTTAAACATGAACAAGAAGATCATAAATCATATAACCATGACATATTGCAAATGATAAACTTTTGACTTCAATAGTGATAAAGTTTACTGTTAATCAGTAATGTATCAAAGTTTCAAACCAATTATGTATTGAATTAAGCTTGATAAACAACAAGTTGATTTGCAAACAAAAAATTGAAACAAAAATAAAAAATCTTAATCAAGGTCCTTAGCTATGATGCTCTCCATTGAGTACTTGGTACTTGGGTATGTGTGCTTGGTAGTTGGATACATGGGTGCACATCCCAAGGGTGTATGGGTACACATACCCATGCAACATAGTTGACGACTGCTCAACGGGTACTTAGCCATCTTTAGCTCTTGATTCATGTTGCACATAAAAACAAAAATTAAATACTCCAAAAATGCTGTGTTTAGGTTTTATAAATATTGCCTTTGCCTTTTAAAAATTATGAAAATGGTGTGCAAGGTTTATGGGGTTTTAAAGGTCTTTATTTTGGGCTTGGTGACAGGGAGTTTGAGGGTTAGGGGTGTTGCTCCTCAATTTCATTGGGAGCCTTACCCACAAACCTCCACCAAGCTCAATCATTGCATTTTGTCGTTATATTGGGTGTATCCCTTTCTTTTGACATAGCAGCACATTTATTGCGAATCACCTCCTCATCACAACCAAAACTGACAACCTTACCATTTTGTGTCAAGTTGTCAACGGTTTTGCACTCTGTATCAAGTCCTAACATGGCTGTTGTGTTGCTCTGTTCACAACTTGAGAATAACTCCTCTGCTGTCTACCTTTCTTCTCCACCATTTAATGAAGGAGGGATACATCCTTCCACCAAGAAGCTGCCTTATCCAATCTCTTCTTAGCACATTGGGCCACCATATATCCTGTCTGAAAACACCTGCACCTAAAGGGTACCCCTTCAAAATGCAAAGGTTGCATCCAACAGCCTTTTGAGGTTTTGATCAATATTTCTGCAGGAAGAACTTCAGAAATATCCATCTCCACAAGAATCCAAACATTGGTTCATAAACCCATCTAAAGAGTTTCCTATTGCCTCAAAATCAAGAATCAAACCTGAAATGTAAAGGCAGATTTCGGAGTCTAAACCAATGTGGAGCCCTGTCAAAGTTTTCAGTTGCAGGGCAGAAAGTGGTATGCTAGGGTTTCAGCATTAGCATAAATTTATTTTCCCAATTCCTTGGACAGTCACATAAAATCTTATTTCTGTCTTCAACATTTTCAAAAATCATTATGAAAAAGCCCTTTGCTCCCAGATAGATTCGAACACATCTGTCTAAAACATGAAGGTCGTTTAAACTCAGCAAGAAGTCTCAGAAGCATCCAATCAAACCAAGGTCAGAAAAATCATCCAAGTTATGTGTTACTTCCTTCAATACTTCACCCCCCAAATCCACTGTAATGTCTCTAGTCCTTCGTGTTTTGATAGTATCCACTAAACCTGCATTGGGCCAAAGGTTTCCAACTGTTTGTTTAACCATGGATGCGAAGGAAAGGAAAGGTCCACTTGGACCAGCCCCCTCAGTACCTAGGGCACTGTTGAAACCAGTCCCATTGATGTCAAATCCTACAACCAGTGGATGCACTCTATACCCTTATTCTGCTGACAGTCCACTCTGCCTGTTCTCCTTACCATGCGCATTTTACTGCCATGATGCACTCTTTTCACTAAACGTAGCCATCTTCGAAAGCCCTACCTCTTGTCCATGAAAACCCTTGCCACCACTGACAGTCTCCTTTTGAAGTTTTTTGTCCACCTGCACACAGTCCACCTTGTCAGGGAGGTTACAATTCAAAACTCCAAACAGGCAACTTTGCAAAGTGTGCAGGCGATTGTTGCTCTAGGGGAGCCCTAATCACATAGGAAGTCTGTACCGACTACATTCCTCAGAAAAATCCTCTGCCCTCTGTACTTTACTTTAAGTTACTTTGCAGGATTTGCAATTTGGGAATGTTGACATTAAGTGAGAATATTAAATAATAGCCTTAAAAGGCAGTTGTTTATTAATAGGCAGATATGAGTAGTGTGACAAGAACTTGATTTCCAATATGATGATAGGAATAGTTTTCAATTTCTCCATTAGGTTGCAAATAACCTACTTCTGGGATGGATGTAGAAAGAGTTGTCTACTAGGATAACTTGCTTTTCAAAATAGGAGCAAACATCTCTTGGTTCAAGTTCTGCAACTTGTAATAATATTAGAGTAATGTAGCAGAAGTGGTGAAATGTTCAAAAGAACAGCACGTAAGAGAGTTAGAAGTTGCAGAGATAGAGCATTTAGCAGAATTCAGTATGAATCAAGGAGTACTGCAAGGCAATATGGATGGCAAAGCAAGAATGTTTGAAGACAAGAAATACGAAGTTGTCAAGAATTAGCAACTGATAGGCAATAACTGAAATACACCACATCTTTAAAGAGATTGAGAGTATTTCCAAGATTGACATGCAAACCTAGTATCTTCAGAAGGGCTCAGTCAAGTAGAGACAAAGTTTTGGCGCATTCAAGTTTCTGATTGCCCATGGACAAGCAATATTGTAAAGGGTGGACTGTAATGTTCCTTCTTTAAGTTAAATCAAAATAAAGCTCAAAATACCTATTATAAATTTCCATGGGTCTTGGGAAGATTGTACTAACGAACTGGAATTTAAAATTATAATAAAGATACCTGTAAGATATAAGTTTACTTTAAAATACTACCTCTCAATTGTCAATCAAGGGCCATGAAGGAAATAAAACGAGTAATGACCTTGGGAGGGAAATTCTATTTAAGAGAGGCATATCAATAGACAATTCTCTTTTTCAGTTTCTACTTTTTTGTTAGAGCATCAAACTTTTGTTCAATCAACTTGCAGAAGAAAACCCTCTAGGTCTAGAATTGAAGGACAAAAACCCACAAACCCTTCAATTATTCATACAGGATCCACTATTGGGACGAACTTTGCAGTCTCAGACTGATTTTAAGTTTATGCTTTTGTGTTGGGAGTGCTATGATTGCTGGAGTAATTCTGCATTTGATTTGGGTAAAATTTAACAACCTGTTTTCTGCATTTAAGGAGTGCGCTAACCGCTGGGTACGATATGCCATATAAATCACTGCCATTAGAGTATGATCAGAGTTTTCTCATTGTTGCTGGTTACTATTGATAGATTACATCATAGTTGCAACAGTGAAAATGCTTTCATACAGCATCACTAGTTTCCATATATATAAAATCACATAATTTCATCTGGGGCAGTGCTGCAGTTGGGGTATAATTCAGATATACTATGGATCCATATGGTATATGCAACTTATAGATTGCTGTCATAACAGCAATATGAGTTTAATTGTGGTGCATAACCCATTAAAGTCTCTGTCAAAACTAAAGACATTGATCATTGTGTAAACTTGTTATTTCAATTTGGTCAAGGGTTTTAAGGGATATTATTATATTTGTATTCAAGCACAAAGTTTCATATTCTCCCTAGCACTACCAGTTATGGCAGCCATAATTTAAGTCTGCAGTTCATTGTAAGACTCTAAACGAGTCATGTTTCATAAGAGACCTAGCAGTTTGTCTCATTATATTCCGAAGAGATTTTCAGTGACTTTGTGATGGATACATTTTTGGAATGAGGGACTCAAACGACATGCAATCAACCCTAGTAGAACTGTATAATCATTGATATTTGATCATTATATGTAAATCAAACTTAATAAAATATTCAACTCATAATATCACAGTTATGGAAAAGGTTGGGTGCCAGATTAGATTTTAGTTTTACCTCTCATCCCCAAATTGATGGGCAGACACGGGTGGAATACATTGCAGCTGAGTTATTATAGATGGAATTTGGAATACATAGTAACTTGCTTTCACTTCTGGTATGGATGCATTATAATTGAGACTGCTATTGTGTTTGATGATGATTTTCGTTTGCTATTTACTTGAAATTGGAAGTTTTATCAGTGATGCATTCACTTCTGGCTGAACAGTTTCAAAGTTTCTGTTGTGTAATTGTGATAAGCTAACAGTTGGTTAATTTAATCCACTCTACCTTCTTCACCACCAGTGTAATACTATTGTTTAGATTACTTAGCATATTATGTTTTTATCTCTTTATATTTTGATCTCTGTTCATTATCCAAGAGTTGAGAACTGTTTTTCAGAGCATTTTTGAAAGAGTTGCTTAAATCCATCTGAACAATTTGTGAATGATTTACCTGGCGCAAGCACTCCTGCCTATCTCTATTTAGTTTTGTCCCACCCTCGTTTCCTTCATTAAACATCTTTGATGTCTAGAATAAGAATGCCAATATTTTCAAGGTCTTTTTGGATATATTGTACTGACTGGATAGGCTGGAGATATTTAGACTTTAATTGATTCAAAACGATACGGGCAAAGTTTGTAAGTAGTGCCTACAGTTTTTTCTCTAACATTTCTTCAACTATGTTTCCTATAAATTCCCTAATGTATTTTAACTATCATTTTAACTGAGATGTGATTCTTCTCATTTTCAGCTGTACGGTTTTGAATTTGTCTTTTAAGGATTTCTAAACTGATAAAAAACTGATGTCATTAATCTGACACGTTTTCTGCGCGTCCAGGTTACCGATAGTGGCAAGCAGGAGAGGCATCTTGTTGCCAGTGTCGGTAATTATACTGTTATTTGGAATTTCAGACAAGTCAAAAATAGCAATCACGAATGCTATAAGAGCCAAGAGGGATTGAAAAGTTGTTACTGTTACAACATCGTTCCAAAAGATGAATCTGTCGTCGATAGTAGATTCATGCATGAGAAATATGCCGTTACAGATAATCCCGAGGCTCCTCTGGTTGTTGCAACACCTAAGAAAGTGAGCTCTTTCAGCATAGCATCTGGCAGATGATTTATGTTTACATTCTTTTGATCTCTCATTTATTCTGAACTCCTGAAGAAATGGTTTCTCTGGACATGTGCACGCCTCAATGCATATTGTTGCAACTGCTATGCTCGGGAATGTTTTAAACGTTGTTCTTCGAGGCACGACAATTTCTCTGTTAATGCAAGATGTTTTTAGGATTAATTCTATCATCATTTTTGTCACCTACTCACTAATTAAATCTACGACAATATGATTCGTACTGTTTTTGCAATTTTTCTTTTTGACTATAACGGATTTGCTTAACACGGCCAATTGTGGTTGTGCTTGAAGCGGTAATTGTGATAATCACTCAAACCTTTTGTACATCTTGCGGGCATTATATATAATATGTTTTAATTGGCAAAAACATGTGCTATACATTTTGTTTTTTTGAAGTTTCAGCCTGTGTACTTAATGTGAATGTTGTCTGTTCTTTTTAAAGGCACCCAATATCGATCTTCAAACTATGATCCGTCTTTTGCTAATATATAAAGTTGTCCAGAATTTTATGACCTCGAAATGGTGATAAACAATGTGCATCATTGAAATGCGTGAAAACAAGTGATGATTTTTAATCATGAAAACATTTCGCCATTTAATTTTATACCACTCCAAAATATCATAATCGATTCAATATGGCAGCCTAAATTGGAAACTAATTGTGCGTTTAATTGCGGGTTGGACGTGCTTTTTGATCTTAATTGGATTTACTGTTTGCTCATTCTTTTGCAGGCATGAATTCCTAGTGTGATTTGAATAAACCAGATTTTTTTTGGTTCGGCTGTACCTGTTTTTCAATTAAAAAACCTCATTTTAGAATGTCAACATGGATGTTTCGAGCAGATTTGAATTTTACTTAACCAAAATTTGGATAGTTTAAGGCACACGTTCAAGGGCAGTCGCTTTTCAGGTAATATCCTTTTCATTCTCATTATTGATGGAGCTAATTATTGCTCTATAGGACAGGAGCATTTTGTTTGAAAGGTAGTTATCCCGAGCTATGAATTTCCTTGTGACCTCAAAGATCTCAACTTTGATTTGTATTCGCTGGTGTGGATGTCAGCATGAGGGGGTGCTCAAACCTGATCTTGCTGGAAGCTGCTGCCTCAGACGCTGCATTGATTCTAAAAAGTAAATTATATACAAACTGTTTGGTTTGAAGTAAGGAACACAATATTTGTCCTCATTTTAAAGATTTCATCTAGTAGCTTTTTAGCTACAGTTTTTTTCTATGTTAAATAGAATAATTAAATTCCATTTCACTATTGATTTGCTCAATCATTCCTGACCTGAAGCAATGCTAGATGTCCAATGATGCCAAAAGAGAGGAGATAAGACATATTTCTATAAAGAATAATTATGAACTGAAGACAAATATAAATAAAAAATATAAATTATCTAATAAACTAAAGATAAACTAGAAATTTGCTGGTCTTCCAGCTAAGATGTAGTTCCTAACTCTGGCCTTTAATCTGAAATCTTCCACAACAGTGACTCCTTTTTGCCAACTCCAGCAATGCCCCTTGGGATCTAAATTGCTCCTAGGTCCTCACCTCAGCAGCCATGTCATGTTCATTGACATCTTCATTGATCCCTAACAATGAATGCATCAGTTAAGGAAGTTGAAACCTTAGTAGAATCCAAAAACTACCCCTAGTCTGTCCCAACATTACATACCACGGTGCGTATCTCCTTGCCGACATGAAGTTCGAGGGAGAGTGTGGTTCCTTAACCTGTAATTCACGAGGAAGCCTTATCCATCTTTGGATGATCGATCTCTTTGCCTCTTTTGACCCCTTTTCCTGCATTTCCTTGAATTTTGAATAGACAACTTTCCCAAGAGGCTTTATGTGCTTTCAACCTTTTTCTGAAATGACAACTTTCAACAAGTCATAATAATATGCCCATGGGTCCTTTGCCTCAGGCCTTAGATACAATGTTTCTAACTTCTTTGCATCTTTATATAGTTTAGCTTGGTTTTCCCCAGTGATCTCATTCTGAATCCAAGACATAAATGCTCTCAATTGAATAGACCCCACATACATTAAGGGATTCCATTCTCTATTATTAGGAACAACTAGATTGTTCATGTACAATTCACACATCAAATTTCTAATGACTATAGGAGATTGTTGGAAGGCATAGTAAAATTCATGAGTGTTTAAGGAGGAATTAAGAGTTTGAACAATCCGAGTCATCCTGTAATCCAACATTTGCTCTTTAAGGAATAGAGCATAGACTTGAACTAGTGGTCTACACTGAAGAAGTTCAGGCATCAAAGTAGTCAATTGAGTGACCTTATCTTCGAAAATCATAATCTTTTCCTCTTGGTCCAACAATTCTCTTTGTTGATTATTAATAATTTGCTGCATTTCCTTCTTTTCGTCTAGTCACATAGTTTTTTCTGTTAAAAATTGTTGGTACAAGCTTATTCTTGTTGTTAATGGCGTGGAAAGGTCTGGTGGGTGCATTGGTCCTTGCTTCTTATCTACTTCTAATGGCTCGTCTGTGTGTAAGGTGAATTGTGCCCTTGTTGGACATGGGTCCATGTCTTAAAAAATTTCACCTTCTTGTGATAGCCTAGAGACTTGAGCGATTATCTCTTGGTTAATTTCAACCCTTAGCCCTTTAACCATGACTACCCCATCGTTCAAATAATTCATGAATTGAAAAACAATCTCCTCAAGCTGGAAGCCTCTGAAAATACTGAAGCTAACCACGATTTTCAAACAGTGGAGGACAATCATTGTCCTAGAGAGACAAGTCATGAATTTTAGGTTCATTGCATGTTAAGTCACCCCCCATGGTTATACTAGAAAATTACCAAGATGTATGCTTTCACACTTGGAGAACAAGCATAGGTATGGCAAGAAACAAAACATAAAGGTAAATTTTTTTAAGACAACAATGAACATAAAAAAAAATGCCTTTTGAGAAAATTGACTCTATATAACAACATGCCATAAAATAATGTCATGTCATCATTAAACGTATCTTCTGTCCTCATTTCATTCCATAAATGCAATTTTATGTGTGTACTTTCCAAAAGGGAGGCAAGTGTAACATCATCTTGATAAGTTTAAAGGCTATGATATGGCAGATCTTCAAATAATCATTCACAGTAGGACATGCTACTTATCACATGATCATGAGATTTTATGTGCGAAAAATAAACTTAACAGAGAATTCCCTCCCAACTTAAAATAAGGCATGGGTCCCACCATGCATTGTGAGCAAAGAATTGAATTGGCATAAAACTTAAATTCACGAAATGAAATGAAATGAATAAAGATGAAAATGCATGGTATTAACCTTTGTTATGGGGTGAGAAAATATTGTATTGTTGTATACTTGTTTGTTGTAGTAAAAATGAGATGGATGGGTGTGAGAGAGAAAAGGTGAGATGTATTTATTATGGAGCAAGTGATGATTTATTATGAACTTTAACCGGAGTCAAAGTAATACAACATGTTGTGTGGAAGATTCATGCGTCGTTGTTGCAGGAGGTTCTTCAAAAGTGAACTGCTACAAGAAATCTTCTTTAGTTTCTAGTTTATTGTAGATTTTGAGTCGATGACCATTGACCAGAAATTTGAATTGAACAAGATCTATTGTTGACAACTGCACTGTGCCATTATCATACATTGCTTCTATTTCGTATGTCCTAACCATTTGGTTTGGAATTTTCCCAGATTGTGTTGATACTTGGAATCATAAAGAAGAGCCCAATCTCCCACAGTGAATTGCTTATCCTTGATAAATTTGTCATGCCACCTCTTGCGCTGAATTTGTATTAACTCTGTATTATGCAAGGCAGATTTGCAAAATTCATCAAGTCCATTCAACTGCAAGATGCGTTCTCTTTGTGCATCAATCAAATTACTATTAAGTTCCAGTGCTGTAGGGAGTGTCTTGTGTTATAGCTCAATGGGCATCACGATTGCCTTCCCATAGACTAATTCAAAAGGAGTAATTCCTGTTGTGGTTTTCCATGTCCTATATGCCCATAATGCCTCTTGAAGCTTTGATGCTCAATCGTTTTTATGTATATGAACAATCTTTGTCAAAATGGCTTCTAGTTCTCTATTTGTTATCTCATCCTGTCCATTAGCTGGAGGATGGTAAGGAGAGGATTTACCATGCCAAATAGTATATTCATTCATGAGTGCATTGATGAGATTTGATGTAAATTGGGCACCTTGATTAGTTACCAACTCTCGAGGAACACCAAATTTTGTGAAAATAACCTCATACAAAATTTCTGCAACATTATTATCTTGGGCATGTTTCATAGGTTTTGCTTCAGCCCATGTAGTGACATAATTAGTACATACTAGAATATAAGATTTGCATTTTGAAGGTAGTTCTATTCGTCCAACAAAGTCTATTCCCCATTTGTCAAATGGTGTGACAACCACATGTGGCTGTAGGAGCATTTCATCTGATTTTGTTTGTCTTCCCATATGTTGACATCTATCACATTTCTTTGTATATTTTGCTGCATCCTTATGAAGAGTTGGCCAATAATATCTAGTTGTCGGGAGCTTGAGTGTTGTCCTTTTTGCTGCAAAATGCCCTCCACATGGTTCATCATGGCATGCACAAAATATATCATATATTTTCATCCTCTCTTACACATTGCCACATAACTTGATTAGGTCTAGTATAAAACATGCAACCAACTATCCATGAAAAATTAAAACTCTTTTATGCTAATAACCTTTTATCCTTACGAGAGAAATGAGTTGGAGTTCTACTTGTGGTGAGATAGTTTGCAATGTCTGCATACCATGGATTTTGTGCTACCAAAGAGAACAAATGTTCATACAGAAAGCTATCATCAATGATTGTAGGATCATCAAGCATCTTGTAATCGTGAGAGGAATTTGTCGACTACATTAGCACTTATTGGCTTATCTATCATTTTTATATCAATGTGCACAAAGATCTCATAACTAGTGATATAATGTTTGAACTTATTAAGATCATAAATCACAACTAACAACTCCTTTTTTGTGACTGTGTAGTTCAATTCTGCTCCCTGTAGATTTTTACAGATATAATAGATAACATGTTCAATTGTCCCTTCCTTTTGTCCTAACACAACACCTATAGCATAATCTGAAGCATTTGCGTGAATATGAAGTGACAGATTCCAATTTGGGCCCCTTAGGACATGTGCTCTAGTCAGTGCTTCCTTAAGTTGCTGAAATGGTTTGTCACATTCTGAATCCCATGAGAATTTAGAGTCTCTCTTCAACAAATTATACAATGGGGTTGCTATCTGGCTAAAGTCTTTTATGAATCTCCTGTAGTAGCTAACATGTCCAAGAGAGCTCCTAACGTCCTATTTTTCAAGTGTAGGAAGAGTGTTGCCAACTTCTATTTTGTTAGTATCAAATTGGATGCCTCTTGAGGAAATGTAGTGACCCAACACAACGCCATCTTCCATCATCATGTAATGTTTCTCACTATTCAATGAGAGGTTGTGTTGTTCACATCTTTTTAGAACTTTGTCCAAATTGAATTTTTCTTCTTCCAAGTTAGATCCATACACAGTGAAGTCATCCATATAGATCTCCATACAATCAATAGATATATTAAAAAAAAATGCTTATCACAGATCGTTGAAAGCTAGCAAAAGCATTACATAATCCAAAAGACAATATTGAATATGCAAATGTACCCCAAGGGCAAGTAAAATTTATCTTATCCTGATCTTCTGGTGCTATTTGAATCTAATTGTACCCACTAAATCCATCTAAGAAAGAGAAATACTTTTTACTAGCCAGCTTTTCAAGAACTTGATCAATGAAAGGCAAAGGGAAGTGATCTTTCTCAGTGGATGCATTAAGTTCCCTATAATCCAAACATACCATCTACCCCCTTGTTTAGGCACAATTACTAGAGGTGAGACCCATTGACTATCAAAAATAGGATAGATGAACCCAGTATTCAGAAGTTTTTGCAATTTAGTTTTCACAATATCATGCAATGCTAGATTGACTCTTCATTGGGGTTGTCTTACAGGCTTACATTAAGGTGTGATGTAAATTTTGCGAGTATTGAGTTTTGGGTCAAGCCCTCTCATGTCTGTGTAGTCCCAAAAAAATGCTTTTTGATTTTCTCGTAGTAGGACAAGTGTACTTTCCAAGTTGTCAGTAGTAATACTCGTATTGATATTGAGCTCTTTCCCTTGTCCAACTTCAACTCTAGTGACTTTATCTACCATAGCTAACTCATAGAAGTTGGAAGACTTAATTTCATGAGGTAACAAGGTATGAAGGTAACTAGTCTTTGTAGTAAAATGAGGTGCATCCTTAGGACGAAGAATTGTTTGCAATGAACAATTCTTGTCACTACACAAAGGAGGATCTTCACCATTTTCACTTGATAAGATAGCTGTGAGGATATCATCATCTTCTTAAGGGATCGTAAATGGGTTCCTATCAATTACCATAAGCTGACTTAATGAGTTTACTTCTGTTTCATTATTTGCCAAATCAGGCCATAGTGCTTGGTCATCTTGCAAAAGTGATTTAGCAAGAGAATATAGGGCCAATTTCTTAATGTTTAAACCATTAGAAATGGTCATCTTTCCTAAATGGTAGGCTATGCAAGCGTCTACGATAGTTAACCAAGACCTTCTTAGGATACCTCCTAAAGTTGCTTTATGTGATAAAATGACAAAATCCATGGGATATTCCCAAGAATCCAAATTAGTAACTATGACATTATACCATAAGGTTTAATAGTAGAACTGTCAGCAAGCTGAAGTATGGAAGAGGTTTCTCTAATACCAATGATATTAAGGTGAAGAAGCACCTCCCTAGTTATGACATTAATGGATGCTCCTAAGTCTACCAAAGCAGTCTGAACTTGCACTCCATTGATATGTATTGTAGCAACTGGACTTCTTGGGTCAAAATATTTTGGGACTATTGAATTATTTAACATGAGGTCGAACAATTTACTCATGACACAAATAGTTTGGGGATGCTTCTTCTTCCTACTAGGTTGCTTTATGTAGGCCTCTTTAATGGCTTTAGTATATGTTGGGATTTCCTTGAGGGTGTCTAGTAATTGTATTTTGATTGTCATTTGCTTCAATTGAGTGAGTAGTTCTTCAAAAACAAGATTCTTAGGAGGGATTGAATATTGAGCAAGCCTTTGTGGAAATGGTGGAAATTTAACCAGAGACATTTGTGGTCGAATAGGGATGGATTCTTCATTCAAGGTCTCTTAAGAGGTAACTTTGGTTATCACCGGGCCTTTAGGATTTGGAAGAGTGGTTCCAGACCTAAGGTGAATATTATTGATTGAATAGGTTTGCTGCTGAGTATCATTAGAGGCATACACTTTCTTTTGAGGAGGCCTACTATTTGGATTTGGTGTTGGCTGAGAAGGTAATTGGGTTGGCTTAGGTGGATCGACATTAGCTACAGGAGGAGGAGGCATTAATACTTGCTGCTAAGGTTGTTGCAAGGGATTATCGCTAATTAGGTCACCAATGAGATGACTATTGCCAGTTACCTCGTGGGGCTTGCCATTGATTGGGCTATTGCTACCAATTTTGATGCTTCTACCAATGTTGTGGAGGGGCTTCCTAATTTTGTTGTTGTCAATGGTCAAGTGAAGCTTGTTGCCAAGCTTGGTTATTCCACATGGGTGGAGGCTGAGTTTTCCAAGAAGGGTTTCAACAATTTGGATTTAGCGGACCAGTATTAGAATATTGCCATTGATTACTGAAATTACCAAAATTTTGGAGATGTCTTGAGGCATACCTTGTCTTTGAGCCCATGGCCTACATTGAGAAACGTACATAATATGTCCATTGTCATCAATTTATTTGAACTCAACTGGCATGTTTTGAGTCTTAGTCCCCACATTAACAACCATCTTACACTTGCAATTCCTTTTCTTCTCTCAACAGTGAGAGCAGAACTTGACTAATCTAGCATCAACTTCTTCATGTTTCCTCCTGGCTTGCATTGTATCCAATTGAGTTACAACATTGTTAATAAAGTCCTACTTGAATTCAGACACCAAATTTGAAAGATCAAATTTTGATACCCTAGCTCCACTAGTCTTCAAGGAACTAGAACGTATTCCTCTTCCTTTCTTTACATTAGCCCTTGAGTAATTCTTTCAATATCTCTTGATATCCTTCCACATGCTTTTTGTAATGTCTCCTCCAACCATGAGGTCTAGTGTTGTACATTGGTCTCCTCTACACCCCTTAAGAAAATATTCTTTTGAGATGACTCATTCAGCTGATGTTTAGTGTTTCTTTGCAAATTATAGAGGAATCTTGAAACATAGTCTTCTAGAGTTTCATCCTCTTTCTACTGCATCTTGAATATATCATCTCCCCCCATACCCCCTCTACAATAATATTTATATTTGGCAAGAAAAAAGTTCTTCATTTCATCCCAATCTACTGCAACATTAGCTCCTAACCCCATGAACCATCTTAGAGTTGCCTCTTTTAGAGAATAGGGAAATAATCTAGCCTATGAACATCAACTGTATAGTCATACCCTCTACAGAGAATGTCAAATTCAAAGAGAAAGGTCTCAAGGTCTTTAATAATTAATCCATAGAACTTGAGAAGTGCATACACAGGAATATTTTTCAAATTATTGATATCCTGGAGGTCTGGTATGGGAAATAGATAGGTGGGCTGCACTATTCTGGATGGTGGTGGTTGATTTCCTTGTTAATAAATGACAATGGCTAAAGGATTATCCTAATATAAAGGGGCAACAAAAATGTTATTCAAGTCTATTGATTTGTTAGATGATGATGGAGGAAGGTTTACATGGTAGATTGCAAAAGGATTTTCAAATGGTGGTTCTTTTGCAACGACTTGGTCTTCTTCAAGGGGTTGGTCTTCTTGCTAATGATACACAATGTCTTCTATTTCAAATGGGTTGTTCTAAGGAAGAAATCTCCTGATATGGTCTCTTTGCCTATGCATATAAATAAAGTTACACTAAGTTTTATTCATATAGAACTACTATAAACTAACTATGCATATTAGGAAAACCAACCCTTAAAATAGACTTAAACTGACACAATCCTCAGCAACGACACCAAAAATGCTTGACCAAATGATGGTTCTGGAAGCCTAGAGATTATGCTCATGGATTAGACATCCAATATGGAAACCAAACTCTTCATTAGACCCATTTACTTAATCGACCAGGGACGTAAACTTGAAATGATGTCTGCAAAGTATATGTTTTTAAACCTCCTGAATAACCATTTCTAATCCTATGAAGACATGAATGGAAATGCTAAATCTATTTGCACTTGTAAGACAATTTATTCTAAGATACATGAATCAAAATACAAATAGGATTCTACATTGTTTGCCTTTGCTATAGGAACAACTAATAATTTTGTTACCAATGGCTGTGGAAGTAATAGTCTTAATTAAGTCTTAAACAGTAAAAAGAAAGTCTACCAACTAGGTTTACTCATCAAGTGAGCCCCCCTTGAATGAGTGAATAACTACAAATGTAAATTGAAATACTAGAACACAACAATAACAACTTTTATTGACATCAAATTATAAAACAATACAAGCTTAGAAAAACAATAGTCTATAGTATAAAACACTACTGCAATTACAAACTTCGCTGAACTATATCCAAGGCTTGATTCAACAACTTTATTTAATGTAACTACAAAAACTAACTTCCTAAGATCTAGCTTCAACAACAAGGACTTAGCAATACAATAAATTACAACATCATGATACACATCTTGATTGAACAAGTCTTCCAACAAATATAGGACATAATGACTTCTGAATTTGTGCGACAGTTGGTATTTAGGTTGACCCAATCTTTAGCATATCATAAATATAAGGTGGCTACATAACCTTTCTATTAATTCCTTTGCACACACTCTTTCTTTTGACTTATTCTTGCAATAGATTAGTACACATGCAATATTTCACAACACATATTCATTCCATTAATTCATGATAAGCATTTAATATACATATACAAATCCTTGTTCACAATACTTTGGCTACAGGAACCTACCCATTAGAAGTAAGAAAGGAAAGAGCATTCTCATCTATCAATCACACACATATATAATCTCATTTATCCTATATAAGTCTAAACCATAACAGTATATCCAGGAAACTATATAATGTCATGAAACCATAGAAAAGGAGAATAGTTATAGGTTTATACAAATCATTATAATAAAAAGTCTTTCAACTTAAACAAGAGAAATCCCATAAAAACCATAAAAACCTATAAACTTATGCCATTTCTTAAGCCCATTAGCAAGGAACACAATATTTTTCCTCATTTTAAAGATTTCATCTAGTAGCTTTTTAACTACAATTCTTTCCATATTAAATAGAATAATTAAATTCCATTTTACTCTTGATTTGTTCAATCATTCCTAATCTAAAGTAATGCTAGATGTCCAATAATGCCAAAAGAGAGGAGATAAGACATATTTCTATAAGAAATAATTGTGAACTAAAAAATAAAATAGAAATTATCAAATAAACTAAAGATTAACTATTATGTCCATTAAAAACACATTAAAATATTTTAATACCTTTCTTTGTTACTCATTGTCTAATTGCCATCTTTTGGCCATGAATTCTTCAAAACATGGAACCACAAAATGTTAGTGACCAGGATGCCAAAATCGATCCCAAAAATATTAGAGAAGGGCACCCCCTTCTTCATAAATCTTTGTAAAAATAAACAAGCCAATTGTTGACGCCAGTGAGATGAGTTCGCCAGTAACCCTTCCAAAATTAGCAAATCGTTTGACTATAAATCATCACAAAATTTTAATTTGATGTTGGATAACTAAGCTGCCATTCCATGTAGCCAGAGACATATTGAGAACATATGCCACAAATTTGAATAGAAATTGGCTAACCCTAAAATTTCGTAAACCCATTAGATAATTTTTGAGGTTTTTTAAATTATAAATTCACTAGATAAATTTTGGGAAAAAAAGTCAATTGACAAGATAATATTTGAGGCAAAAATTATAAATCCAACCAAAAAACCTTCTTGCATAGGAACACGAGATAAACAAACAAACAAACAAACATGACACATGCAAGCAAACATGTAACAAATATGCAAGTACATGCAACCCTTGAAAATTAGAGACTTCTACTTAAAACCAAAAAATTGCACAATCAAATCTCTCAACCAGGCTTGGAATATTAAACAAAAATATTTGAAGACAAATCACAAATTTCATAAAATACCTCTAATAATTTTTATTTTAAAAAACTGAAAAACAATTTTCTGGAAAAAAATCTAGAACAAAAGAGTTTCAAAATTTTCTTAAATCTTTTGCTAAATTTTATGAAATCCCATCAACCTGTTTTGATAATATGTTATGGTAAATAGATGTTGTTTCTATTAAACAAAGGATATGAAAGCTCCTTATATAGATATACAAAGACGATATTTCTAAAAGAAACACTCATGAACTAAAGGCAAAAATAGAAACTACTACGAATTAACTATAATGACCAAAATCTTACAACATTCTAACATATTTAATATATATTACAAAAATAATTACATATTTGTATGTATTGTTATGCTAAATACATTAGACTTTGGGTAATTCCATAAAAAATCCTTGACTAAATACATTCAATGCAAATGTTTTCTAGAATAACAAGAGTTCCTTATTTGTGAACTAATAAGGAATTAATGTCTATTATCTCATACTGGCATGACTTATTCCTATGGTAGCCCAAACAAACCAATACTTTGTTGCAAGTGTAAACATGCAAAATTTGAAGTGTAATACAAATTAATAATACTTCCATTGGACATTGCCATGTGAGCAGCTCTCTTCTATTGATTTCAAGATTAATATTTATGTCGGTTGGTTGAAGTCTCATCTAGAAACTCTTCAATTTCATCATATACACCATTTTCTCATAAAATTGTTTTCCTTTCAACGTGAGGTGAGGAGAACAAATCCCCATGCTAGATAGATGCAATTACCAGTATAAACTAAGTCTCTTTCTTTTTGAAAAATGAGGGTTAACTTGACCACATCATTTTCAGCCAATTTATGCACCTTTAGCCAATAAACAATCATATCAAAATACATAGATTGATATGTGAGAAGAGACTTTTCGGATTTTGAGTGTTGTCTAGTAATGAATAAGTGCATGAAAATTTGTAAGAAAATAGTCTTGATAATTTTGTAGTGCCAATGTCATAAGGTTTTTGTCATAGTTTTACAACACACACCCCATTTTGGCCATTGGATCTAATGGGGCTCCTCTTTTTCTTTTCCCTTTTGAGTCTGTATGAATTCCCATAATGACTTGCTTTTCAAGTGCAATCTGTAATGTGGTCTCCAGATTGGTTGGGTAAATGAGATCCACCATCTTTGCAATGAAATCCTCAAATGCCTCATTCTACTTTTGAAGTTTTGATTTGTGACTCATCTTGATCAATGCACTTGAACACATGGTTTAGGATTGGTTTTGCTAGTGCCTTTCCACTTGCTTAGGTTGATTGTGCTAAATTGAAGTCTTTGATCTGATAATCCTCAAGCATTAATTCTACAATGTTTGCCTGGGATGGAGAAACAACATTTTATTCCTTCCAGCTACCAACAACGTCCTGAGTCACACATGCTATTCTATGTATTTACCTTTGTACCATCTTAAATTGGAAGTACTTCAATACATGATCTTTTAGCTCCACTTATGCTTGCATTGTACACTTGCACTTAGAACACACATTCTTTCTTTCTTTTTCTCTTTCCTAGATGAAATTGAGGTAGGAACTAAGACATGTTCATTAATTTCCCTTTTCCCTCTCATTCAAAGATCAAGGTAGGATCTAATTTCTATGTATCCTCCTCTTTCTAGATCTTATTTTTTTATTCCAATCTCGATTTCTCAGTCCTTGATGCATTTAAACACAAACCTTATGTAGTCTTAAGATCTTGGGGAATCTTCCCAAGATTTAAACATCTTAGGGTATAGGTCGACTTGGTCCACCTATACCAATATAAGTTGACTTGGTCCACCTATAGTAATATAGGTTGATTCATTCAATATATACCATATAGGTTGACCCAATCAACCTATACAAGTATAGGTCGACTAGGTTGACCTGTACTCCTAGGGTTTTGAGTTTTGAGCTCCAATTCTATTTCAGATTTCAAGGATTTCTCACTCACTATAGTCGGAACTTGCAGGTGTAATATCAAAAATATACTATTAAAGACATCATTGGCCTCATTTGGCATGAGTAGAAGCAAGGTACAAACACATGTGAACATCTTGATTTGACATAGAGTAATTGCAAGGTGGAAGAAAAGTGCTTGATCTCATTCATTGATTGCCAAAAAATGTCTTCTTCCTTATTCTTCAAGCATTCAACAAGAGATTTATGAACACCACTAAGATGCAAGGGCATCATGAAGATGGATAGAATATATTAGCCTCAAGGGCTTGGGATACTTTCTATGATATATTCATATCTATTTTTTTCTCTTCATATTTTACATGCACACTTACATGTTAAGGTTCCCATTTCTTATCTCTTTACATTCTAGATATACACTATAGGATTCATGAACACTAAATTCACACATGTTTTATAATGACTATCTATGAACATGGAAATAACCAAAATAGGGGGTTGACTAAGGAAAACCCCTGCATAGCCAGCCATACACACAAAATCAATTATAAATTTGTAGGTTATTAGAATTGTGAATTTGGTCTAAAAACATACAATCAAGATCTATCTTTTGGAATGGGGTTGAACTAACTTTTACTCCCTTGGAACATGTTCATCATTCTATAAACCTACATGTATAGGTCAACCTTCAGGTATAGGTTGACCTATACCTGAAGGTTTGATAGTTTTAAAGTTTTTTGTTCGAATTCTAGATCCACATTTAAAATTTCAGTTGTAGTTTTTGATCAACAAATTTTTGGGTAAAAAGGTGTCTTTCCCACCATAATTAAGAAGCTCTAATTAAGAAGGAAGTGAAGGAGTAAGAATATCAACACTTGTCTCAAGAGCATAATGATTCAATTGTGCAAAGTTCTCTTCACTTACAAAATTCACCCTTGGTAAAGGGGTGGGTACATCATGAATATCATTATCGTTATCAACAAAATGGGATGCATGGTCAACAACTCCCATAGCTATGACATTTCTAGTCTCCTTGTCTCTAATGTAGACACAATCAAGAGTGAGCTCAACAATTTTACCTTGTGTCCCATTAGTAGTTTGGTGAAGGGAAAGGAGATTAGTGGTAAAGGATAGTACACAAAGAAGATCTTAAAATACCCCCTCTCCCACAGCAATAGAACCTTTCGCACAAGCCTTCATGCATGTGTTGTTACCTATCAATATATGTGGAGAATGACAAGGCTAAATAGAAGGAAACATATCCATAGAAGATGCCATATGATGTGATACACTTGAACCGAGAAGCGATTTACCTTTCTCAAAATGTGTGGAAACAATGAGTGCTTATCCTTTACCCTTATCTTTGGATGATGATGTAGACGTAGAAGCTTCCTAATCTATAGAATAAGGAATAGACATTGATGAGGAAAACTTAATATTTTTATTTTGAAGAATGCGAGTTAGCTCATCAGTATTCTTGTGAAAACATTTTTTTTATCATATGCTCGATTTTTACAATATGTACATTTATCTCTCTTTCTTCTAGATGATACCTCTCTTGAAGAGGAGTTGGGTTCAAACTTATCAAATTTTTTATGTTTCTTAGGATCCTTGTGTTTCTTCTTTCCTTTTACTTTGGAAGAGTTTGAAGTGGAGTCATTTGCAACCAATGCTTGATGCTTTGACGACTTAAATTGACCCATGCATACTAACTTTTCTTGTTCCCTTGTGAATTGAGCTGTAAATATATCAACAAAATGCATTTTGTATACATGACCAAGAGCATCCATTGTGGCACAGTGTTAGCATGAATGCTAATGATATTCCTATGGGGGAGTATTCTAGCATTGTTGGAGCAGTTGAGAGACAATTAACATGGTTGTGTGTTGCATTCATTACTATGTTTGTCATTGATGTCAACATATTGAGAAGTTTGGAAGAGTAACAGGAATAATTTGAGGTTGTACAAATTGAGTATTGAAGATGATGTCAAGTGCACTTGAGGACATGTTCTACAGTGTGCCCTAATGATGTGGCTAAGAGCACATACATAAAGTCAAAGACATGTGAGAGTTATTTGTGAGTTACAAAAGACAATTTGAAGATAGAGTACATGAAGATTATATCTCCTAATAGGGATAGAATCTAAATGAGTGAAGTTAGACAAAAATAAAAGATAGCCTGATGATGATGTTAGTGAGTGCACAAAGTTTGAGGTCTCATGTGTGAGAAGTTGTGAAGATCATGAGGCGCTAATTTTTGTAATTATGAAAAATATGTATTGTAGCATCTTACCTTAATGAGGTCCTATTGTAATTAATTGGGAAAGTATCAAGGTTGACTCAATGAATTATTTTGAGGACTTGGTATAAAGGAAATTATTTTCCTTGTGATGAATGATGCAAGTGATTTGTGAATGAGATAAGTGAAGTGTATTGGTAAATGCGAGTTAGTGATCAAAGGGATCATTGTGATGTGAAGTTGGAGATTTGGAAATTGAGATCCAAGAAGTATTTTTTGTGGTATTGGCATGGTAAGAGGATAGAGAAAGAGTTTGTGTTGCTTAGATCGGTTGCATCTCTATTATTCTGAAAGGAATAATACAATGACTATTTGGAAAGTGAGTTCGGTGTTCTTGTCCCTAAAGCTATTTGATCAGTGGGTCCTTCTTCTTTCCACAACTCCTAACAGGGTTGGAATCTCCTCACAATGATTCAAAATATCCTAACAAGGACTGATATTTACTAATTGAATTTCATTGGCTCCTAACAAAGCCCATCCTCTTACAAGGAACATTTATATTAGTACATCATTTTGTGGGGATCATCCCCACTGGGGTTTTCCCTCTAATCAAGGGTTTCCCTAGTTAACATATATGATAATATTGCGTATGTGTATCTTCTCATGGTTGTTGATATTGATCACATATTTAAGGTCTAATAAGGTTGATATGAGTTGTATTTATTTGATCTTTCTGACCCATAACATGTAGAAACAAATATTGAATATTCAAGACCTAGCTTGTAAAGAATAGATAATAACTATTGTTCATTATCTTTAGTAATACCACAATTAGAAAGGTCTAATCTAATAGAATTGAACTTAGAGAATAAGTCTTGAATATTGCCAAAATCACTACGATTTTGACCTATGAGCTCATTCTCCAATTTGGATTTTCTCATTCTATTAAGTTTACCAAAGATTCCTTCCAAGGTTGTTCAAGCATCATGAGGATGCATGCAAGATGCAACATGATATAGAGAATCATGAAAGATAGTTGAACTAAGAGAGAAAAGTGCTTTATTCCTTTGATCAGACTATTTCCTCCTTTCCGCAACATTTGTATCTTCTTAAAGATCCTATCCAAGAATCATTCTAAGTAGTTCAATACTCAACAATTGATTATAAACTAATTATTTCCTTTCATGATAGTTATATGGGGTGAGCATTGGAACTTTTAAAAATCCATTATGAAACTAAAGAATAACATAAAAGAATTGATAAATCATTCAAATCACTAATGCAAATCAAAAAACTAAAATTCAAGGATTAACCGAGTGCAAATATAGCCCAAAAATGATATAGTTTTGAAAGTAATATGTCCACTCCAAATCACTGAAAGTTGATTGCAAATATGGAAACTAGATGAAAAATCATGCACTTTAAAATGTATGTTCCCAAATGAAGCTATGAAATGTGCCAAATATAGGATTAGGTAGGAATAGTCATGAAAATGTACAAATTTTGATTAAATAAACCACCAAAATGCAAAGCCAATTCCACCAATGAAAACTTAAGGAAATTCTACCCCAAATTATAAAAATTGCTCAAAAAAGGACAAAATAGGAGGAAGTTATGACTTTGTGAAATTTATCTGCAAAACTAAAAACTTCAATGGTAAATGGTAAGAAGATTCTACAAGTGATGATTTTAGAAATCAAGGAAATTAAATATGATGTCTGTCTAGTAGTCACAACAAAAAATCCAATAAGCCTAGGATGATGATTAGATGAGTGTCAATCTTAGTCCAATCAAACTACAGTCACAAAAAAATCCCTTTTCTAATAGGACGCTGTTGACTATACACTATGATGACCTAGCACTAGTTTTGATGTGGCACATGAACTGTGATGGTTCCATCAAAAGGCCACAAATATATTGTGAAGGGGTCAATTTCAAGATCCTTGCAACATTGACAGAGTTTCTCAGGATTGATGTGGCCAAATATGCATTTTGTGCCTTCATGCTAATGTGTCAACAAAGAATGATCACTCAATGCTATATCATGGACCACTCAAAGCTTAATGCTTGTGGACGCTTGCCTCTAGGTTCTACTTCTTGAGTGTGGAAATATGGCCAATTTGGGGGCAAAAATTGAATATTTGTGGGAATCCTTTTGACCTCATGAGGCAACAGATGTTAGGTGTGCTATATAGATCATAATGAGTAGGGGCTACATGCCCAAATGGAGGGTGTTGATAGGATATGAGATCATAGACTTAGAGTTGTTAGATCTAATATAGTTGGAAGTGGAAAATCCCACAGTGTGGAAATTGGGTCACTGACAATAGAATATTAGGATGTAGAAATTTTGTGAACTAGTTGATGGAGATTACTTGTTCAGATGGAAGACAATGTCAATAGGCTATAGAGGGCGTGTGTGGTAGTGCTGACATGTGGTATGTGCAAATATATCATAAAGGGTACTGAGACAGATTGAGGGTGTTGCTTAAGGGGAGATGAGATATCAATATAGGCAATGGTGGAGTCATCAATTTGAGCTGCATGGGCTCTAGTAGAACTATGTGGGATAAAGTGATCAATGTAGTGGGATCACATTAGCTAAAGCTATGTTATCAAATGGACCCTTTTCTTAGGCTGTGATGAGTTGTGGCACTATGTTATCAAGTGGTGGTTGAATTTGGCCACTATGGATTAGGTTATAGTGGCTTGTTTGGGTCACTGGATTTGAGTGTCTGGATCTGTGAAGAATGGACTGCGTGGAGAGAAGAAGGAACAAGTCCTTGGAGAGATTTCCACTAGTTTTCCTAGGGAAAATAGTCCCATATTAAATAAGAATTTTTTTTATGCTTGTTAGATAGAATAGGTCACTAAAAATATCTTGAAATTAGGTCAACAGATGGGGAATAACACCATTTTGATTGTGGTCAACCCTCTTGCTAGAATGTCGTCAAGAACTAGAATGTGACAAATGCTTGGATGATGATGTCATATTTGATAGAGGAAACATCCCGCGATGGTTTATAAAAGGGGTTGTGGTTTGACCCTAGAACAATTTTTCTCTGCCAAAATAATATTAAATACCCGTGAAAAATAATAATTGACAAAAAGTAGAAAATTAATTTAAAAAATAAATCATACCATATTTACAAATTAGGTTGTATGACTTGGTTTGCAAATTTATTTTGCCTTGATTTTGACTTTTTCTGAATATGGGCAAGTTTATAGTTGATTTTAATTGAAATAATCTCCTAGCTGCAATGGTGATGTCCAAATCGCAAAATTTTGCACCCACAATCAAATCAAGCCAAGATTTCACATCTTGAGAAGATGTCTTCACACCTTGAGAGCTCTAATATCATGTTAGAATTTTAGGTGACTCTACGACTCCCCTAGGATCAAATGAAAGACCAAGATAACTTCCAAAAGAGTTTGGCAAGACAAAATTGCATTAAGATGCAAGAATTATTTTATTGATAATTGACTTCACTGATTGATCCAAACCTACATAATAGGTCTCTTTAAATAGGAAAGGAAATAAGAGACAAAGATAAGGAGAAGATAACCTATCACCTACACAAGGTGGAATCACATGTCCACCAAAGGTGGATCATCCTCCATTACGAAACGAAGTATGCATAATGATGAGGATTATAATGTGATTTGTGCACTAAAGGTGGATTGAGATAACAACTATCACCACCTAGAGTAAAATGCTCCTACACCATGTGATTAATTGAGGTACAAACTCCTAGGTGTTTCAATGAAAAACTAGTATGCAATGCATTATCCTAAGCAAGCTTAAGTAAAGTGTAATTAGTAAATATTTAATTATACCAACAGTGAGAATACCCAATAGATTTTGTAACTCTTTCACCAAAAGCCACTTTAGGAGGATACCTAATCACCCTAGAGAGACCATGGCATGCAACAACATATGCATTTATTGCATGTAGATAAGGAAAAATACTATGTCAAATAGACTTTCCACTAAAAAGTTATCCTTGTACTCTTCTGCAGAACCCCAAATAAACGAAGATCAATTTTTATGGTTAGATATGGGATATGATGATCTAGAAGTTAACTCTGTTAGTCATCTTATAATGATTCACCAAGATCCTTTTGTTTTCACTCAAGGACAAGACAACATTTTGAATGTGATCCTTTCTAATGATTATAGCCAAACTCCTCAAAATGGTGATGAACCTCAATGTCCATTGCACACTATTCTGCCACCTAGCTCCTCATCACATTTTCCTTCAACCATAGATTGTTTGAACACATTATTTCCCCATGAAATTAAATCAACATTTTCCCATAATATTTCTATGTTGAATATGATCACAAAGATTGAAATAACCCTAGGAAAGGTTCTATACATTAGCAAAAACCTTACTAATACCTAACAAAAGTATTTTCTTAAGTTTCTTAAGGATCATCAGCAAAAATTTGTATGCGACTATATTGTTACGAAAGGTTTAGACAAAAAATCATGTAGCCATAAGATCTATCAGTCTAGACAACCTCAAAGAAGAATATATCCTATACTTAGGGATATTGTTAAAACAAAAATGCAAAAAGTCTTGAATGCGAGATTTATCTATCTTATCTCTAATAGTTAGTGTGTCTTACCCTTGGTAATCATCCCTAAGCAAGTGGGGAATTGGAGAGTTTTTGTTGAAGTTGATGAAAGATCAACTCCACAACTCCCAAGGATTACTACATGCAAACACCTATTACAGAAAGATAGGAGCAAAGCTATGGAGGCTCGAATTTAGAGATCCATAGAAGATGAGACATTATTGACATGCAAAAAAGAATTACTAATTGTATTGAATGAATGCATAATTATAAAGATATCAATCCTTATAAAGGAGATCAAAACCATAAAAGGTAAAACCTCAATTGCATTATGATAATTAATAAAAGAATTAATTATTAAATGCCCAAAGTTTAGCTTAAGTTAAATAGAGTTAATAAATGACTTAATAATTAAATCAACATGATTTAATTAATAGGGAAATACTTTATTACTCTAACACCCCCCTTAAGATAAACATAGGGAGTAGCTAAAACCTTAGAAACTACTAATGAAAGTAAATTTGGCTCCCAACAACAAGGCCTGATGAGGTACTTAAACACAACCAAATCTCTATAAAGAGGAGAAATAGAGAAAACCACATGGGAAAAACTCTACTCTAAAAAGAGATGGAAAGAATGCTAAAAGAACTAGTGAAGGACTAAAAAAGCCTCCAAACTAGGGAATGTCCTAGAAGATAGGAATAATAGGATGATCATGAAGAACGCCACTAAAGCATGTAGAAGGAACAAATATTGAATACATAGCTCACTCCATCAAACCAATGAAGCATAATAACCAATAGAAGAACCCCCCTAATGCATATAAGGGTCAACTGAAAGATAATTGAAAAAGTGGGCCAAAAGAATTGCATGTCAAGGAACCATGTTCAAGATGCACAAAAGAATGCATATGTGTGTATTGAGGTGATCAATCTCAGACACATCATGAGGCTAATATCATAGAAGGAAAACCTACAAGACAAAGGAAGATGGAAAACAAAGACAAAACATCAACCCAAATGGCACTTTAATTAGAGTAGTGCATGTACAATAAGGCACAAGATATAATGAATCTCAAGAACACAATAATTTGTACGAGTGTCCTTAGATGACACTACTCGAAGTAGAAGGCAAAACAAGGAAAA
The DNA here is from genome assembly GCA_028749045.1 of Cupressus sempervirens. Classification (NCBI taxonomy): domain Eukaryota; kingdom Viridiplantae; phylum Streptophyta; class Pinopsida; order Cupressales; family Cupressaceae; genus Cupressus; species Cupressus sempervirens. The sequence continues at coordinate 91,757,162 of CM053792.1, forward strand.
ATAACTAAAATGAAAATATAGATGAAATATGACACTTTATCTTAGTGTGTTTGCAAGAATACAAACAAATGATGTCTACAATGACCAAGAGAGACATAAGGTTGATAAAAAAAATAGTACAACCCATGATGAATCATTTGAAGCAACGAAATTGATCCCTAAATTTGAAATAAACAAGATATCTACTAGAATGCAAAAATGCAAAAAAAAAAAGAATAAAATATGCCTAGAAAAGAATCTAGAAAAACAACTAGCATCACTAGAAAGAGCTCTGAAAGACCTTTCCAATGATATAAAGAATTCCCAAATTGGAGATTGGATGCTCAAGATATGTCTCTCGTAGTACAAAATAGAACCCTTGACTTTGACTGCATAAATAGGCAAGCAAACAACATCAAAATTCCAAATAGCCTACACCATCATGACAAGCTTAGAAAGAGCTTTCCAAAGATAATATTTGTCAAAAGTACCTTTGTATGCAAAAGATACATCCAAAAAACCAACAACTTTTAAGAACAAAACAAATCAAGCACGATGGTTTAAAGACGATCAAATTTCACCATAATGTTTGATGATGTCAACATTGACAAATTGCTGTCAGACTTGACATAGCAATTGTACCACTGACATCAACACTTTTAAAGTTCTTTTTTGTTTTTGTTTTTGCATGTCTTTTTAAAACCTTTTTACGCAGGACTTTTTTTTGGTGAAATAAAAAGTTTTCAACACCTTTTTTCAAAAAACTAATTTTTTAATTTTTTTGTGATTAAGGTTTTTAATGAGTAAATAAATTGTCATATTGGGAAGCATTCCTGATTTGGGGTAAAAATAAAATTTCCTCAAATTGCAACTATCTCCAAATTGGACCAATTTTATATGAAAATATGGTTTTTTGGATGCTACAAATTGAATAAGGAGGTCTGTTTGGGCTCATAATGCACCAAAAAAGTGACCCCCTAGATCCAATACAAAAACCTCTAAAAAATAATAGATCTAAAAACTAAAGCCAACCTCTCATGAAGAGAATAGGGGCATGAAAATTTGAAGCTCTGATACCATGTTGAAGTTGATGAAAGGTCAACCTTGTAGCTCCCAAGAATCACTGCTTGCAAACACTTGTTATAGAAAGAGAGTAGCAAAGCTATCGAGGCTCAAATTTAGAGATCCACAAAAGATGAGATATTCTTGATGTGCAAAAAAAATTGTAAATTGTATTGAATAAATGAATAATTACAAAGAGATCAATCCTTATAAAGGAGATAAAAACCCTAAAAGGTAAAACCTAGGTTGCATTATAATAATTAATAAAAGAATTAATTATTAAATACCTAAAAGTTAGCTTAAGATAAATAGAGTTAATAATTAAATTAACATGATTTAATTAATAAGGAAATACTTTATTACTCTAATACTTTTAATATATTACAGAGAACTTAATGCTATGACTAAAAAAGATCATTTTCCATGGCCTTTATTGATCAAGTGTTAGACATTTTAGCTAGAAAATAATACATCTCCTACTTCGATGGATTTCCTGTATACAATCAAATAAGGGTCACACCAGAGGATCAATGCAAAACAAATTTCACTTGCCAATGGGGAACATTTTCTTATTCAATTCTACCATTCAGTTTGTGCAATGTAGCAACCACATTTTAGAGCATTGTAATCAATATCTTTTTGGTATATCCATTGAATGCATGAAAATCTTTATGGATATCTTCACTACATATGATGCTACATTTGAAGAAGCACACAGTGGTCTAGAAAAGTTGTCACAATAGTATTAAGATCACAACTTATCCTTGAATAGTGAAAAATGCTATATGATGATGATAGAAGGTGTGGTATTGCGTTATTTCATACCAACATTAGGTATCCAAGTAGATCCATTTAAGGTTGAAGTTATCACCAACTTACCCATACTTTGCAAAACAAAATATGTGAGAAATTTCCTGGGACATACAAGATACTACAAAAGGTTTATAAAAGACTTCAGTTAGTTAGCAAACCCTTTATATAACTTACAAAAGGAGGCATACTTTTATTGGAGAAATGAATGTGGAAAATCTTTTGGAAAATTGAAAGAGGTACCTACCCAAGCACCAATGTTAAGAGGACCAAATTGGTCACTTCCCTTTCTTATACACACCAATACCTCAGATAATGTTGCTAGAGAAATTCCATGACAAAATGAAGGGTGGTTGAACATGCAATTTACTATGTTAGCAATAATATTCAAGGGGTTTAATTGAGAAACATAGTAATAGAGAAGGAAATGTTTGCAGTCATCTATGCACTAAAAAAATTCAAACACTATACCACTAGGTATGAAATATTTGTTCACATCAATCATGCAACCATCAAGTACCTAATGAGTAAACCTTCCATCACATGACAACTAGAAATATCATTACTCCTCATGCTGAATTTGATATCACAATTGTGGACAATCCATGCAAGGAAAATGTGGTGGCTGATTTCCTGTCAAGATTGCAACTACCCGATGATCTCATAACCATTGATAGCAATTTGAACACCTATTTTCTATTTCAGTGCAAAACCTATGGTGTGATGACATAGCCAACTATTTGGCTATATGTAAAGCACTAGCCCATTTTTCACTAAGAGGAAGAAGGTTTTTGATAGAGAAGAGTTTTAACTTCTCATGGATAGTAGGATGTATTTTTTTATACATGACCAAATTAGGTTGTGAGAAGATGAGTCCAAGAAGATGAGACTTATGATATACTTCATGCTTGCCATAATGACCCAGTGGTGGAAATTTTGTAGCCATAAGGACAACACTCAAGATTCTTAACACATGTTATTACTAGCCCATGCTACATAACAATGAAGCTAATTACACTAAGAGGTGTAACCATTGTCAAATAATGAGGGGGCCTACCAAGTTAGACAAGAAGCCCCTTTTCCTTCCTTAGGTAGTGGCCGTCACCCCATTTGATAAATGGGGACAAAATTTTATGGGACCAATTGAATCTTCATCAAATAGAAAATCCAACATATTGTTCTGCACAAATTATGTCACCAAGTGGGTGGAAGCTAGGCCTATGAAGCGTGCACAAGATAATAATGTCATTAAATTTATCCATGAAAAAATCTTCACAAGATTTAGAGTTTGTAGGGAGATGGTGACATATCAATGTGCATAATTCATATCAACACTTATTGTAGCTTTAGTGAAATAATATAACATTTGACATAGGAAGTCATCCCCATATCAACCTCAAGCGAACGACCAAGCTAAAACTAGCAATAGAGAGACAGAGTCTGCCTTTGACAAATTTATAGCAATCATTCAGAAAAAGGATTGTGAAAGTAGTCTTCAAGAAGCTATATAGGCATATGCAACCACATGGAAGACAACTCCAAGTTTTACATCATTTGATTTGGTAAATGGAAAATATGTTGTAACACCCATTGAATTTGCAAAATATCAAGGACAATACTTGACTTGGATATTGATTTATCTTAGGCATAGAGTGATAAAATAATACAACTCAAAGTATTGGATGAGGAAAAAATAAATAAATCGTAGATCATAGAGATCATTTAGAAGAGGAAGCAATGATATGCCAAATTCATTAAGGATAAGAAGTTTAAAATTGGTGATTGGGAACTACTCTATGATTCTAGATACCAACAAACACCAGGGAAATTTCAATTATGGTGGTTAGGACCTTGCAAAGGGACCTTTACATATAATTATGTTGTTGTATAATTATCAATAACAGATTCAGTTCATTTCAAACTTGTAGTTAGTGGTCATAGACTCAAATTCTAAAACAAGCCACAAAATTGTACATAGTTCTTGCAACAATTTGAAGCAAAACAAACTGTTGACATGAAAGTTTGAACCTTTGCGTAAAGTTTTCACCCTTGCCTAAAGGCAACCTCATGTAATATGGAAACAATCTCAAAAGTGTGGGACTTTGCAATTAGAGATTTAGTCTCTGGAGAAGGTTGTCTTCCTTACTATCAGGGTGCACCTAACTATTTCTTGAGAGGAAAGGGGAGAAGGAATGCATAAAAGAAAATTGCCTATTATAATCTAGACGGGGGGGGGGGGGGGGGGGGGGTGTGATACACCAAATAGTATTGTTTAATCTTATCCCTAGCTAGAGAAGCACAATTTATCAATATAATCCTCACATACACAAATTCTATACTAACTTTAACTCAACAACCATGCACATATCATAAATCAATGGAATGATATAAGGAAAGAACTTTACTCTATGTGATTCAAAGATAATTGGATACAACATATAACTGAAAAATGAAAGCAATACATCAATATAAGACAAGAAGATATTGCATGATACATTAATGAAAGAAGGAGATACAACTGAGAATTATATTCACTCAGGGGCAAAGGAGATTACAATAGTAGAATATGCAATATAATTGCTATAGAATTAGAGAAAAGATCAACCCTTGGAAGGGTTACCAAACTTTCTTTTATAGTTCAAGAAGAACTGAGAAAAATTCTACCGAAAGCCAAAGTTCAACTACTATCATTGAATTCCTAGAGAAGAATCACTGCTAATTCAAAGAAGATTTGATCGAGTGCGTGCCCATATGCAGAAAATCATATCTTTCATATCAATTCTAACCCCAAAGAGACAAAAATGATGATCATAACTGCATGCTTGAGTAAATGGATAACTCAGGGCTGTGATAGAATGTCCTTTGCATCAAACATGCATGGAGAACATCAAAAAGTAGTTATAGATGACAAAGGAATTGGTTCACCATTAAAGAGTTGCTTCTGATAGTATTTTTTGATGTGCCATATCAAATATGTCATCATTTCAACTATCAAACTTACCACATGGCCCAATATCATTGAAGTGCTCTTCCACCATACCAAACATGCAATCTTTATATCATTGAATTGTGCTTACAATAGTTTGCAGCTTCACGACTTATTTTGCTACAAAGCTGCGACCTACTAGTTTGAATGATTATCGTTGCATCACAACCTATTTTCACTTTATCCTCTTGACTGCAATGACCTTGCAAACAACATGAAATAGCCTTCTCGCACCATCACCGCAGTTAGGGCCTAACAACCCTTTAACAATGTAATGATGCAATATCTTCATTCTCAACCATATCGCTCCATTGGAACCACCATCTACCCTATTTTGCTAACTATTGCAACCATGCGAAGCCACCAGAATGACTGCCCTCACACCATCGCAACATAACTCATTAACCTCAATGCTAACCCTACAATGGTATGCTCAAAGTATTTCGTAGCTGCACAACCTTAACTCTAGTTTGCCTTTGACTCCATGTAGTAATGCGAACAAAGGGGAATCACCACCTCATAGCTTTGACCTAGGGTAACCCTTAACTGCATCTGATGATACAAAGGCATTGAAATTGATTGCAACTATTTGACTTCACAAATTTACAACTTGAAATTGAATTTTGACATTTAACTTCACAACCATGCGCTTAAGCTTTTTGTTGTTTTACAACATTAACCCTGAGTCAAATCAAATCATTTGTGATACTATTTAACTTGAGTTTTGTAGTTGAATATTGCATGATCACAACTTGAAATAATGAAGCTCATCAATGGAGTGATATCAATTGAAGATGAGCTACATTTATTGAAGAGATATTCCTTCAAAAATTGAAATGCACTAACTGTTAACTAACCCTTGTGATGATGTGACCAACTGCTTCCATGCCTTTGCAACATCAAACTAGATGCTAATGAGATACAAAGCCGTGTCATCTAACACTTGACTGTCTTACTTGTTTGAAACCCCTTTGGTAGTTAAGTGATGAACTGGAGCGATCAAGTGATGAAGGGAAAACACATCATCGCAACTAAAAATTTCTCATTCAATGCAAAGGGATAAAAGACTTTAGGGATATAAGGAAAAGTCAAAGTTTTACATATCCCTATTATGCCTGCATGGAAATAAATCAATAGTATATTGTACATGGTTATGCTTATCACCTTGGATATTCAAATTTTAGGAAGGGGGGCAAAAATGGTTAACATTTCTGGCAACTCAGAGGGGATGTCTACTTGTTAAGCATGGACTACTGGTCTTAAGCAACCCATAGGGATGGAGTCACAAAAAATGAACCTTGTATGCTACTTGAATCTTTACAAAACTCTGACTCTCCTGCAACTGCAAAACTTTAAAAAATTGACATCTCCTAGAGATGGCTTGTGTCTATGCACTTATTAAAAACAGGAAACTCTCCTGCAATTGCAAAACTTCAAAAAATTGACATCTCTTGGAGATGGCTTGTGCCTGTGCACTTATTGAAAATAGGAAACTACTCTACTATATACATAAAACCTTAACTTTCTTCAAAAGCAAGGTTTAAGGTGAATTCCATTAATTGGAATTGGCAAAATGTCACCATTAGGTCTAGATAGCTAAAAAGTGTTAGCCTTCTTACAACTGGTGATAACATATGACCCACTCCACATAGCATCAAATTTGGAGTGCCTAACATGTTTAGTTCTATCTTCATTCCACTTGAGAACAAAGTCTCCTTTTAAAACTTTGGTCCTAGCATTATCAAAACTTCTCTTGACTTGTTGCTGACGTGCCTCAAGTGTACACATAGCTTGTAATCTCTTTTCTTCTAATTCAATTACTTCTACCATCCTGACTGTCATAGCATCATTCTTAGCTAGCTCAAATTGATGAGATAGTTCAAGAGAGGGGAACTCCTATGAAATAGGAAGCTTGACTTCCTATCCATACACCAACATAAAAGGTGAGTTCCCAACTGCTCTCTTGGGTGTGATTCTGTCAACCCAAAGGGCAGTCTTCAACTTAACATGCCAACACCTCTGATTGTGTTCAATTGTCCTCATTATTCTGATGAGGTTCTTGTAAGAGGATTCGGCCAAGGCATTCCCTTGGGGATAATAATTTGAGGAAGTGCTTAGATATATTCCATGTTCCAAAGCCCAAGAGCATATATGAATTCCAATAAAAGACTTGGCATTATCTAATATGATAGTTGAAGGAAGATCAAATCTAGTCACAATTCCTTCAAGAAACTCAACCATTGAAGCTTTAGTTGCATCCTTCAAAGCTACTACGTCTATCCATCTTGTGAAATAATCTATGGTTGCCAAAATCCATTTATGACCAGAACTAGAAGGTGGATTTATTGGGCCAATGAAATCCAAACCCCATTGAGCAAAAGGTTGGTCCACTTGAATAGGATGGAGAGGAAGGGAAGCTAGTCTTTGTTTTCTTGAAAAGAAAGAACACTTCTCACATTTCCTTATATGCTTATGACAATCATTGAACAGGGTTGGCCAATAATAACTAACCCTCATTATCTTTATTGTTGCAATCCTGGCTGAGAAATGACAACCAATAGGGCCATCATGGAACTCTTTCAACATTCTGCTGATCTGATTAGTTTTAACACACCTTAATAGGACTCCATTAGAATATTTTCTAAACAATATTCCATCCACCAAGACATAAGGAATAGATTGTATCTTCTCTTGGCTTTGTTTAGGCCTTGGGGATATCTTCCTTCTATCAAGAAGGTAGTCATGCCATGCAACCAATCATTCTAATCTTCGCCCTCTACTGGTTTCTCACCTTGTATTAAGAGGACAATGTAAGGAAACTCAGGTGCGGAAATAACTTCCTACACTAATCCCTTAAGGAAATTATTGTGCAAATTCCTATTAAATCCTTACAATTTCAAATTCAATATTATGTAAACAATAATATTGTAGTCAACTATGGATACAAAAAATAGATAGAGAAAGAAAACACATAAACACAAAGATATTCCAATGGGAAAAACCTTTCTATAAAACAACCCCACCCCTCCAAAACCTGCACAATGTATTATCTTCAACACAAAAGTTTTCAACACACTTGTAATGTAAGTTCTTTCAGGATATAGAAGGCCAATCCAGTAGCTACATACCATTCCAACAATACACTTTCTCTCTAATCTATCTACAACCCTAAAAAAATGCTTATATCCTGCACTTTCCATTTTAGGTAAACTTCCAAAGAACAACCATATTAGGGTTTTACCATTCTCTGAAAAAATAGGAACCCAAATTTTTTTTTCTTCAAGCCAATGCTTTGAACCCCACGTGTGAGTTGGAGACTCAAGTGTACAGTACTCAATGATCAATTTCCACATGTCTTCATGTCTTCACCCATCATCAAATCTTCTAGAGATAGTGCTTACGCATCATAGGAATTCGTCATAACCATTTCAACCATGATTTCCTTACACACAATTCAAGATGCCGACACATACAAGTGGAGTGAGACATCAACATGCCAACTAGACATGTACACTCAAACTTAATTACATTATTTTCAAAAAATATATTTATAAAACAAATAATAAACATAGAAATTATCCAAGGTTGAGACACCTTATTCCTAACAGGCAACCTCTTTAGGTGTCTCAAAAGATGAGGCCATTTTCTCACATAAATCCTTTGCCTCTCACAAGCTTGATGATCTTAATATCAATGTCATACTCTACGACTTTGGTAATCCATCCAAATCTCTTTTCATTAATATCCTTGTTTAGGAGGAACTCCTTCACACTTGCATGTGGGACTAAGAGCTGGACCTTGTTATGGGATAGAAGGTGTTTGAACATTTTTAGAGCCCTTACGACAAAAAGGACTTGTTTCTCTAAATAGCTATATCTACTCTCATAATCTTTAAGTCCTTCAGTAAAGAAAACAATGGGCTGCTCCAAATTCTCTTCATTCAACTATGTTAGAACAACTAATGTACTTGACTCTCCTACAAGAGAGTAGAGGATGAAATCTCTATCAAACTTAAGATTAATAAGAGTGTGAGTTGATGCAATTGATTTCTTGATTTCCTCAAAATTGGCCTTTCCCTCCTTGGTCCAAGTGAACATCATATTCTTCTTCAACGTGGATGTGAAAGGTTTCACCATAAAAGAAAGATCAAGGATAAGCCTTCTTACAAAATTGATCCTACCAAGAAAACTTTGCAATCCTTTTTTGACTGGGAAGTGGGAGAGAGAGAATTGCTTCAACCCTTTATGGATCTATTGCTAGTCCAACTCTTGATACAATGTGTCCTAGGAGTTTTCTTTGATCTGTGGCAAACAAACACCTCTTTGGGTTTAGGGACACACCATACTCTCTACATTTAATGAATACCTACCTCAAATGATCAAAATGATCTGCATCATGTTCTGAAAAGAAAGTTATATCATCAAGATATACCGGTACAAAATTCTCTAGCATACCTTTGAAGACCATCTCCATTGTCTTATGAAATGTGGCACCTACATTGGTTAGACCAAATGACATTTTACAATAGGCATAGGTACCCCATTTTGTAGTGAAGGTTGTCTTATATTGATCCGACTCTTGTACTAACATCTGATTGTAGCCTGAAAAACCATCTAAGAAAGAAAAACTTTTGGAACCACTAACCTTGGAATAGTTTTTTTTCCATAGAAGGAAGGGGATGGTAATCTTTAAGAGAAGCCTTATTAAGGTCCCTAAACTCTACACAACCTAATTTCTCTGTTCCTCTTTCTAACAGGAATAAGATTAGCCACCCATGAGGAGTGTTTAATAGGGAAAATTATATTGGCCTCTATGAGCTTGGACAATTCCTTTCACATTAAAGGTTCAATCTTAGGGTTAACTGGACTCTATTTTTGTTTAATAGGTTTTGCATAATGAATTAAATCTATAGTATGCTAGAATAAGCTTGGGTTAAGTCTTCATATGTCCAAGCAATAACATCACTAAATTTTTGATATAAATTAATGAAAACTTGTTTAGTCTCAGTGCATACCTTTCCCAAGTTAAGAGTTTTGCCATCAACAATGGTGACACGTGTGTAGTCACCCCTCCTTGCGGTCAAGTTTGAACCTTTGCTTCTTTCTTGGTCATCAGAGTTGAATATGCCCTCTAAAGTGACTAGACCTTTAGGAAATTTGCTGGAATTAAGATTCATAATTTGATCCCCATACTGGCTCTGCAGCTTAGACTGATTTCTAGTAGAGAACTTTGCCTCATTTTGTAGGAAGTTAAAAATTTGCAAATTATAATCAAATACTTGCCAATTTGTGCAATTATCTGGGATAATAGGCCTCACAAAAACTCTAATATGTTGTTCCTTTGTATCAACATGTTCTGGTATGTCATGATGAGCACCAATTGTAGTGAGCCTATCAACATGCTTATTTTTGTCTCTAGGGACACTCTGAACGTTGAATTCTTGGAAGCCTTCAAGTAGATCCCAAACTCTGTGTTTGTATGACTTGAGGAGGTTGTTCTTTGTGATATTATGATTTCTGATATGATTTACAACCAACTCATTGTCCCCAAATACTTTCAAGAGATTTATGACTCTTGTTTGTGTAAGCTGGAAACCTTGGATAAGGCTTCATACTCTACCACAGTATTGGTACAGTTGAATTGGAGTCTATATGAAAAGTAGTATTTCTTCAAACTAGGGGAAACAAGCATCACACCAGCACCCAAGCCATTTCTGTTCCTTGAGCCATCAAAGAACATATTCCACAATTCATTTGTATTTTCTTTTTCCTTAATGAGATTGGGAATAGGAGCATCCTCTTCAAATATGCAATAAGTTCCAAGACCTATCTCCTCAGTCTCTTGTATTAGGTCAAATTGATAAGCAACAACCCATTCATCCAAAAGATAATTAGACACCTCTGCTAACGAAGTGACATGTTCATGAGTTGTGCATCTATCATCTTCCTCTTAGATTGTGCAATTCATATTTATGGGGATGGTAGTGTAAATTTCTATATGATTGAGGGCTAATGACTCAGATTTTATGGAAGCCTTTGTTCCATATCTTGTTCTAAAAAACATTTAGGACCAATCCGATGCAATGTAACTACCAATTTGTGTAGTAAAGTCCTTAGATATGCAAATAGAAAAATGTGGGGGGAGGTCAACAATTGAGATGTCTTGTGTGATAGTAAAATCAAGACATGCATGCAATGCCATCCTCATATTTCTAAATACTCCTACTATTGTGATTAAGCTTCCATCCAACTAAAGAATTCCCTTAGCCATCGGTTCATACTGAATACCAAGGCTATCAGCCACATATAGTGGCATGACTAAGCTACTAGCACCTAATTCTATCATGCAATTGTGAACTAGCTTATCTCCTATAATCAAGGAGAGATAAAAGGGGGAAGGTTTACTCTTTTTACTTTCTTGTTCTTCCCTTGTAGGTTACACAAAGCTTCTTGCACCTTTCATAGTGACATGTCTATCCTGCACTTTGACAATCTTTAATTCTTATTGCAACAATTCTAACTAAGATGACATTGCAAGTACGTACCACGTGGGAACACTGATATTGGTCCTCTTCATTTGATCTACAATATTAAGAGGAGTATATGCTGACTTGGATGGAACCTTGGTGACTATAGGGTTTGGTATATGAGGGGGAGCAACATGTGGCTCTTTAGTCTTCTTGTTACTCTGATCTTGCAATGGAGCAACAACATTCTATTGTACATTTGTACTTGTGGCTTGTGGAACAGTCCTCAAGGTTGTAGCCTGATCTAACGAAGATGATGGAGCTTCCTCTATAGCTCTCCTTTTGCTTCTAGTGTTGTGAGCTATTCCATCATTACCACCATGATTCACATGGCAGTAATCCTTAGGCTGGTAATTGATAAAAGTATAGACCCCCTTCCGTTGGGATTGAAAACCAATAGAAGGTTGATTAGTATCATATTGATGCCCTATTGTTTGCTCTTGTGTAGTCAAAGCCTAAGAAGATTCCATTCTATTACAAATACATTGTTCATATGAGAAATTACAAATTGAACAATATTCTTGTTCTTGAGCCAAATTATTTTGAGGAACTATGGTCCTTACTGGATTTGCATTTCAATTTGCAGAGGCACTATTATCCATGGGTCTATTTTGGTTAGTGGGCCTTGACCATAATTTGGCTGCCTATTGAATTAAGGGTTCTGATAGTTGGTCTGAAAAGGCTTGCTACCTTGAGCTTTTTGTCTCTTAAGATTCACCAACTCATTGTTTATTTTTTGCACCACCGAGAAGTTTTCTTGTAGTTTCCTTTCCAAGTCTGTACTCTGATCCTAAAACCTTTTATCTATATTTTGAATCATCATTTTCATAATAGCCTTAATCTGATCTATTGCATTAGAGGATGTGGAGGCTATTAGGGCTATAACAAGAGGTTGACTTGTGGAAGTGATAGGAATGGGGGCTACCATAGGCTGATGAGTAGGCATATCAAGGAAGAAGGGCGTTGGAGGCTTTGGAGCTAATTTTCCTCCTTGAATCATGATATTTTCTACCCTTATAGCAATTTCATAGCAGCTAGCAAGGTGTCCCCTCCCATGGTTTTCACTATGGTATCAATATCACTATTAAAAGCCCTAAGGTAATGTAAGAAGGCATTACTAGGAGTAGGCTTCACTACAGCAGGTATACTATCCCACGTCTTTTGAAATCTATAATTAAAGTCTATCATATACTCATGGGGTGCCCTTTTGATTGCAGGTAGCTATTTTAAGAGAGATAAATGATCATTCTTATCTTTGGAGTTGTAAGAATTTGGTATAGCTCTGATACCATGTAAGAATTTGCCTAAGGAAAAAATTCACCTAGGAACTAAGAACTCAAACACAAGCAAAATTGTAGACCAAAAATGGATATGATCAATTAATCAGAGTATGTCTTAATACATTGCTCTATTCAGTATATGATGTGATATGCAAACACACTAGGAGTGCCTATATATAAAGGTCTCTTAAGAAGCACCTAGAATGTCTCTAGAAACAACCAAGAGATAAGATAAGTATTGACAACTAAACACACACCTTATCCAACATTCTAGATAAGTGGATAAGATTAGAAGTTTGTAGACACCATGTGCTTAATTAGTGTGCTAACTCCTGTGTTGTAGACAACATGTGCATAAAAGAGGTGTGGACTCTTGTGTTGTCAACATGACAACTCACAAGAGTACACATACTCTTAGGTGGCTAATAAATAAATAATAAAAATATGCATTAACCTAAGTAAACTTAAGTAAGTGTAAATAGTAAATACTTATTTGCACCAACACCCCCACTTAAGTGTAACTTAGGGGAATGCCCTTAAGCTTACGAAAACTAAGATGAAGTGCATAATGGGTCCCAGCTACTAGGTCATGTTAGGTACCCATGTACATAATGAAAATGTAATCTCTCGTAAAGTGGAGAAAGAGGGAAAACCTCATGGGAAAAAACCCTCCCCCAAAAAGAGAGATGAATAGGGATGCATGGATGGATGGAGTAATCAAGACCCCCCCCATTACGACGTAAATCTAGTATATACAAAAGAAAAATGGAGAAGGACAAAACCTCTTAAGAGGAAAAGGTCCCCCCCAAAAAGGAGAAGGAGACGAGGTAGTCCCCCCCCTTAAAAGTAGTGTGCCGATTAGTGAGAAATGCTCTGATGTAGAAGCTGATCCATGACCTTTGAATGATGTTCCTCCCCTTTGGAAGAAACAAAGGCAAGGGTATAAAGGAGATGCATCCCTTGTATGGAGAAGGAATCTCTAAGATGAAAAGTGTCTCTAAAACTTGTTCAAGTGTCCCTGTGTCAATGATGATGATGGCTCCAAAACTGCTGAAGAGAAGTGCAAATCGAACAAGGAATGAAGGAGAACTTCCTTCAGGAAACCAACTGTCTTCTCAAATATGAAAGAGACCTCCTACATATGTTGTACATAGGAATCCACAATCACGCTAACCTGGAAAGATTGATCATGTAGAGAATGTGTAATAACTATAGAAGAATTGTCCTCAACAAAGAGAAGCGATAAATCATCATAAAAGCCTCCGATATTTTTTGTGTGTGACTCCAAGAATAGAGCTGAAATGTCTAGCAAGAAAACATCACCTGAAAGACCATGAGTACCCTACAGTGCTGAAGTACATGAATCTGTCACTATGACAAAGGATGGAGTATCCGCCTCAAAAAGAAGATGAATATCATCAATAATGTCTCCCACATCTTCAATGTGAGACTCCATGAATAGGCCTACAATGGTAGAAAGGAAGTCATCACATGAAGGTAGAGTAGGAAGACATAAATGGTCCTGCTACACTGAATGTGAAGCATCTATGGCTAGAACAACATCAATAGAAGCAATAGGAGTTGGAGGTGTGATCTCATCTGAAGTTGAAGAAACCATAGCTGGAGTGACTGGATGTAGAAAGTCCTTTGGAGATGGAGGATCACATGGATTTCCATATGCTTCCCAAATAGACCACCAAATATCACAAGGAAAATGTGCCAATCTAAGAGGACCAAAAGATTTCCTACTAATACTTTTACATAGAAATTGATTAAGGTTAATAATATATGTCCAATCAAAATGTGGTGGCATTGAATAGAGACAAGGAAAAAATCTTGGATGTTCTCTTAGATGGTCAATTATCAAAGTTCTCCATTTGTAATAGTTCCTTGTTGTCAATTGTGGTCTAACACTAGACTAAAAAATTTGACAAGACTCCATGAGATCAATCAATGAACCCCCAAAGAATAACCCCCCCCCCCTAACGTATGATTTAGGCACTTGGTAGCCACTTGCCAATTTAGGGCCTATTTATGAAAGTAATATTTCTATCTACAAAACCTATAATATAATTATAGATCTGGAAAGTAGACAAAAAAAATGCACTTTCAAAAAAAAGGGAACTTGATTTGGAGTCCAGATGAGCCTGTACTAAGCATTTTAAGTGGCAAAAAAATTCAGAAACAAAGATCTCAAACCACCTGCACCAATGTGTAGATCATGAAATTATACCCCAAAACAAAAAAAATTGCTCGCAAAAAGGAGTCTGTATGAGGGAGATATCGCTGTTTGAAAATTGCTGCTGTTGTTATTTTTTTCCGAATCACTGTTGCACCTCCAAAAAAGAAATGGCTCTAGATTTTGCCTCAGATGTCTAATTTGGATGAAACAAAATCTGATCTAGGGATTTTTGGACCTTCTAAATGTGATGCAAATATCTAATTTGCACCAGTAAGCACCAATCTTCACCTGCAAAAAATCTCTCCTATGGCCCGATGGCCAATTTTTTTTTGAAAAATAATGCAGATCCAAAAAAAATAGCAGAGATGTAGATGAAAAAAAGTAGATTTGAAAATTAAACGTATAGATCTGAATAGATCTGAAATGATCATACCAATGATGCAGATCGGTCCTTCGGGTGCCGGTTTGCAAAAAAAATTGCCTCATAATTGACTTTGGCCAAAGATAGGCAACTTTATAGTCGATTTTCACCGAATCAACATTCCGGATGCAATGGCAAGGTTAGATCTAATGTTGGACACTCCCAATTTTTGTAGTACTCTAGATTCAGGCTGAGGTGCTAAAGCAATAGTGGTTTCGAAATGGCTATGTGATGAGAAAGTCTCCAAGCTTTGATACCATGTAAGAATTTGGTATAGCTCTGATACCATGTAAGAATTTGGTATAGCTCTGATACCATGTAAGAATTTGCCTAAGGAAAAAATTCACCCAGGAACTAAGAACTCAAACACAAGCACAATTGTAAACCAAAAATGGATATGATCAATTAATCAGAGTATGTCCTAATACATTTCTCTGTTTAGTATATGATGTGATATGCAAACACATTAGGAGTGCCTGTATATAACGGCCTCTTAGGAAGCACCTATAATGTCTCTAGAAACAACCGGGAGATAAGATAAGCATTGACAACTAAGCACACACCTTATCCAACATTCTAGATGAGTGGATAAGATTAGAAGGTTGTAGACACCATGTGCTTAATTAGTGTGCTAACTCCTATGTTATAGACAACATGTGCATAAATTAAGTGTGGACTCTTGTGTTGTCAACATGACAACTCACAAGAGTACACATACTCTTAGGTGGCTAATAAATAAATAATAAAAATATACATTAACCTAAGTAAACTTAAGTAGGTGTAAATAGTAAATACTTATTTACACCAACAAAAGTGTTTATATAATCCTTCTCCTAGCCCATCCCAATCAGTGATAGAGTTATGTGGCAGTCCTCTATACCATTGTAAGGCTTTTCCTTTTAGATATGAAGCTAACAATCTAACAACATCATCTTCTGTAATTCCATGTATATTGCAAATGCTTGAAATTTCTTGGCTGTGCTCTATAGGAGAGATTGAAGTTTTAACAATAAAATTAGGTGGGCTTTTAAGCGTAGATGCTAGTATATCATGTCTTTGGGCTAGAACAAGAGGGCTCCCACCATTGAAGGTGGCAAAAACTTTTTTTCTAGGGAGAGCCATGTGAAATAGTGATCTATTTAAATGAAGAGATGGCATCCTGGGCTGTGATCTATCAGTAGGAGGAGTAGAAAGAGATCTTATAGGCTCATGTGTTACTACTGAACTCCTAATAGGTGATAGAGAGAGCCTATTTCTCTTTCTTCTAGGATTTGAAAATGAGAGTTCAGTATATTGAAAAGTACCTCTAGAAGATGCCCTTGTTTGAGCTTTGGGCATGAATTACAACAATTCTGGTCTTAAAACCAAGATGTAGAAGTAGAGTCGCATAGGTCCAAAGGGAGGGGTTGAGGATCCCATGTGATAACATAACCCAATATGCCTCCAAAAATAGAAGATGGGCCACGTGTACACTCTTTCGTGACATGGAACTTTTTTTTAGGTAATGCATAATAAAACTCTCACATGTGAAAGTCTTTTCTTTGTAATAAATCATCGCTCCATCGTTCTCTCCCTTCTATGGGACCACCTCATCAATATTCTAGTAATCAGTCGAGTGCATGCAAGTAAGAAGAAGTAATTCCTTTCATAATTATTGTGGAAAGATGTAGGTTGTACACAACCCTTATCTATTGCATTTAATGTTTATTACTTTTACTTTAATACAAATTTCTACGCATTCATCACATATCTACTGATGTGACCCATGCCAACAATTGAGGGATCTATTGTTCACTTTAAATGAAGGTATATTTTATAAAAGAAGAATTAGTATGCTTAGGCTTTTTTATTTCCAACAGTGTTCTAAAGATGGATCCATAAAAGTGAAAGCAATAGTTGATTGGCCTTCTCTAAGTATTAAGTTTGAAGCAATGAGTTTTCTTGGTTTAGAAAGCTTCCATAGGAAGTTTCTTCTAAATTTTAATGGGATATGTGCACCAATAACCAAAACAATGAGAGGAGATAAAAGAGAATGTGTTTGGACAACAACAATTGAAAGGAGTTTTAACATTTTGAAGGAGAAGGTGATGAGGCAACCTATGTTAGCAATACTTGATTTTGAAAAGGTGTTTTAGGATGATTGTGATGCAAGGAGGACAATGATAGGGGGAGTCCTATGTCAAGAAGGAAGCTCCATAACTTACTTTAGTGAGAAGCTCAATGAGGCAAAGTGAAACTAATTTGTGTATGATCAGGGGTTTTATGTGATTGTGCAAGCACTCAAGAAGTGGAGGCATTACTTGCTACCAAATGAGTTTTTGTTGTACATTGATCACCATGCCTTGAAATTCATTAATAGCTAAGGCACACTGAGTCAAAGGCATGTGAAATGGGCTAAGTTACTTCAAAATTTTCCTTTTGTTTTCAAACATAAAATTAGAAAATCAAATAGAGTTGGAGATGCATTAAGTAGAAGTGTTTGTTGCTAAATGAATTGAGAGTAAGCATTGTCAGTTTTGATTGTATGAGATAGTTATATGAAGGAGATGCAGATTTTAAGGAAGCTTGGGCAACGTGCCATAACTCGGTTAGGGTTGATATAACTCCATGGTTGGAGTATTTCATGCTAGAAAATTTACTGTTCAAAGGAAGGAGGCTATATATTCCTCGAGGTTCAATGACAAAGAACTTGGTAAAGAAAAAACATCATGGAGGTTTCAGTGGACATTATATTGGAGTGGAAAAGACATTAGCAAAATTGAGTGAATGTTACTTTTGGCTAGGGATGTATAGATGTCAAAATAATGATGCAAAATTGTAGGATATGTCAATATGCCAAAGGAGTAAAACAAAATACCAGATTATACCAACCACTGCTGATACCAAATAAGCCATGGGAATGCATTAGCATGGACTTTATTTTAGAGTTATGTTGGACACAAAGAGGTAATGAATATATCTTTGTTGTAGTGGATAGATTTAAATAATGAATCATTTTATACCATGTTGAAAGTGTAGTGATGGTTCCCATATTGCTTCATTGTTCTTCAAGGAGGTAGTTCAGTTGCATGGTTGGCCAAACAATATTATTTCAAATTGGGATACAAAATTTGTTGGACATTTTTGTCATATTTAGTGGAAGAAGATGGGGACATAGTTGGGATTTAGTTCAACATACCATCCTCAAACTGATGGTCAAACATAAGTTGTGAACCGAAGCTTGGGTAATCTCTTAAGATGTTTAGTTGGAGATACACTAACTCAATAGGATTTGATATTGGCACAAGCATAATTTTCTTATAATAATTTTGTTAACCTAAGTATAGGAAAAAATCCATTCCAAGTTGTGTATGGGTACAACCTAAGGGTAATCAATGAGTTGAGTGATAGTGCTAATTTGAGTAGGAGTGTTGTAGCAAAAGACTTTGTAGAGTACATTCATGAAGTGCACAAAGAAGTAAAAAAGTCTTTAGAAAAGAGTGCCACAAAATTCAAGGATGATGTTGACAAACATAGAAGAGTACACAAATTTAAAGTTGGAGAGCTGGTTATGACACACCTACATAAAGAAAGGTTACCACAGGGAACCTATAAGAAGCTAAAAAGCAAGAAGATTGGCCCATGCAAGGTTATACGAAAGTTTTCATCGAATGCTTATGAGATTGGACTCCTAATTGGGGTAGAGATTTCACCAATATTCAATGTAGTATATTTGTACAAGTATTGTGAAGGTGAGGTATGTAGAGAACAAGATTCACTTCCCAATTTTCTAGATGCATCAAAATGGGCACATCAATTGCCATAGAAAAAGAATTGAAGGCATTGAATAGATTATTGACTCATGCATAGTGGGGAGGACATGGGAAAAAGAGTATTGGGAGTATGTAGTTCGTTGGAAGAATTGATGAAGCTTCTTGGGTCAAATGTTGTAGAATTGGAGAGGTTCAAGATTGAGGTCCCATCATTGCAAGAATGTTCCCATCATTGCAAGAATGTTCATGAGCTTTGTGCCCATGACACATTTTTGTACTTGGGGTGTATGATGTAGGAGCATCTGCATTGACCTATTAACTATCAAATGTAATTTTTGAAGCTGTTGGCAAATATCATGTTAACCCTTTGGTATGTCTCTCTAGCATTGGGTTAACCAAGCACAAAGGAGTTGTCAGTGGTAGTTGAAGAATTTAATGCAAAAATTTGAAGTTTCGAAGTTTCCAGACTTAGACGCCCAATTTTGAATTTTAATTTGGTTTTGACGCTCATATTATAACTTCATTTTAAATATCTAGTGTATATTTTGTAAGTTAGTTTTTGGGAAAAGAAATAAAGAAAAAACTGGGTGGTGACTCCACATTGCAGAGGAGTTTTTGAGAAAATAAATAAAGGAAAAACTGGATGGTGACTCCACATTGCAGAGGAGTACCAGGAGAGTAAGCTTAGGAGCCAAAGAATAGAGTGAGGATAGTATTAAGGGAAGTATCCTTAATTCCCTTTAAAACAATGTATGTAAACAAGATTTCAAATCTAATAGAATTAGAAATTTGCTTTCATTTTCGTATTTTGCATGCATGACATTTCATTTTCATGTTAACCGTTTGTGCTTGTTGAGTTCTCAGTTATTCTATAATATCAATTGTTGATGTGTGTGGATCATCTCTTTTCTCTTTCTTTTAAAGTAAAATCTTGCAGGTAACATTTGTCCTGGGTTTTGGCTACAAACGCTCTTTGTCTGATAGGACACAGGATTTAATTTGCACTACTGACCTTTACTTCTACATTAAGTAAATTTATCTCTTACAATTGAATTTTTATACAAGCGAGATAACTGGTTAACATGTTTATTAAGATGTCTATTCATCACCCTTTATACCTTAAGGTGTAAAGTTCTGCAAATTCTTTTGATCTTAAATCAGACTTATAGTTCAATTTTGAATGGCAGAGAATGATCCTTTAAATAATATGTATACTCAGATTGTTTGAAGCAAATATCACTAATCTTTAATGCAAATCCAAACCTCTATACTCGATATTGAATGAATAACAATATCTCTGATTTTTCGATTCACAGGAAGTAAAATACGTAGAAGAGAAGACTACTGTGTTTGTGTGTCTTCTAAACTGCATTCACAACCCTCTAAATATTAGTCTAAAGGACGTCACCTTTAAAGGACATATCCCTTCACTCGGTTGGCTTTGCATCTCTTCATAAAACCGGCAATTTGCTAGAAGAATTAACATTAAATAATAACTAACAAAATGTGTTAGTTTCTTTGTAATATTAACAAGTCTAAAATCGCCACCTAGAGGAGAATATAAATACCAAGCCATACGTAGATAGTTTTAGAGATAGTGCAATCTACACTCATAGACTTGGTGATTATCAGGTTATAAAATTAACAATCCCTCTTAACTTGATAATCACACAGAGAGATATCATATCTAACAACATCAATATAGATGACTAAGCAAGAATTAATACTCTATATCTATTTGAATTTTCTTAGTATGTGATATCGTAGAACACATAACACAATGTCATATTACCCAATTTGTGATATGACAAATCACTGTTACTAGTGATAAATTATAGGATAAATCTGAAGAGTAATTTTCCTTTCTTCATTTATCCAAGTTGTGACTCATAGAAATTGGTATTTCTATATCACAACAAGATCCCGAGTTTAAGATCTACCAGAATACAGGATAAACCCGAAGAAAACTAAAATTCTTCCTTTATCCAATTTGTGACCCATGAACATAGCAATGTCAACATCACACTATGATCTTGAACTCATCTAGATCTTACAGTAGAACTCTACTATTTAGCACATTATCTAAGAGATCGTCATCTCTCATAATGCCTTTTACACAAGTATTCATTATTTCAGAGATCGTCACCTCTTTAAATAATGATTACACATGGTGGAGCCCATAATAGTCAATAGCCTAACAAAAATAAAATAATTTTATTAATGATCAAAAGAGTACAAGTGGATTACAACTCAACCATACCAAGTCTCCTCCTAAAATGTTCTATCTTTACTCTGGATAGAGGTTTGGTGAGTATGTCTACTATCTGATCTGCAGTGCAAATGTATTCCAATTTTATAGAATTCCTATCTACCATATCTCTTACATAATGGTAAGGAATTTCAATATGCTTGGATCTATCATGGAAAACTGGATTCACTGAGAGCTTGATGGAACTCTAATTATCAAAATGAATAATTGTAGAATTCATGGTTTGCCCAAATAATCCCACAAGTAACTTCCTCAACCATACTACTTCTCAGGAGGCCATCGTTGCTGCAATGTATTTGGCTTCAGTGGAGCTCTGAGCTACTGAAGACTGCTTTGTGCATATCCATGAAATCATAGCTGATCCTAAATTGAAACAACATCATGAAGTGCTTTTCTTGTCTTTAACACTTCCACTCCAATCTGAATCAGTGAATCCATGCAAGTCTAAAACAACTTTCTCATATTTGAGTCCATAATTAAGAGTGCCTTGTATCTCATAATGTGTTTAACAACAACTAAGTGAATCTTCTTAGGTTCACATATAAATTGACTTAAGGCATGAACAACATAGCAAATATCAGGTCTTGTATTTACTAGGTACATAAGAGACCCAATCATTTGTCTATAGAGAATAGAATCTATTGGAGGTGATTCTTCAGCTGCTACTTTAAGTTTATGTAAATTTGTCTCTATTGGAGAAGACATAGACTTGCAATTCCACATTCCAAATTTCTTCAAGATATTTGAAGTGTACTTTCCTTGATTAAGTATGACACTATCAAAATTCTATCGTACTTCCAATCCTGGGAAGTAGTGGAGAAGCCCCAAGTCTTTCATCTTGAATTCTCTAGTAAGATCTTTCTTGCACTGATCTATAAGATGATCATCACCTGTGATTAATAAATTATCAACATACAATATCAGAATTATCATATCATTTTTATCTCTTTTATAATATAAGTTTGGATCGACATCATTCTTGGAGAATCTTAAGCTGGTGAGATATTTATCAATCCTTTCATACTTGGCCATGGGAGCCTGTTTAAGCCCATAGAGAGCTTTCTTGAGCCTGCAAACAAATGCGTTAGGATCATGGATTTCAAATCCTTTCGGTTGCTCCAAATAGACTTCTTCTAAAATCTTTCCATTTAGAAATGTTGTCTTTACATCCATCTAATTTACCTTCCATCCCTTTGATGCGACAATTGCTAAGACTGCTCATACGGGGGTATATCTGGCAATAGGAGCAAATGTTTTTTCATAATCAATCCCTTCTTTATGAGAAAATCCTCTGGCTACAAATCTAGCTTTATATTTCTCAATACTACCATCAGCAACATACTTTATTTTAAATATCCATTTGGAAGAAACAACAAATTTTCCTTTTGATTTTGGAACAATTTCCCAAACATCATTTTTCATAATTGATTGGTATTCTTTTATCATAGCTTCTTTCCAGGCTGGATGTTTAATAATATCAGAAGGATTGATTGGCTCTGTTTTGAATAAATCAATATTATTTGCTGTATAACTAGAGAATCTTTTAGGTCTTTTACTTTCTCTGACTATTCCTAAAGGTGCAACAAAGTCTTGAGCTGCTTCAACTATTTTTATGGCCCAAAGTGGTCTTCTCTAATTTTCTTCAAGGTTCATATTTTGAATTTCATCTTTGACCTCTTCTAAATTCTCCCTCTGGGATTCAGATTCACTATTTCTTTCAAAACTTGATAAAAGAGAAGGTCCATCAGAACTTATGGCTCTTTTGAATACATGATCTTCCTCAAAGATTACATCTCTGCTAAGTTTAATAGTTTTCTGTCCAGGTATGAAAATTCTATATGCCTTAGAAGTTTCACTATACCCTACAAAGATACCTTTCCTCCTAGAGGGTTCTAATTTGGTTCTTTTTTCTTTTGGAACATGAATGTATACAAGACATCTAAAAATTCTAAGATGACTTATATTGGGTTTTACTTTAGTAAATACTTCTTCAGGGGTTTTATCTTTAAGATAGGAGTGAGGGCTTCTGTTTTGAATATATATAGCAGTACAAGAGGCTTATGCCCAAAGATAGTATTCTAGATTTTGGTCAAAAATCATAGCCCTGACAGCTTCTATAATTGTCCTATTCTTTCTTTCAGCTACCCCATTTTGTTCTGGGTTATAAGGAATAGTGTACTCCCTCTTGATCCCTAATTCTTTACAAAACCTTTTAAACAAGTCTGAGGTATATTCTCCTCCGTTATTTGTTTTAACAATTTTAATCTTATGTCCTAAATTTTTTCCAGTTAATGCTTTGAATTCTTTAAATCTTTGTAGGATTTCTTTTGATTCCTTGCATTTAAAAAAATAAATCCATGTTTTCCTAGAGAAGTAATCTATGAACAAGATATAATACCAAAATCCTCCAAGAGAAGGAACAGACATAGGTCCACATAAATCTGAATGAATTAATTCTAGTACATTGTTTGTTTTTCTAGTACTATCATGAAAGGGACTTCTAGTGCTTTAACCTAGAGCACATCCCTTGCAAATACTAGGGTGATCTTTATTTAATTTGGGTAATCCGGTTTCCATAGTTGATAAAGTTTTAAAGTTTAGATGCCCTAATCTTCTGTGTCATATTTCATTTGAATCTTCAACTTCATGAACTAGGGCTTGAATGGATCGACTAGGTTCTATATTTAATTCATACAAATATCCCTTTCTTTGACCAATTAACTTGGCTTTCTTGATAGAAGAGTTCTTAGCCCAAGTTAATACTTTGCCATCCGCGAATGCAACATTGTGTCCATCATCTTCAAGTGCTGTAATTGAGATTAGATTTCTTTTAATCCCTGGTATATAGAGTACACCTTTAAGAAGAAGAGTATTTCCTGTTTTTAGTTTTAAAGTGCAACTTTCAATTCCTTCAACTAAGTGTGCAGAGTTATCACCAATGGTAACTTCACCGTTAACTTTCTTTGATAAAGAATCTAGAGTTTCTTTGTATCCTGTTATATGTCTGGAAGATCCACTATCAATTACCCATGCCTTATTTGAAATTTCATTTGATAGAGAGGAATACAAAACATGGTTTTCAGGATCATAAGTATCTTCTTCTCTAATGACATTTGTACAATTTGTCTGTTGTTTGGAATTTTACAGATAATTAGATCTATAGTGTCCAAATTTTTCACATTTGAAACACTTTATTTTAGATAGATCTTTCTTGGGCTTTCCATTTTTTTGATTTCCCTTTTTCTTCTTGAAGTGCTTCTTCTTGCCTTTATAGGAGTTTGCATTAAGAACGTGAAGTTCTTCATCTTCTACTTTTGGTTTCCCTCCTTTCATTAGTTTTCTAGATTCTTCTTGAAGACAATCATTCTTGAGTCTGTTAAAGTCTAAAAGCTGATCTTTAGCATTTATTCCTTATACGAATGTTTCCCATGAATTTGGCAATCCATCTATGGCCATGAGCATTAGTTCGGTGTCATTAATGATGGTTCCTATGCTTGATAATTCATCTCTAATGCCGGCAACTCTTAGGAAATAAGAGTTTATCGATTCTCCTTTCTTTATCTGGATGTGATTCAGTTGCCTTTTTAGTGCAAGAACCCTAGTTGCATTGTTTACTTTATGTGCATTCCGTAATGCATCATCATATCATAGGCAGTTTGATGTTTCGTAAGCATAGGTACGATATCATTTTTACCTCCATCCAAGATGATTTGAATAGCTTTTCTATTTCCATTGGTCCATATAGATTTGTGAGGTTCAATTGGGGGTTGTTTGGATGCTCCATCAACAAATTGTTTAACATTGTTCTCTTCAAGAATCATCAAAATTATGAATTTCCAAGCTTCAAAGTGTTCTTTCCCATCGAACTTGTCCTCGGGTTTGATTGTGTATGCCATTGAAGATAGGAGAAAAAAAAACTACTGAATATATATGAGGTCTGATTACTGAAATTTTGCAGAGCCCTAGATCTGATAACTTGGCTCTAATACCATGTAAAGTTTTGCAAATTCTTTTGATCTTGAATCAGACTTCTAGTTCAGTTTCGAATGGCAGAGAATGATCCTTTAAATAATATGTATACTCAAATTGTTTGAAGCAAATATCACTAATCTTTAATGCAGGTCCAAACCTCTATACTCGATATCGAATGAATAACAATCTCTCTGATTTTCCAATTCGCAGGAAGTAGAGTACTTAGAAGAGCAGACTGCTGTGTTTGTGTGTCTTCTAAACTGCATTCACAACCCTCTAAATATCAGTCTAAAGGATGTCACCTTTAAAGGACATATCGCTTCACTTGGTCGGCTTTGCATCTCTTCATAAAACCAGCAATTTGCTAGAAGAATTAACATTAAATAATGACTAATAAAATGTGTTAGTTTCTTTGTAATATTAACAAGTCTAAAATTGCCGCCTAGAGGAGAATACAAATACCAAGCCGTACGTAGATAGTTTTAGAGATAGTGCAATCTGCACTCACAGACCTGGTGATTATCAGGTTATAAAATTAACATAAGGTATCATCTCTTAATAACTATTCTGAATAATACATGATATATCAAATTATCATTGCAGAGCAGAACAAATTGAACAAAGCTCCATAATTATTTACTTTCAAGCCCAAAATATGCAAACTAAAACAAACAATTCATAGGTTAAAATACTATGGTTTGAAAGAACTTTTGTAGATAATTGAAAATAAAGCATGAAAAGAGATTAAGAAATCGATTGTGTTGTGTAACTTGAGCTCACAATACTTGAATTGCCAGTTGACATAATTGCATATATCAATACTGATTACTAAATATTTTCATAACAAAAAAGCTTTTGTACCAGCTTGTAGATTTATCATTGGTGGACAAACAAAATGAAAGCCTGTGTGATACAATTGATAATTCTATAAAAGCAATTTGTTAGACACAAAGTTGCCTTATGAGTAAAACAGGGCTACAATACTTGATGAGAAAGGCCTCCTTATTTGGAAGTTACAATTTATCCCAACTCTTTTCTGCATTCCAAAGAGCAAGAACCACACCGAATCTCTTCCATGCTTACTTTGCACTGGCAAGTTCAGTTCGGAGCAACTTTGCAGCTGCAATCATGTTTGTCAACGCTGGAACAACTTCACCGTACTTCCTGGTTTTCAAACCACAGTCTGGATTGACCCACAGGATGTTTGTTTCGAGCACAGCAAGCATCTGGCAGGACAGACAATGCAATGGATCATAAATTTAGAACTCAATAAAAGGGTATCACAGAATTTTTTTCCCATAATGGTTAGAAAATGTATTTTTTTCATATTATGGTAAGAAAATATCATACTACCTTGCTGATACGGTCTGCAATCTCTTCTGTGTCTGGGATGCGGGGTGAGTGTATATCATAGACACCAGGACCTATACCAGCTCCATACTTCACACCCTCACGAAAAACTGAGAGCAATTTTTCATCAGAGCGAGAATTTTCAATGGTAATGACATCAGCATCCATGTCAATGATGGAATGGATGATGTCGTTGAAGTTGGAGTAGCACATGTGGGTGTGGATCTGAAAAATTAAATATTAGATGAGAGAAAAGAGTGGAATATAAAAGACTTTTGAACAGATAAAATCATAAAAGAGAAATATATCATCTTACAACATTCTAGTGTTGTGCAGATATCAGGTGCACCCCTTAAAAATTTATACAAACCTGAGTAGTATCCTTTACACTGCAGTTGGTGATTCGAAAACCATGAACAGCCCATTCAAGGTAGTTGGCATGCTCTGCTTTTCGTAAAGGTAATCCTTCCCGTAGAGCTGCCTCATCAATTTGGATCACCTGAAGATGAGATTGGACTTATTTTAGCCACAAACATAGAACTTGCATGTAAAGTTTCTATGTACATAGTTTCCAAAATGGTAAAATTGTAACAGTAACTTCAAAGGTATACCTGGATACCAGCTGCCTCCAAATCTTCAACCTCTTCCTTGATGGCTAATGCAATTTGCATGGAGGTCTTTGATCTGTAGAATGTATACAAGAACACCAGTTAACTAGCCAGACAAATTATACCAATTCAACATAACAGAAAAACAACCAGCAATAATGAGTAGGCAGTCAACTCCAATGGTATCTAACAATTATAGGTCAACACTATATCATCCTTACCTCGGTTGATCATTTCTTACAAAGGACCAGTTCAGAATTGTCACAGGACCAGTAAGCATTCCCTTCATGGGGCGGTCAGTAAGACTTTGGGCATACTTTGACCAAAACACAGTCATTGGCTTTGGACGGCTGACATCACCATAGATAATTGGGGGTTTTACACAACGAGAACCATAAGACTGTACCCAGCCATTAACTGTAAATGCAAATCCCTGAAGTTGTTCTCCAAAGTACTCTACCATATCATTTCTCTGCAGACATTAATTGAATTAGCTTCCAATGTAGTATGCTATAAGTTATGCATTAGATTCAGGCTTTCCATTTTTAACATAATCTTTAAAACACCTACTTCAGGCTCTCCGTGGACAAGAACATCAATGTCAAGATCTTCCTGCAGCTTGACAACTTTGGCAATTTCCTGCTGGATTGATTGAATATATTCTGCCTCTGCGATCCTGGTACAAATTCAGAAACTTGTAATGTCAATGACACGCTTCCTGATGGAAATTAAGCAAAACACAAAAATGGCATGCTATACTTTAGAATTACAGGTCCCTGCAAAATGACCTACTTGTTTGACTTAAATTCACGGCGAACTCTCCTTAGTTCCACTGTTTGAGGAAAAGATCCAATGGTTGTAGTAGGAAGGATTGGCAGGTTCAATTTCTTCTGTTGTTCATCTAAACGAACAGATACTGGACTAGCACGTCGGTGATCAGAGCCCTTGAGTGCTTCAGTCTATAATTTCCATCATCCTCAAAGGGTCAGAAACTTCACAGAGGATTAAAAATCTGATGGTCTTGAAATCATAAAAATGGTGGATTTTCCAAAAAGATGTAAGTATACTCCATGTATATGTTGCACTATAAAATAGCTAAGAGTAAAAAACAACCAAAGACTAAGAAATATCTACACCCAAAACATAAGTAATAATAAATTACTTACAGCTTTTTGCACTGCTTCATTGTTGACTCTAGGAGATGTCTTCCTTGAAAATATAGCAGCTGCATTAGCATTAAAGTATGCCTGCAGTAAAAGATGATTAAATGCCATTAAACCAAGGAATTCCATTGAGATTCAAGAGAAACTTTGCTGTACATACAACAATTTCTGCTAGTGACATTCGTATTTCAATTCTGTAAAACAACCCATCCCCATGTTTGAAAGCCTAGAATTTGGAAGAATCCAACCCAAGAACTTCATGGTAGAAATGGAAGAGACAATATGGGGGAAAACTGAAAATTAGCAGTTCTAGCGCATTCAAATATGCTTTGAATGGTCTGCACCACAGATGTAGCAGAATTCACCCCTGGATACTTAAACAGAGCTCTTCAGAGACATTTTCAATGTTAATCATTAACAAGGATTACTTTATACTTGAATCATAAGGATTAATTTAATCATTACTAAGGATTTGAGTGCTGAGAGTGTTTGAAACCTTTACCTGATCTGTTTGGCCACCCAATGCTTTAGCCAAAGCAACCACCTCATTTACTTTCTGTGCAGCAAATGCAAGCCAAGATTTGATCTCATCATCAAGTTTTGTCTCATTCACTAAATCCACAGCCGTATGAAGAAGAGAGCAGGATGTAGAGACAATTACTTTTCCTGCAATGCAAGCAGATTTTATTTTCTCATAAAGTGCAACAAAATTGAACATAAAAACATCTACTATAAAATTCCTTGTTTCACAGCTTTTTGAGCTAATACGTATGCATACATACCTTCACCAAGTACAGTTTCAAGACCCTTCACAACGGCAGCTGCTGCTGACAAATCAGTAGCCCAGATGTTTCGCCCATCAACAATTCCAGCAAACAGGTATTTGTCACTGGGAAAGCCATGAGCTTTAATAAGGTCGAGTGTTTTTGTTCCACGCACTAGATCCAACCCAAGAGCAGATATTGCTTTTAGCTGAGTGATGGTCCTGAGGCAATGAATATTTCATGACATTAAGTTCTGAATTCTAAACCTTTACCTGCCTTTTTCCTATATTGACATTTAATCAGATATACTTTGAAAGAAACAAAGCAGTGCCATCTGCATGTTCAATTTTTCAAGGAGTAGACATGATGCATGTTCACTTACTTGTAAGTCTCGACAGGAATATCAGCAAAGTATGTTTCAACAATCAATTTGATTCCACCCACTTCTCCTAAGAAAGAATAAGCTTTGTAGAAGGCTTCCAAATGGTGAGCCTCAAGGTCCATTACAAGCGAGGGCTCATCAAACTGAACCCACGTTGCTCCAGCTGCTTTTAACTCACCAAGAACCTCTCTGGAGATGTCACAGGAGATGGTAGAACATCGGTGACTATTAATTAAAGTAACCAATGGAAAAAAACATTTAACATTTTTCACAATTATGAACTGTATACAGCTGTGGATGATATAGTCTTTCTAATGTCAAACTCACTTGTAGACAGGAAGAATTGCATCAAGAAGAGAGAGGAGATCGAATGTTTTGGCAACTCCCTTTGCAGGCTTTGATAACAACAAGTATGTCAATGGTCCTACAATAACAGGCACAGTCTCGATACCAATCTGCATTCAGACAAAGTGCATCAATCACTGACTGTAAAAGCAACCACCATATCAAAATTGGCTTCCAACACACACTCTTTATTGCAGTACAATTTAAGCAGTGTATTCTTTCAATTCAAAACTCAACTACTTGTTTTATAGAGAGAGGAAAGTAAAAACTAAAAACTCTCCACAAACAAATTTGATTGAGTGCTCAGCATGCTTAATAATAATATAATAACAGGGATGAATGGCACTGCTTTTGCCTCAATTTTGGATCTAAATTCAGGGGATAAGGAAAGTGATGAATCACTGTACCTAGAATTTAAGCAATGGCCAGTCACAGTTAGGGAACGGAGGGAGGAATTTTAAGATCATGCAGCATCGGTCTACTTTGAAAAAGAGGCGAGAGCCTGAGTGGACCGTTGAATTTCATTCATGGAGGAGGATCCCCCATCAAAAGATGGGCTGTAATGGCTAGATTAAAGACCAAGGTCATCACCATGGAAGCAAACAAAAAATTAAAATTGAAGACCCATCTTTTAGTTTCATTAGTGTGTGCTAGTTACTAACCTCTTTTGCTTCCTTGAATTCATCAACTGCTTTGTGTGAGGAGTACTTGAATTTAATTTCAGGTCCCAGCTCTGGAACTATGTAGTGGCTGAAATGACCAACATCACATAGTTTCTTAGAACCCCTTAACAAAATCTCTGAACAGAATTAGGCAAAAACAGGGGAATAGTGAGACCAGAGAAAAGAGTGATTGTGATTATAGTACTCACTAGTTGGTGTCAAACCACTTGGTCATCTCCATGGCAGGCAGCTTGGCATTACCACGGGCCATAGAGAAGTAAGTATCAAATCCAATCTCTCCACCATTCCAACCATATCTGGGAGGAACAGCCCCAAGCATGGCAGTGGTATCAAGCACCTGATCATAGTAGGAGAAGGTGTTGCTTGGGATATAGGTCACACCAGCATCACCCATTTGCTTCCATATTGACATTCTCAAATCCTTGGCTACCTTCCGCAATTCAGCCTCACTGCTCTTGCCATCCCAGAAGGACTCCAATGCAAACTTCAGCTCCCTCTTGGGACCCATGCGAGGATAACCAACCACATGGGAAGCCATGGCTAATGCTTTTCTTGGTTGGGATGCCCTGCTCAAGCATGAATTCAAACAATAATATCAAAAATTTAATACGAACTAGTCATCTCACCTGATCTGCCAAGATTTCTTGCATGCAACTGATAAACTTAAACGGGAAAGCAATAATATAACCCTAAACGGGAAAGCAATAAGTACACATAAAGTTATTGCAGACAAAGCTTTAAGCAACTATGAATTATGCTCTGCAAACAGCGAACTACAATGAAGTCATACTGACCTGAAAATGTAATGATGGCAAGACTTTATGAAGAAAATTCTCCAAACAACCCACTTCGATTGATTTGTGCAAAGTAGATGTATGTTGGCAGAGTTATATAGTTGGAGTAGGAGAGGCTGGTCGTAGTGGGTGGTTGGAATCTCTAAGTGTTGGTATGGCTTTGCTTCTAAAACCTTGTGAGGTTACCAGCCCACTCACATCATAACAGTTCACATTTCAATGATAAATTTCCAGAGGTTGGTAAGGTTGGTTTTAGACACCTTCATTGGCTCACGTCCCTCTCAAGCATGTGAGAAGTTCAATATATGTTTGTATTTGTTTCACCAACTTTCTTGGTGAGTCATTGAATTGGAGCCAGTCAACAACATCAAAACCAACTCTTTAATTGACTGCTGCATATTAAGAAAAAGACCGCCTCAAGTTGAGAGGGGGAAATATGTCAATGTCAAGCGAGACCTTATTAAGTTCATCTTAAAAACTTTGTTAAAAACAAATTGGGGTACTTGTAAAAGGCACCTGTATTCATTTTTTTCTATTACATTGGAATTTTAAATTTGCGTGCGATGAAATGTTTTCAATGATATATCCATTTATCTTATTATTAGAAGATTTTTTTTGTTCTTCTTATTTGTTTTAATATTAAATTCATCATATTGTGTATACTTCAAAGTTTAACATGTTATTTATGATGTACATCATAATGAATATGCTATTGTCTTAGATGTCAATTCTTAATCATGTAGAAGTCATTGTCAAGTCATATAAAAACAAATATATTTACAAGAAAATATGATTTAATTTAGGGAAAGGATATAATAGTTCAACACTTGATTTTGTAATGTTTGAAATCTTATGTGGAAATTACAAATTACTTTTATTTTTGTTACAATTGCTTACTTAGCAAGTCTCTTACTTATAACTAAGGTCTCAAGGTTGCAAATCAAATATGGTATCATTTCAACATGCCTTTTGTCAATGTAGCGCAAAAGGTCCAAAAAAAGCGAGACCAATAATTGTACACAAACATATTTTATAGGTGTGTTGATGTGACATCACATAATTTGTTGCTTCAAGGAATACATTTCATTCACTCGTGGGTAGTCATTATAAAAATAACAACTCTAAAGTCACAACTATGTTTGAAATATTGTTAGTATTATTAGACATTAAATGAACAAGTGCTCTTGCAACTATTGAAACACATTCAACTAGTAGGTCCTCTGCCCTACACCATTTTTAATTGTAGGCTAAGACATAAGTTAAGTTCTCATTACAAACTAGTATTTTTATTTGCACTTTGCAAATCTATTGCTTCAATGTCTTTTATGTGGTTTTGTGTTGCATATTTGCTAGGTTTTTTCAAATTTATGCTAATCTTATTAATTTCTTTTTTTGAGCTTTTACAATTTTATATTATTTTAAGATATACACATATATATAGATATATATGTACACACACACGCACGTGCGCGCACACACACACACATCAGTTACTCAAGGTTCATAAGTACCAATGAACAATCAAACATTAAACATTATTTGTTCTGTTTAACTCATTGTAACTTAGTCTCTAATGTAATCTAGATAACAATATTAACTAGTAGTCCACTGTCCTAATTAAAAAACTTTGCTGAATGTAAAAATTTGAAATGTAAAACACCATAAAATATTCAACACAAGTTTGACGCTAGGATTTAACGTGGAAACCCAATTTAAGAAAAACCACTAACTATACATATATACATACATATATATATGTATGTATAAATATATTTATATATATACATACACACACACACACACATACATACATACATATGTACATATATATGTATGTCTATATATATCAGTTACTCGAGGTCCATAAGTACCAATTGAACAATCAAACATTAAACATTATCTATTCTGCTTAAATTGTTGTAACTTGGTTTCTAATGTAATTTGAATAACAATATTAACTAGTAGTCCATTGTCCTAATATAGCAAACTTTGCTGAATGTAAAAATTTGAAATGTAAAACACCATAAAACATTCAACACAAGTTTGACACTAGGATTTAATGTGGAAACCCAATTTGGGAAAAACCACCGGCAACATGTCACCACTTTTTCACTCTTTTGAAGTAAGCTCTATTAGGAGCCAACCCTATTAAAGGTTTACAATACACACTGTTAAATGTGACCTGGTTAGAGGATTTAATCACCTTATTAGGAGTGGCCTTGTCAGAGGACTTTAGATCATTCCATTAGAATGTCACCTTGCTAAAGGATTTACATAGACTATTAAGTCCTTCAATGACTGTTAGGTCAATGTTTGATTAAAAGGATTTCAATACAAATTGTTCACAATGATTATAAATAAAATAGTAGGGTTTGATCTGTATGATTACAACTCACTTTGCAATTTTAGATCTCTATTAAGTTCATGTGTTGATTCTTTGATAAGCATTCCTTGTCACCTCTGTCCTTAATTTTCTTGGCAACCCTTCAAGCATTCACCCTTCTCTTCACAACAAACTTAAGCCTTCTGCTAGATATGCTTATCAACCTCAAAAGCTTTGTTCCATCTTACTGGAAACACACACAAAGTCTCTACTTTATTCTCTTCTTTGCATATCTTGTTCGCGCTTATACTAAAGTTTATCTTTGTACCTCCTTAAATAGGTAATTCAAGCCCTTTTCCATTTTCACAATCACTGTAGATCTTAGGGTTTGTGATTCGATTCATCAGGTTCATTGTATATGTACATCTCCTTCTTTTCTAGATACTTCTCATCAAATTTATCTCTTAGAATATTGACCTAACCTTCTCCTTGAATTAAATGATCTAATTCATCATTCTTATCTTCAACATGCTTTCCATATCCCAAGAAATCAACTAAGTCAGGTTGGAAATCATGATTTCTCATACACATTCAAAATACTGTCACTTGACCATCACTAAGTTTTGACACAGTCATCACTGAATTGCTCGGTCACTATAGAACTTCTAGGTTGACATCAACTTGTTTGCTCAGTCGATAGTGATGCTTGGTCAACATTAAATTTGCTCAACACTTATAGTGGCTCAATTGACACTAGCATCATTCAACATGAACTTCAAAGTTCCTTGATTTTCTACTCAGTTGCTTAGTCAAGTCTTACATAAGTGATCTATCTTGGCTTGCACTGTCAAGAATTGAACATCACATGATTTAAATAATCATGTTGTTTTGTCAAAGTCTAACTAATCAAATGTCCATTGTAGCTTCATTTTCATAACTCAATCTTTCCTCTAGATGCTTTAGTTTTGAGCAATTTTGTCAAATCCTCTTCATTAATCAAATAGATATGACATTTAGATCAGATAACAACATGTCTCATCAGTAGATTTGACATCAATGAAAATACAATAATTATTCCAATTGTAGTTTCCAACAATAAGTATGTGTGTGTGTGTGTATTAATTAATTAATTAATTTATGCTTAGTAAAAGGTGTAATATCTCCAATTTTAATAAAATAATTTAAATAATTAATGGTCCCAAAACTTAAATATTATTATTTGGACCTTTAATTATTTAATAAAGGGGCCCAATTTTTATTAATTATTTGTAAGTGTTTGCCATGTCGATATTATTTTGTAAACCTTGAGGAGTTTTCTCCGAAGGGGTATTTATGTGCAGCATGTAGAAAGTTGTTAGTATGCAATTTGGATTATTTTTATTGTACTGTGAATTCTTGTTGGAGCTAAGTATCATTCACCATTTCAAAAGTGTAAGACCTTCCCTACTTTGCTTTTACGGTTTCAATGGAATTCCCTCGCCCTATTTTGTTCTCTATATGACTTTACTTGGATCTGAAAAATTTGAGTACCATCATTGTTTGCAACTATATTTAGCTCGTGTATCTACTATATGGTGTATATTTGTGTGTTGGCAATAAGATGCCTTCTTTGGTTCGTAGTGAAGGATATTAACTCCATATTGATCTTCTCCTTATGACGCAACTGCTCCACACAAACTACCTCCACTTTAGATGTCGTACGCCCAATAAATTCCTGATAGGAACCAAACAACTTCTAGTCCATACAATTATCTTCTCTTCAAGTCCATATGCCAAACCCTTATCTAGTTTGTAAGTCAACCCCTTCTCTAGTCTGTACGCCTATTTTTCCAATCCATATGCCTACCCCTCCTCCAGTTTGTATGCCTATCCTCTCTTCCAATTCGTATCTCAACCTCTCCTCTAGTCCATAAGACAACCTCTCCTCCAATCTGTAAGATAAAACTCTCCTCCAATCCGTACACCTATCTTCTCTAGTCCATACACCAACCTCTCCTCCAATTTGTACACCTACCTCTCCTTCAGTCTATACACCTAACCCTGCTCCAATCTGTATGTTCAACATCCTTACCTCCACTATACAACATTTTTGAGTTTCATATGAACTCAATGACTTGTGTTGCCGAATTGAGAATATTATAGTGGTATCAGAGCCAATGATCTTGCCATCCTATTGAGTATTGAGTTCAAATCATGGTGTCAAGTGATGGGTTGATTGATGTGTTGAGAGAGCTACGAAGTCAACAAAGGCTCCATGATTGACTGAAAGAAACACTCAACCTCTTGACATGTACAAGGCTATCAATGACACAATTCATTCCTAGGGAAGAGCAACAAGAAATACAAATTCCTATATTGGTTAATACATTGAAGAAAATCAAGCAAGATTAGGTGATTGGTGGGTGGGAGAGAGACATATCTTTGAAGGATTATATAGAATTGTGAATGAAGTATCCATCATCTTAGCACAATAAACTCTTCAACAGTGGTATGAAGTGGGAGATTGCTAAGTGGCTACATGATGAAGTCATACAAGCACAAGAGGAAAATGAAGAGTCACATGAGGTCTACCGATAGTTGTTCAACTTCATGGAGATGCTACAAATGATTCCTTGTAGTAGCAACTATAATTGGTTGAATATGGGTTTTATCCTTCAGTTGTGCCTAAGTCGTAGATGACTGTAATTTTTCCATGTAAAGGGTTTCCTCATAAAAACAATAGGATCTATACGGGCTACTAGATTCCTAAGGAGGTAGACGATTACATGAAGATTGTAGATTTGGACATCGATGTAGTTTATGATTGACTTCTTTGGGATCCTGGTGACTCCATACATTGCAATGTAGCACAATGGAATTTTTTTAGGGATGTTTATATTAGAATGGAGCAGCAGAAGCTAGATGTCATATCCCTATGTTAAGATAGAATTTTAATAATAATTAGATAATACAATGTTATTAAATAAATAATGATAATAAAGTTATATTAAAACTAATACTAAAATATAAAAGTAGGAAATAATAATTATTTAATGTAGTTTATTAATAAAATAATATTTAGCATGGTATTTTAAATAATTAAAAATAACATAAAATTTTAATGAGTAAATAAAGAAATTAAATTAAATACAAGAGACAATATTGTAGAAAGTATGTTAACTTTCTAAATAGAATTTAATAATAAATAATAATAAACACAAATAACTAAGTAAATAAATAATATAACACAAAATAATATAAATTACCTAAATCTAATGAAAAGTCAAGAGATGTTTAAGAAATAATGTGGCCTCACTGGTTCATAGCTCCAGGTCAAAGCGTTGGTGGTACCGGTGGGCGTGTCGCACCAGCGCTACCGGTCACGTTAAAAAGTTTACCAACGCATTTAAAAAAAAGAAAAAAAGAAATAACACGACTCCTTAAATTAAGTTATAAAAGGGAGGATAATTTATTTTAGAGAGGAGAAAAAAGAAGAGAAGAGAGGAGTTCAAAAAGGAAAATGGAAGAGGAAAGTAATATGAAGAAAATAAGGAAGTGACTTTCTAAAAACGTATCAATGATATTGAAAGGATGTGAACCTTTGAAAGGGTAATAACTAGTAGTTGCACTTTTATGTACGTGAACTAAGAGCCTAATAGGAATATATTCTTTCGTGATTAGTTGCACTTTTATGTACATGAACTAAGAGCCTAATAGGAATATATTCTTTTATGTACGTGAACTAAGAGCCTAATAAGAATATATTCTATGAACAATCACATGTGCAAATCACGTAAAGTTGAAAAGTGAGTATCTTAATATTAAAATTAATTTATGAGAAATAATTAGTTTAGCTTTGAATATAAACATGAAATGCCTTAAATCATTTTTTTATCAATTTAACTTGTACAAAGTCATGTAACCCATGGAAAAAGGTAACTATAAAACTGCCAAGAGTTTGAAGGTTTTTAATTTTCCAAACTTTCACTAGGTAGGGAAGCCCATTGAGCGGTAGTCCAAACTAGATGGATGAAGCAAATGAATAACAATAAAATATATTGATATTTAAACGTGCACATTTTATCGAAGAAGAGAATCTCATGAAGTCTTTGAATGTCCGCTAATGGTCATAGTTAATTGATAACAAAAAAGTTACAACAAGATACAATAGATAGAAACACTATTTGTAATGAATTGCATGATAAATGGAGAAAAGTCCAATTTCCTTTTGAATGGTTTATATTAATTTTGGAAAGGAAACATTTGTATACATAGATTGTATTTTCCTATGATATCTTTGCCTTTGAGATGTCCATTTCTAGGTGCTACATGTTTTCAAAGAAAATACAATTATATTTATAAATAAATGAAGCTCCAAAACCAGGAAACAAAGTTTGATTCAAATGATGCCACTAAAAAAATATAGAAAGACCAAAAGATAATTTAACTTCTAATGAATCAGATGGGAGAGAGATGACTACCAAGGAGAGAGATGAATGCCAAGGAAAATGACATACATTTATAGGAAGGAATAATATAATAAAGAGAATTCCAAAAGGATGCAGGGTTGAGGAAGGAAGAAAGAAGGGAGGAACCCCTTTCTGGTCAATGGGGTTGGCTCAAGGAAGCTACTATTTGAATTTCCTGTAAATCCAAATTAGCATACCAAAAAGTTCTCTTCTCCTTACCAATGTTCTATTGCAATATGGTATTAGGGGGGAAATATGGAAAACCCATGCTTTTAGAAGATTTAGAGATGATAAATGATGGATACAATATTAATATAAGATGAATAATTACTAATTGATGTCTAGATTGTTTGCCTGGTTAGGAAAATGAAAACATTTTTATATTGAATTCAAGATTAACTACAAAAAGTTGGCATAAAATATTAACCATTTGGAATAGTGGAGGGGTGAGAGCATTGGCAGATGGAAGTTGGAGAATCCCTTTCTGGTGAATGTTGTGAAAGCGGATGTGAAACTTGTGTGTGGGGGTCATTTTTGTGAGTTATCTTTGAGAGAGAGAATCACATCTTGAGGAATAGGGTTCCGAACAGTATCAAGAAAGATAAATATATGGTGATTACCTAAATCATTATAGAGGAATTGGGAAAAAACCCTTGTCTGTCATCGCAACAAAAAAAAAGCACAAGAATCAACATATAAAATACCTGTAGAAATTACAATTGCTCTTGAAATCATTTTCAATGGATGGTTTTCTTTCTTAAACCTTCGATTCTTTCTCTTTTGGACAAGAAAAAATATAGTTTGCCTTTTTTACAAGGAAACCATCAATTTTTTCTTTAACCTTTCTAACAATTACGACATACCTCTTTCACCCTTGATTGAAGAGACTCAACGTTGGTAATGTCCAAAGTCAAATTAGATGACACATAAAAAAATATGGAAAATTGCAATGTCAATTGATGTAATTGGTCGAAACCCCTTCCATGTCATCGCAGCAAAAAATTAGAGCAAAAACAACATTATAAACAAACATACCTGCAGAAATATTGGATAACTATGCTCTCAAAATCGTTTGCGATCACTCCAATTGTTAATATATTATGATATTTGATGGTTACTTAAACTAAACTTAGAGAAATAAGTCACTTTACTATTGTTATTCCCTATTTTATGACCACACATGGTTCATTAAATTAAGGTGAGAGGTGAAAGTTGGAGTCACATTATTAATCATCTCTTTCTTATTTATTTATTTTAATTTAACAATTAATTTTTTAAAATGGTAGTCATATTTATATTATAAATAATAATAAATATTTTTAATGCTATAAAATTGAATACTGCATTATTTTTTCAAAAATAAAAAATTATTATAATATTATTTTTATAATAAGCATGTAGTTTGTAAATGGTAGTTTTTATTTTATATATTTATATATGGTAGCTCTAGTTACAGTTGTCCAAAAAGAGTATGTAGTTTGTATTTCTTTGATAAGACCTCATAAACTACTAAAATAAAATAAAAATTAGATAAAAAATACAAAAAGATAGTTATTCAAAAAGTTATATAATATTATTATATTAATTTCAAATAATATGTGTAGTTTTCTACTTCTTCTAGAAGTTTAAAGCAACCCATAATAGAGACTGAAGCAAAAAAAAGGAGGATAAAAAATAGGAAAAATTATAGTTAATAGGGAGTTGATATAAAATAAAAAAATATGATTTTATTTATAGTTATTGAAAATGTTAAAAAAATTATGATATTGTTTTCAAATATGTGTAGTTTTCTACTTCTTCTAGAAGTTTAAAGCAACCCATAATAGATACTAAAGCGAAACAAGGATAAAATAGAGGGAAAATGGTAGTTAATAGGGAGTTCACATAAAATTGGTTGGAGAATAAAATTTGGTAAGAGTTGATAAATTTCCGGCAAGGGCTGACAATTTCATGTTGTAAAAATTAATTTTACAGGAACAAAGTTCCAACATATAGCCTATCGACCAAATTATGAATAGTTGTGACTCTTAAAAAATATTTTAAATATAAAGTATTGAGACTTTTTCAAACGATTTTAGTTATGAAGTATTGTGACTTCTCAAAAGGATTATAACTGTGAAGTGTCGTGACTTTTCAAAGAATTTGTATGAAAGGTTGTGACTTTTGGAAAAGAAGAAACAAAAAAGTATATTTTGTCTTTTTCTTATAATTAAAAAAGGAGGAATTTTAGAAAGTAAATATAGAGTTGAGATAATTCTAGAAGGAATAATTCATTGAAGGGCCAACTAAGGATAGAGCCACATGGACTAAGAAAAGAAGAAGGTAAGAAATGTATGTTTATGGATGATATTTGTTTAGTTAATTCATGAATTTATTTATATTAATGATTCATACTTGTAGATAATATTGTGTTAACCTATGGGGTTAGTACCATGGATATTAATGAGACTCGAAGCATGAAGCATGTGAGAATTAAGATCTCCATTGTCTGCCATGGCTGAGAATCAATGTGCTAGAATATTCTAATGTTGTCAACATATGCATATATGATTAGCCTTGGATAGAGGATGGTCGTCTAAGAAGAATCTTAAGGGGTGCGCTCTTAGGAAGATGACAAGGTAGCTATGAGCTAGGAAGCTCGATCTAAAGATGTCCTTAAGATTGAGGTTAAATTAGAGGGTTAAATAATATAGTTAGTGTTGTTATTGTTGTGATTCTAACAATTATTTTGTAGGTATTACTTGTCCTAAACTAACCCTAATAGTGGGGACATTACAATGGTATTAGAGCATAATCTTGCCATCTTGTATGGTTAAAGGGGATCTAGAAAAATAATTCATATGAAAGACTAATGTAGAAATTTAATGACTATTAGAAAGGATTAAAATATATCCATGATAGCAACCTAAGAATTTGGACTAAAATAAATATATATTTCAACTCAATTGAAGAAATTATCTAAGTGCTTGAGGACAAGCAATTTGATGAAGGGCGGATTGTCATATCCCCATTTTAAGAATAATTAGATAATATAATGTTATTAAATAAATAATGATAATAAAATTATATTAAAACTAATACTAAATAAAACTACAAAATAATAATAATTTACTTTATATTATTAGTGAAATAATATTTAGTATGATATTTTAAATAATTAAAAATTAATAAACTTTCAACGAGTAAATAAAGAAATAAAATTAAATACAAGAGACAATATTGTAGAAAGTATGTAAACTTTCTAAATAGAATTTAAGAATAAATAAAAATAAACACAAATAACTAAGTAAATAAATAATATAACATAAAATAATATAAATTAACTAAATCTAATGAAAAGTCAAGAAATGTTTAACAAATAGACATGACTCCTTCTAGTTAAGTTATAAAAGGGATTAGAGTTTATTTTAAAGAGGAGGAAAAAGAAGAGAAGAAAGGAGTTCAAAAAGGAAAAATGGAAGAAGAAAGTAATCTGAAGAAAATAAGGAAGCGACTTTCGGAAAAGGTATCAATGATATTGAAAGGATCTGAACCTTTGAAAGGGTCATAATTATGAATAGTTGTGACTCTTCAAAAATATTTTAAATATAAAGTATTGTGACTTTTCCAAAGAATTTTAGTTATGAAGTGTTATGACTTTTTGAAAAGATTATAACTATGAAGTGTGGTGACTTTTCAAAAGATTTGTATTATGAAAGGTTGCGACTCTTGGAAAAGAAGAAAAAAAAATGTATATTTTGTCCTTTCCTTATAATTAGGAGATAAAGAATTTTAGAAAGTAGATATAGAGTTGAGATAATTCTAGAAGGAATAATTCATTGAAAGACCAACTAAGGATAGGGCCACATGGACCAAGAAAAGAAGGTAAGAAATGTATGTTTATGGATTATATTTGTTTAGCTATATTTATGAATTTCTTTATATTAATGAATCATACTTGCAGATAATATTGTGTTAACCTATGCGGTTAGCACCATGGATATTAATGAGACTCAAAGCATGGACCATGTGAGATATTAAGATCTCCATTGTCCTCCATGGCCAAGAATCAATGTGGACTTGAAGTATGAAGTATGTGAGATATTAAGATCTCCATTGTTTGTCATGGCCGAGAATCAATGTGCCAAAATATTTTGATGTTGTCAACATATGCATATGTAATTAGCCTTGGATAGATGATTCTTGTCCAAGAAGAACCATAGGGGGTGTGCTTTCGGGAAGATAATGAGGTAGCTATGAGCTAGGAAGCCCGATTTGGAGACATCCTTAAGATTGGGGTTAAATTAGAGGGTAGAATAATATTGTTAGTTTTTGTGATTCTAACCATTATTTTGCATGTATTACTTATCCCAAAATAACCCTAATAGTGGGGACATTACACTAGAGTTACTCTTCATTAGTATGATGGTAGTACCAACAAATATGGGTACAAGGATGATGGTGTAGTGTGGTGTACATGAATCCATACTAATGCAAAACTATCCTCATGGAAGTGGCAAGATTCACATGATTGATGAGACTACATAGGATATTGGTATGTGTGATCCCATAAAGGTTTTGGATTGGAGCCTCAATGTATTTTATGATTGGCTTCCATAGGATCTTGGTGGTTTTGGACATAGAATTGTTTATATCACAGTGACACAATTGAGGCTTTTTGGTGGTATACTCATCTCAATTGAATTTAGTTATTCTCATGCGATCTTAAACAAACATGGAATTTACAAAACATATAGCTATTTGTGTTTGCACATGGTTTGGGATCCTAGAGTTTGTGAATTGCTTGGAGACAAGCAATCTTTGGGTGACAAGGATTTGTAATGTCCCAATTTTAATAAAATACTTTAAATATAATGGTTCCAAAATTTAAATAATATTATTTGGACCTTTAATTGTAATAAAGGGGAATTTTTATATATTAATTATTCGTAGGTCTTTCCGCATCAACATTCTTTTGTAAACCCTTAGGAGTTTTCTTAAAAGGTGTATTTATGTGCAACATGTAGGAAGTTGTTAGTATGCAATTTGGATTATTTTTATTGTTTTACAAATTCTTGTTGGAGTTTAGTGTTATTTTCCATTTTGGAAGTGCAAGACCCTCCCTACTTGGCTATCACAGTTTCGGTGGGATACCCTCACCCTATTCAATTCTCTATATTACTTTACTTGGATCTGGAAAATCAAATTTCTATAATTGTTTGCAACTATATTGTCTCTATAAATTGTGACTCGCTCATATATCTACTATATGGTGTACATTTGTGTATTAACAACTAGATGTCTTCCCTAGTTAATTAATGAATTAATGAAGGATATTAAAATCCATATTGATTTGCTCCCTATGACATTAACACCCCATGTAAACTATCTCCACTTCAGATACCATACACCGAACAACTTCCTGGTGGGAAACAAACAACTTCTAGTTCGTACACCTATCCTCTCTTTTAGTCCATATGTTAAACCCTTCTCTATAAATTGTGACTCACTCTTGCATGTGTGTTAGAAATTAGATCTCTTCTCTGATTTGTTAATGAAGGATATTAAACTCCACATTAATCTTCTCCCTACAATGCAAACACCCCACATGAACTACCTCCACTTTAGATAGCATACACCCAACAAATTCCTAATAGGAACCAAGAAATGTCTTGGTAGAAACCAAAAAACTTCCAATCCATATGCCTATCCTCTCTTCCAATCCATACACCAACCCCTTCTCTAGTCCATATACCAACCCCTTCTCCAATCTGTATGCAAACATATCCTCCAGTCTATATGCGTATCCTCTCTTCTAGTCTGATCTGTACATCATCCTCTCCTCCATTATGTACACCAACCTCTTCTCCAATCTGTATGCCTACCTCTCCTCTAGTCCATACATCCAACATCCTTGCCTCCACTGCATGACATATTTGAGCTCCATACAAGCTCAATGACTCATCCTACCAGATTGGGAATATTTTAAAAGGTCTTAAACATATTTTGTTTTATTAATTATAAAAAATATTTTTACAATCTTTATTCTGTGCAAGTACTAGTAGGAAAGAACATAGTGAAGAAAACCTCTAACCTGCTCAAGACTTATTCAGTGCTAATACCACAAAACATAAATGAACTTCTTTGGAATAGTGGGACAAGGAGATCATAAACCGTAATAAATGTCTAGTTAGAAATGAGTTCCAAAAATAAGAGCTTTACAACTCACCTTGAACTTGTAGGTGCATTAGAGACATCAAAAAGATCCTTTACATGTTTAGGTTTAAAGAATAATCTACATCTAAAGGGTCTAATTGGCATAAATCTATAAATAAAATAATTCTACAAAATCCAAGAGCCAACTTTCATATTTTAGTTGCTATGATGGCATAGAGTTAAACCTGAATATGTTAAATCTACCTCTTTTGTCATGGCATAGGTTAGTCAATACATAGTAAACAATTTTGATCATTGTATTTGTCAGTTATCAAAGCAATAATTACATTATACCTACTAAAACATATTTTAAGTTGGTGACAAACATATCATGTCAAATAAATGAAGAAAAATCACAATAAAGACTAATGTCTCTTATCTATCTTTTCTAAGTCATATCATTGGTCATAAAATTACACCTAATTTTAAAATTAACCTGTAAGACCCCAAAAAATCAATTAAGATCACTAAGGGTAAACCCATTGACTGGAGAGTAGGAAAATGAAGTAACTTAATTATTACTAAATTGAAATCATTAT
Organism: Cupressus sempervirens; assembly: GCA_028749045.1. Taxonomy (NCBI): domain Eukaryota; kingdom Viridiplantae; phylum Streptophyta; class Pinopsida; order Cupressales; family Cupressaceae; genus Cupressus; species Cupressus sempervirens. The sequence goes on from CM053792.1 coordinate 91,801,995, forward strand.
CTTTCCCTAGAAGGACATTACTCTTTTTACAAGTTTCATGTGAATTGATATCCATCATAGGTAGAGCTAGATGCTTCAAAAGTTGTTAAGGATAAAGAAGGATACACCAACAAGTTTCTACTTAATAAGAACTCTAATATGAAAATCCTATATAATATGAACTAAACACTGTGCTATGATGAAAAATCAATCTGAGGCTCACTAAAATATCTATTATACATCCTAGCTACTACCATGCAAGTTCCTATAATGAGTGATGGGTGATAATGAGATGATGCAATTACCATGTAACCCCAAGATGGAGAAAATTAAAATCATGATGTCTTAAATGATAATACGATGAGCTATTTCTAGACTGCATGATGTAAAGAGTGTAAAAGATCCTTATTTCCCTAAACCACCTATAATAACATAACTTGGAAAAAATAAACATATACTATCCTCTACATATGCCTAACTTATGCATTATCTTGTGATAAATTATGCACTCTTAATTCCTTTACTTCCCCATCAACTACATAATTACCCTCTTAATAAAAAAATTGGTAGTGACATGTTTATATAATTTAATTATTTCTAAACTTTTCTTAATAAGACCATTGAGTTTCCACTTGGATATTTTCCCTTTTCTTACAACATTAATTGTTATAGTTGAATTGTCTTCAATCTCCAACCTTGAAATGTCCAATTTCTTGCACACTCTAAAACCTTCCAAGAGGGCTAAAAATTATGCTACATTGTTTGAGGTTACACCCAAAGGTTTCACTACAACATTTGGGGTCAAATTGCAAGGATAATGTGATTTGTTTATGATTTTTATGTTTTTTTGCAAGTGTCCCCGATGCTATCGTTGTACCAACATTGGCATTGTAATTGTGACATTTGTGTGCTTATAAAGAAGAATAAGAAGAAAACATGACATTAATTAGTCCCCATTTGATCGATTGTGGAGAGATGGGTGTGAAAGAGTATGGAGAGCTCAGAATGAGGGTGGAGAGCTATGAACTGATTGTGAAGATCAGTCGCAAAAGAGTGTGGATCTATGATTTTGTTGCAATGTCATGCCCTTACTTTGAATTTCATTGCTATGTTGTGCCCTTGCTCTATGATTTCATTGATGTGTCCCACCCTTGTGATCTCCATGCCCTTGCTTTGCATTCTCCCTACACAAAAGATTGAGGAGTGGAAGAGGAGTAATTTTTTGTTCCCCATTTCTTCTATTTCTATGACTACAAATGCAAATGAGCTAGTAGATGAAATGGAAGAGTTCCAAATCACAAGTAAATGTAGCCTTTGTGGATGATATCTTGTTGGTATGGATTTTGAAATGAACCTTAGTTGATGATTTTGCACTAAACAATTATGGAATTTAATATATTTTTACATCATGTTATCTATACCTCAATGAAACAAGTAATAAAGTGTATATCTACAATAACATAGTCTTTTTGTTTACATAATCTCTAACAACTGTAATAGAAAATAAGTGTGACAAACTATATTTTCTTGTATATCAATTTACTAAGCTTCATCAAACACCACCGCCTTGAATCATATGAAATAAAATACCTTAATAAAGAGAAAGATAATTATTTGTCAAAAACATTGTTACTAGAGCCAACACGTGATCTACTTCATCAAAGACAAGTATACTAATGTATCTCATACTCAAAACTTTTGGTGTCATCCACTTTTTAACTATATCAGGTGTACCAATTATAACATGCTCAGTAAAAGGTTGACGCCTTTTGACAATTTGCAACATTAGTAGGCACATCACATGCTGAAGTTATGGATGTATGCATGCCCATTTTTAAAAGGACTTCTTGATTCTGTATAAAATTTATTTGAAAATGAGGATTGTATGACAAAAAAATTCATTCACAAGATGATATTTCAAATTACTACAAAACAAAATCTAGACATAAACAATAACAACTTGCATTGCCAACTCTCTTGTTGGGCATACACAAAGTGCCCGTGGTGCATTAATCTTTGGATTAACTCTGCTCAACATACCCATAACAAAAAAAAATGGTCTTTCAAGACCCACTGTGAGCTTGAGCTATTTAATTTTGATGAGGTGATCTAATAATCATTGGAAGAGTTATTGCTTGGATTTTGCTCAACTTCTTAAATCCGATCTCTGAATAAAGACCGCTGAGTAGTTCAAATGAATGGTTCAAGTCCTCAAATTCTTTTGCTGAAGTATAAGGAGTGTCCCCAGTAGTATCCTACATTAACATTTCATCTAGCAAAAAACATGTATACTTTCAAATAAAAGTTGTTAAGATGCATGCATTGGAAAGCACTCAATGACCATCTTCTCAATGAACATAAGATAACCTCTGCTATTTTGATAAGGGAAGCTTAATAGCTCATAATATGTATTACTATTTATCAGTGATATGAAGGCTTCATATGTAACCCATTAGATAGACAAGTTTTCCCATCTAGTCTATCACATGCTCTTCATTGCTTTGATAAAGCTTCGAAATGGACAAAAAATTTAATAATCTAAATTTTTAAAGAAAGCTTGAACCTTGGCTAAGATGTAATCTTTTCTAAAGATAGAAGGAAAAATAAAATCTTCACATTGACTTGTCATGACTGACAATCTAAGAATATAAGAATTTGATTTCTAAAAAGCCAATTTCAAATTGACTACAACTTTTATTTTCTCCAAAAAATGGAGTAGCCAATCAAAATAATAACAACAAGAGCTTGAGCTAGGCACCCCACCACTGTCTAGACTACAACACATTGAATGGAATTGAAACCTCTGAAGACAATACTTAGGAATTGGCAAAGAAAAGATTTCTTTTGCTTGAGCCAAGTGTGGTAATGTAGACTCATAATTCCACAGAAGACAGATAAATCAATATAGTCTTGATGATGCTGTTGAGTTAAACATTTCTTGTCTTAGTATGGAAACTCATTCAAGAATCCTTTGGTCCTTGCTTATAAAGAAGAGACTCCAGAAATTACTACCAAAAAAGAAAATTCATTAAGATGATGTAATTTTGAGTTGGGAAAAATGAACCATGTTTTTAATGATGTATTTACACTCTTTGAACAAACCCTTTCCCTTAGTATATTTTAATGTTTTGTGTTGTACTTCGTATTTGGTTTAAGATATTGCCCTTACTGTATGGTTAAAATTGAATAAAGACTGGTGAGTTTAAATCCTCTTTGTGATCTCTTTTAGTGAGACTCTATAGTAGCTATATACCCTTATTGGTTTTTGTTAGGCATATAAATGTCACCGGAGGCGTATGATCCATATTATTTACTTTTGAGTCATGAGTTTGACTACTATAAAAAAATCATTTGCAATTTAATCTTTATTCATTTGTAAGCCTAGCACATTATTGTTGGAATATGTTTACAATTCATGTTAGCATAATTACTACTATCACAAATCAATATAGACATACACATACAAAGTCTTAAGAAATTGTCAAAACATTCATAAGGAGCCCTAACAAAAGAGAGAGGGAGAGAGAGTAGTTGCCATGAATGTAGCAATAGAGCTACCATGATATGAATGAATCATAGTCTCCCTATAAAAAATATTGAGGAGTGGAAGAGGAGTGTTCCATAAGTTGGGATAATCTCTCCTTGAAGAAGTCCAACCATGTAGTTAATTCTACTAAGGTAGAAGAAGCAATTGGTTGGTGTTGATATGTAGTGGAATATGTCCCCTAATTAAAGAAAAGGGGAAAAAAGTACTTTAAAAAATACTGTACTTGTAAACAAACCTATCTCCACCTTGCTTGATTGAATTGAATGGTTTGATCAACATTTTCAAAGATTCTGACCTCTCAATTCTCTTCTCTTTGTGTACACATGTAGCCTGAAATTGGTGAACTCTTCAAATATAGAAAAATAAGAAATTATCATGAGGAAAGTCATGCAATCTATGCTAAATGATATTCCTCCCTCTCATGGAATCACCCCATGATCATCTAGGATTGAATGAAAAACTATAAATAAATAGTTTGTGTACCCATTGACATTTAGTGTCTGTCATTTTAGAAGAAACCTTGCTTGCTGGATATATTCATTTACTATATTGTCTAACCTTGAGCCACATGCCCTCTATCCTTTCTCTTGGCTCAAATTTAATTACACCTATTGTTTTCTATCCATTCTCTCAACATCTTGTATAATAGTTTTCCAAACAAGTAGAATATAAATCATTTTGATCAACGAGTATCCAAAAATTTTGCTTTATCGATTTGCAAAAGAATAAGAATTTCCATGATATTTTTTCATATTTGTTTAGCTCCTAAAAAGAGGGACTAGTAGTTTATATGTATCATTATGGTAGGCTGATTTAAAGAAGAGGAATTAAGTATTTAAAGAAGATACAAAGGCTCACACAACTAAAAGCCAAGAATTACTAAGAATAAAGAATGACATCATGGTGATGAAAATAAAACTAAATATGATAATGTTAATAGATATTTTCTATTTATATTGAAATAAAATAAATAAAAAAACAAATTCCATTGAAAAAACTTTGGAGGGGATCACACTGATTCAACGCAGGCCAAGATAAGGATAGGCACCAATGTGAGAAAGATTTGGGTGGTCATGTTGTGCATGTTGAAACTAATTTTTTCACACAGAAGCCAAATATAAACTAATTATTATTAATTCTCTACTTAACCTCTAGGAATGTATAATAAATTATATTTTTAATATTGAAATATACTTTATTATTTAATTCATAAATTCCCCTTTCCAGCACTTTCATACTTGGTTGAAATTAATTAATGCACTAAAGTTTTTCTTATATATTCTTAGTCTTAGTCAAATCAATCAAATCATATAAGTTTTCTTATTTACAAAATTTATGCCTTTGTAAACAAGACATTGATGCTTAGTGGATGTGGAATGCATCTTACAAATCTCTGATGACATCCTTATTAGTACAAAAGTGATTGTATTTAAAATTGAAAATATATTTTCTTGATATTTTAATATACTAAATAAATTATACTAAAATCCATAGAATTTTAGAATATTGTGACGCGCTATAAATTATTCAAATATTTCCAATCTTAAAATGTTAATATATATTTTTAAATTTTTTTATAAAATTTATTGAAAGTTCAAGTAAAACATTAATTTTGTTGAACAATTATACACTCTTAGAAAGTGCATTGTTGTTTTCTATTAGCATTGATAGGCTTCCCTTGAACAGAATCAAAATGAAGAGGCATAAATGAAACACAAACTATGACATTTCCTTCATTGCACCCATATCTTCTCTTTATGTCCCTAAGCTAGATAATAATATCTATTGGTTCTCATCAACAACTAAGATAATTAGTTCTCCACCACTATAAAAAACTTATCAATGGGAGAAAGATAGTCCAAATAAGTAATCAATATGAAATTCGAGTTGTGTTGATACAGTAGATGGAGATATATATGGAGCATATTTATAGGGGTGAGATGGGTTGCTCACTGGGTGAGAAATGTGATGAAATGTAAAGGTAGGATGTTGAAAAGGAATAACGATGAATTTGAGCGAGGTGAGGTGAAATGCATTTTCCCAAAATTATTTTGAGTTTTCCAACCACTTATGAGTTTAATCAAACACCATATTTAGGTCTGCCACTTATAAGTTTTGAGTAGATTCTAAAAGACTAACTTGTTCAATAATTCTAGCATCTTCAAAACCATATCTGCAGATATAAACATTAAGTACATGTCTAATATTTTTGTAAATATACACATTAATTACACCAATTTTTTTTTTCCAAAACCATATGTGGAGATATAAATATTCAGTACAACATGTCCAATATTTTTGCAGATATACACATTAATTACACCAAATTTTCTTTCAAAACCATATGTGTAGATATAAAAATTAAGTACAATATGTCCAATTTTTTTTTTGTAGATATACACATTAAGCATGCCAAATATTTTCTTTCAAAACCATATGTGCAGATATAAACATTAAGAACACCATGTCTAATTTTTTTTCAAAGCTTTCTCTCTAATGCCAATGTGTATGTTGAAATGGTTATCAATGATAGATCTAGAAAGTACAACCAATTCAATAAGGGTACAAGAATAAGTTATTCCCATGAAGAAGCATCATGTCAGATAGTACAAGGGAATTTGATCAAAATAGGGAAAAAATCTCTAGATTGTTGTCTAACTTTCAAAGAGAAGGTGATGCCAAATGTTATTGTCCTTGCAAGAGTTCTAATGGCTTAAAGATAAGAAGAATCAAAATCAAAATAGTTAAGAGACATTGTAGGGAGAATGATCACTTTGAAGGGGGGGGTTTGGTTATCATCCATTTGTAAGTTATTTGTTATATTGTTTTCACAATTAATATACATATGAACTAGGGAATGGGGGTTTGATTATCACATTGAAGGGGGGTTTGATTATCTTCATTTTTATATAGATCGATCTCCCCAAGGTAGTACATGATATGAACCACCACATCTTGAAGGAAAATGAAGGTTTGAATATAGAGGAACATGGAGGTGTGAGTGTTGAAGGAGACGATCATGATCCCATGGAAGATGATGATCATGCGCCATAAAACATATTTGAAGATGATGGTACAAATGCATTGATCCATGACACATTTGGTATTGTTGCCGCTACTATTGGTGATGATGATAATGATTATAATGAGGATGAAATTGAGGCTATCCATGATATACCTCTACTTGAGAAAGAAATCATGACCCTTTACAAAGGATCCCAATCAAATCTTCTCTCTATTGTATTGTTATTGGTGAATTTGAAGGCTATGAATGTTTTATCCAACATAACAAGGTCATGTATGCTAAGGTTTTTCATATACATCATTATAGTCTATAAAAGGTGAAACATGTTTCATTAAGTTTGTTTATACTAATGACTTATATTTTTTGCTGTAGATTGATAGGTGAATTTTTTTACCAACATGAAATGTTCTCCATCACTCGTACTAAGAATTATGTACCACTATGAAACATATTGGAATGGAGTATCAAGCAATAGATGCTTGTCCCAAAGATCATGTTATTTATCATAAAGAATATGAAAATGTAACAAAATACCCTGAATTCCATACAAGAAGATATCGAGATGATCAAGTGACAAAAAAGGTGCCTCACAAGGTTCTTCATTATATCCCCATTATTCCACATCTCAAATTATTCAAGTGCAGTAGCTTGGTCCAATTTATGGATTACCATGCATGTAATAGAAGTCAAGATGATATTATTTTAATGCTTGTAGATGGTTCAATATTTATGGACATAGAGGAAAAGTGGCCACACTTTAAAGAAGAACGTTGAAATCTTAGGAACTCTCTGGCAACTGATGGTGCCAATCCATTTGGAGAGATGAGATCTGTTTACTTGGTGTGGTCTATTTTTCTTATCAACAATAACTTTCCTCCATGGATGTTAATAAAGAGGAAGCACATTACACTACAATTGATTGTTCTAGGCATTTTATTATTTTCTTGTTATCTACATGTAATTATAAGTCTTGGAGTGAAATGATCACAATGATTATACGATATTGTTCATTCAACTCAGTAAGTACAGAGTGAAAGGTATGAATGTATATATTACTCCTCTTATCAATGAGTTGATGGTGTTATGGAATGGTTTCACTATGTATGATATCTCTAGACCAATTAGATAAAACCAATTTCAATTCCATGTAATACTTGTTTGAAAAATTCATGATGCCCCAGGGTTGACACATTTTTGTGGTATGTTATGTTGAAATCTAGTTGTATGCGATAATACTAATTCTAAAAATTAACATATTTAATCCAATTGTGTCATTATACTATAGATCTTCAAACAAAGGGAAAATTTGCATGTCCAATGTGTGGTCTAAAGATGAAATCTTGTCATTCCAAAAGTTTAAGAAAGTAGGTGTTTGATAAGTATAGGCACTTCCTCCAAAAAATCATAAGTATCGAAGTGCCAAAAAACATCTTTTCAATGGGAAAGAAGAGATTACATCAAAGCCATGAAGAATGACACCTCACCTATGGCAGCTAGAATATAATAGAATTCAAGGTAGTATCACTCCACCTAGTGGTTTATGTTTTGAAATTATATATTTTGATTGTGTTTTGTTGGCTAATTATGTCATTAATAATCATGAAGGTCATCAAGGCATCACTGACCACCTTCCAAAGGGACTAAAATATTATCCCAGATAATTTAGTAGGATTCCCTACTACGAGAAGCCACAAATTATGCATTTTTTTGATACTATGCATATTGGAAAGAATGTAACATAGACATTGTGGAAAATATTGAATGGAAGGCGTGACAAAGAAAAACTTTCCAAAATTTGTAGTAACATTCATGATTCCAATCATGGAATGAAAAATATCATTGAATCAAATAACAATGAAGACTAGATTAATGTAAGTGCCCTTCCTTGGTTATTAACAGAGCAACAAAGTAATGCCATAAAAGAAGTCATACAAAAAATTTGATTTCCAATAGGATTTGCTATGAATATAAGAAATTTCATATCAAAGAAAAGTGAATTTGGACCAAGGCTGAAAATGCATGATTGGCATACCTTCATCAAGGTAAGTCACGGTCTTTTGTATTTACAATATACTTGTGAAATTATATTCAATTTTCATTATATTATGTTAGAAAAGAATGAAATGATCAATTGACAATTGTTGCAATATGTGCTACCCCTATCACTCCTAAACAACTTTGACAATAATATCAAACAAGTAATATACAATCTTGAAAAATACATGAGAAAAGAAATGATATTTGTTCAATATATCAAAAAAATATATATTGTAAAGTCTCATAATTATAGTTTTTGTGTCTTGAATCCCTTGTAGGTGGTTTTCATCTAAAGAAATCCATAAAGAAGATATAAAATATTGGAAGAAAAGAATTCGTCGACTAATGTGTGAAATGCAAAAATGTTTACCTTCAACTAAATTGTTAATGCACAAAAACACTACCTCATGTTAAGATTAAACATAGACATAAATAACTATTACATGCAAATACAACCAATATCATAAAATAATAAATCACAAAAAAGAGAACACAAGACACCATATAGATTATATTTGGAATCTCGACTCCATTAAATTTTTTGAAGGGGAGTACTTGGTGGGGAACGATAGATTTAGGAAAGTGAAAGGTAATAAATTATGAGATGTTATTGTAGTTAATTAATTCTTAATCTTTAAAATAAATCTGTTGTAAGTCATCTATTTACTTTTGTGCAATTGCTAAAGAGCGGGATGCAATACATTTTTTTATTGCAAACAATGAAAATTGGATGATGGTATGGATTGAACAATGTCAACATTCTAGTCGTATATTAAAATGGGAATCCATGTCTTCATTGGTTATGCAATCTTATTTTAATGGAGATCCCAATATTACACAAAAGGAAATAGATTTAACATATGGTTTAAGGGATCTCTAGGTACTTATAAGTTTGTTAATCAACTGTATGTTTTTTAACTTGTGAGGCAATAATTTATACATGTTTGACATTATTGTGGGTGAAACACCACAAGGATATGTTATGCAATGGTTATAAATTTTGCATCAAAAATTTTGATGACACAAAGAGAACTTGTGATTCTATGATAAATGTAGTCTTCTAGGTGACCAATATTTCATCTAGAAACAACTTACATCCTCAAGAATCTCAAAATCAATACTTTTCCATTTTGGTTGATATACTTGACTGTGACTTTAATTCCTTCAAATTGGTTCTCTTTGTCATCAAATGGTACAAACTACCACTCAATTAAAAGGATCCTAATAGAACTGTTATTGAGCATGACAATGGATTTCCAATGATTAATACAAGGTTGTTTGAACTAGTTGGGGATGAGCCCTATGTTCTTCCAAGCCAATGTGAGAAAGTATTTTACTCAGAGGTTCCACATAAACCAAATTGGTCATTGTTGTTAGACATGATCCAAGAGGAAGGCCGGTAAAGTATAATGTGATGGAAGAAGAAGATACTGAAGAAGAGGAAGAAGTGGATCATGATCAAGAGTTAGTCGATTATGCTCCTGATGCTACTATTGATCACAATGATGATGATGAAGATGCTGTGCACAATAATGGTGGTGATAATGACAATCTTAATGATGAGATGGATTAAGAATAATATCAATGACATGGGGGTTGATTAGCTAACATTGAAGGAGGTTTTGATTATTAATGAAAAGAATAAAATGTATAGTTATGTTATCAATGCCTATCCTATTCAATATTGAGTTCTTGATAGATCAATAATTAATTTGATTAACTTGTCACATACCTTTTAATGTTTTAGGCAATGCAAAAGAAGGCCATATCTCAATATGAAATCTCAATTCATATGCATATGACATAAAGATTCCTCTTGATTTTTCTTTAAGTTCTATAAGTCCAACATGGTGATAGATGTTGAAAGGTTGTATGTAAAGTGTTGGACAAATCTATGGACAAGCTCTTTGAAAGTCTTAACAGGGGGAGTTATGTTGGTGAACCATTCCATTGCTTGACCTTTAAGACTCCTTGGGAACAATCTCATGAGGTACAAATAATCTTGATGGAGCTCAAAAATCATGATATATAATTGATGCACATGATCATGTGGATCTCCATTCCCATCAAACTTGTTATATTGAGGGATCTCAACCTTTCTAAGGAAGTCTTTCATACTAACACTTTTGTCAAAAGGATTAGAACAAAATGAATCAAATGAGAATGAAATTTTGGGTGCCAACATCTTTTCCATCACACTCTTAATTTGTTTGATCTCTTCTTCTTGAGATGGACCTTTCTTCTTGATCTTCTTGTCCACATCAAAGTTGTAAGGGACTCTAGTGCCCTTGTTGATTGAAATCTCTAGGGACTTGCCTTTTTTGTGCTCTAGGTATCTATCCACCTACTGCTGGAAGAGTGGTTCTTGTTGTTTCTTCATGAAGTCTTAGTTGAGATCAAAACTCGAGCTAATACCCCCATATTGTGAATCATTATAAGAATGTTGCAAAGGTTGTCATGAATTCTTATAGTGATCATGTCTTGAAGCCCTCCTTCCTCTAGGTCTAAGAGACTATGAAGGTGTTCTTGAATGTCTTCCACTTTGTGGAGTCTTAAGAGGGGTGGATGGAGGAGAGTTGTTTCCACCACCAATACACATGTTGTTAAATTGATCATTAAGTTGTTGAGCGAAGGGTCTATCTTGCTTCTCCTGGTAGGCTTTCCTTTCTATCTCCAACAAGGTTTTTATTTCCAAATCTAGGATTCTAAATTGCTCTTCCTTTTCAGCTTGTTCATCTAAGAAGGCTTTCTTTTCATGCTTAGTTTTCTTATGTCATTCATTCATGTATCTTGAAGTTGTTTTGAGTGGTGAACTTGGTCTTGAATGTCTAAACAAGTCATTGATGTATGTTGCATTCACATGAGTGCCATAAGGTTCATAATCTCGGTCTTCATGTTGTGATTGTTCTTCTTGATAGGATTTCCTCTTATCTATTTTTGACCTTTGGTGTGCATCTAGATATCTAGTTGAGATAAGGCATGAGACTAATTGATTTTCATGGGAGGGGCTGCCAAACGAAATAGTATCTCTATTTTTTTCAAATATGTCATCAAGGCATTTATCCATTTCTTCCCTCTCTCATCAAGTCATTATGTAACTCATATCTATATCTGAGTGACAAGGTGATAAGGGTGTACTCAACTCACTAAGGTTACTCTTGGCATCAAACTAAACTTTTCAATTGGTTCTGGGTGATTGATCAAATATAGGTTCTTTTCCTTTATGTTTTTGGTGATTTTGAACTAAGGGTAATTGGTTAAAGACTACTCGAGGTTGCTTTCATTGATCTATTTGATATCTAGTTGTAATTGACATGAAAGAAAAGGTATTAGGTGATAGGATGACTCTAAGAAATGTTGGTACCAAACCAAGATAGTAAAAACACTCACTTGTCTGAAAGAGAGGTGATACGATATAATTTTGCAAGAGGCATAAACCAACACTACCATAGAGATGCCCACTGAATGTGTGAATACTCTAACACATATGGATTAGGAGGATGATTTACCCAAGTTATGTTAATTGAATTTGGATTTGTATGGAAGTGAATGGACAAGATATTACCAAGACTCTCCAAGCATGTTATCAAAGGATCCAAAAGTTTATCTTCTCAACAAGGACATTTTCTAGCTCACTAGCTCCAAGCAAGATCACTCGTGAAATAAAAAATTACTAGTTCAAGAGGTCAAAATGTAAGAATCCAAAGTGAAAATAGGCTTCTAACAATAGGGTAAGGGACTTGATCTAATCTAGATCAACTGAGGAATACTGAAAGTGACATGATAGAAAATCGAGCTAGTTAAAAAGTTGGTTTTTGACTCAGGAACTCAATTTTTGTTTATTTAATTGACCAAATAGATGCATTAAAATATTTTTAGCATTAATCAAACATGTAAGACAACAATCAGGGACTTCAAGAAAACAATTATATTCAAACAATGAGCAAGTGACAAACCAACCTTGCACATGAACAAGAATACTGATGTAGTATTCTACTCCCTAAGGACTCTACTTGTGTATGTTTTCAAAATGTTTTTTAGTCATGCACATAGTCCTAGAAAAGAAAAAGTTGGTTGCACTATGGTTTGTAGTATTGGTCAACTATGCAACTTTTGCAATCTCAAGTGGGCAAAATCTAATCTCGGGGCACTGAGGTTTTTACATAGTTCAAGAATTTAATCAATCAGGAGTTGCTGAAGAGATCTGAGAACCCAACAAGCATCAACACCTGTGAAGATTTATTCCACAAGGACATTTATATAGTAGTTGTTTCTCCACAAGAAGAATGGCTGATACTGCTTGAGGTTTTATCCATGTGGTTTACCCAATAAAGTGAGTGTCCACTATGGTTAACCCTCTCTAACAAGGAAGACTCACAACATGGACCACATGGGGACTTAGTTCAGATTCAAGGGTTCCAAGTTTCTGATGCTCCCAAAGGGAACATAGCATAATCCTCTAGCCTCTTCACCTCACAAAAACACAAAAAATAGATTAATTGACCTACTAAATTTCTCATACCAACTCAACAAAGTCTGTCTACTAACAACTATTTCCATTTCTCTCAAGAGAGGACATACTGTCAGTTGCTAAAGACTTGACAATGTTTGAACCTAGAGTTGATCGACACCTTCCCTACATAAAATTCATTCTATTGTCAAGAAGAGCTTGAAGCCCACTCTCTCAAGATCCACAAATAGTGTTCATAGGGCCTAATTACTATGTGTAATAGATATGTGAGAAAATAAATCTATGTTCATTCTCTTAGAGAAGAAATTGAAATATGATCTATGAAGACAAGAAATCACTCAAGTAAGACACTCGAGAGTTTCATTTTAATGAAAAGAAACCAAATTTTATAGAGATTTAAATAGAATAATTAGTAATCTATACAATGTGCTTAGTAGATTTTACCTCATTTTTATTTTGTTGAGCTTTTCCATGCAAGCAAGCCACAAGCTCTCCAATAAGCAAGATAAGCAAACAAGAAAACAAGCAAATAAGATATGCAATGTATACTCAACTTATGAAAACCCTAGTGTTAGATCTGAAAATAAATTCTTAGGAGAAATAATAACCAAAAAATAATCCAAATGAAAACTCATATCATGCATTGAACCATGTGAAAAATAACTACAAGCTAATCATTAAATGACCTTTTTTAATTTTGATTTTTGACCTAGTCAACAAGATTAGACCTATATTACATGAATTCAGATCCCAAACCCTAAATGTAGAAAAGAGACCCTTGTTAAAAAATAGAGATTTCTAAAAATGTCAAAATTTTAAAAAGATATTTTCATTTGTGCCCTAGGGAGCTATTTTCCCAAAATAGACTAATTCTTATAAATTGACCATATGAGAAATAATATTTTATCCAAATTTAAAATATAAAGAACAGACCCCCCTGTAGAATTCAAAGACCAGTTTGAAAATGTAAAAAATTATAAAAAAATGTTGATTTATGTCAAAAATTATTTTTTTTTATGAAAAATAAAGAAAAAATTATAAAAAATTCATAATACCTTAGAAAATTTTGAATTTGTTTTGAAGCTTCTTTGATGTGTTTCCAACTTGAAAAAAAAAATTTAGATTGAACCTCCAAGCTATTTGGTAGATATGATCAAATTTTTGAAAATCCAGGGTTTTCATCTCTAAACAAATCTACACAAGGGGATTAACTCCAAAAGTAACCAAAACTAGCATGTAAAGGTGGGTTGCCCCACGTGGGTGTCAAAAATATGTGCTAAAATGTTGACACACTTCTATGAATCATTATATCCAAGATTTCTCAAGAATGAGGTCTCAAATGGAGACTCATAGCTCTCTCTTCATGGAGTGCAAGGGTTTATTATGGATGCCCTTAGCTTAGACCTAGTTTTTGCCCATGCAAGTACACCATAAAATGAGAGATTCAAAGAGGAAAAGCAAGAGTTCTAGTCTCCATGATCATCAAATATGCATGTAAATGACAATGAAAGCTATTCGATATGATAAAAACGTATGAAAGAAAACTAATCTATGAAAGAAAATGCAAATGCAAGATTATTCTATGAAAGAAAATATAAATCTAATCTAACATGCAAGTGTAAGAGTAATCTAAATGGATTATTATGGATGCATGAGAGAAGAAGACAATAAAAGAGAAGTTGCAATATCCAAGCTTAAGTGCTCAAGCTCTCCTCCAAAATCACTCTCCAAACCTGTAGCATAACAATAAAATCTTGATCTATGAAAATGAGAAGGAGAGAGATCCTTATAAAGGAAAGTGTGGAGAAAAATGCATCCCCAAGAAAAATGTGGGATAAATCCCTAAAAAGGCAAGTGAGAGGAAAAAAGCCCACCACTTAGAAATATGTGCAAAAAAGGAATCTTTATTTATTTTTATTTAATTTATTTCCTTTTTTCATCAAAAAGAGAGCTTTGAGTGGGATTTATTTATTTAATTAAAAGAGAGGTTTTCTTTTAATTAAATAAGATTATTGATGAAATGATCAAACCTTAGGATATATTGAAATAATTGAAATAATTATGATTTGATCAAGAAAATTGATTTAAATTGAAAATATTGTAAGGTATTGATTTGGGAAATTGATAAATTCATTCCAGCATTTGACAAATTGAAGAATGAGAGCCCATAGTCTAGGCGACCATTTTAGGGTGCATACATCATCCATGGACTATTGTTATAATAGCATACACCTACATTTATGTTCTAATTAGTATCTACATCATCCATATAATGAGTTTTTTCAATTATTTTAGGCTTAACATTAGTTATAAGCCTAGAAGATACATTGGAGTATTTTGTTTGAAAGAGTATTTCTTTGTGACAATGCTATCACTTGAGTTAACTATTTAGTTTTTGAGTCAAACTAATTGACCCATATTTTGATTCACAGATGAATCCATCTCTCAAGAGAATGAATAAAACACCTAGCACTTGTTGGATCTAGGTGAGGCTCACACTAGGACTTTCCTTTATCTTTGTAGTTTTTGGGTCAGACTCATTGGCTCATATTTCAAGAGTAGTGATTCACACAAAATTCATCTCTCAAGAGAATATAACATTCATTGGATCGAGGTGATGCTCTCACCCATCCAAATTTACTCCAGCTCTTGTAACCCCATTTGCAAAACCTTCACCAAGTATTTTATTCCTCACCCAACATATTATTCTATTGATCATAAAAGTGGTGTATATAAGTCACCCTTAAACATCACACTCTTTCACATACTAAAGGAAAAAAAGAGCTTAAAAAGATCAAGTCAACTTTTTTAACACTTTTAACATTTGAAACAAGTCTTAATGTATGACATTTAAGCATTTGCATGTGTAGATCTAAGTTACATCTTTATTCATAAATATGTATATTTTTAATATATTCTCTGACAAAATTAAGGCACTAATCCTAATTAAACATTAAGACATCAAAAAGGTGATTTACAACTTGGTAAAGAACAAACCAAAGAAAACAAACACTAGAACAAATCAATAATGGTATGCTACTAACATTACAATAATAATTTTGATAACTCTCAATAAAATATTATTAAATATAGACCTAGGATTCTTTTCATAATTCCTTCAAAATGCTTCTTCCTCTAAGAATATGGGCACAAGAAACATTATCAAAATATATTAAATATATTACAATCACATCTCTGAATATAGTTGGTTAGATTTTTGTTCATAAAATAGTAATCATAAAATGTTCATATCATAAATTATTGCAATTATTGTCATGCTATTTTAAATCCATGTGTCATATTTATGTTTGCTTGAGTACTACTACTAGTATAAGCTTTTATAGCTCCTACACAATTATTAGCCACTATACATATCAAATTTAGTACTAGTTTGGACATAGCACCTTTCAGAATGTTTAACCTAAAAAGAGATACTACTTGAGATCATGGTATAACTCTTGCCCTATTGTATGGTTTATGAGTTTAAAGCTAATGTAGAAAAACAAGGAATAAACTACTATAACCCATTGGGGGAAAGGTGGTTAGGTCCAATCCTCCAAGTGCTTTAGTGGTCAACCTTAAGTCCTAATGATGAAACTGTCAAGATTTGTAAGGAAAGTTTTAGTAAAAATAACCAGAGAGCATGCTCCAATTTCTTTTATGGTCCCTTCATTCTCTCACCCAAAAATGAGACCATTCTACTAATAAGATTAAAGGCAATTAAAATGGAGATAATAACAATACATGTCAATATTTTTGAGGAATATGATCATTATCATTGTTAAAATTTAAGAGCATTAATTAGGTTAAGATTAACTTGAATACAAAACCTACTTCATGATAGCCCATTCCATCTTCTTAAGTTCAAATTATCAATAATTATATTTCCAAGCAACTAGAACAATAAAGTGTACATCTAAAAATAATTCCAATGAATATAGTGAGTATCAATAATCCATAATGATAGTATTTTTTAGGACTTTTGGTAAGCAAAAATTAGCAAGAAAAATGAAATTTAGTGCAACTGTACAATAATTTTACAAGTACCAGTTATAATCAAAATTTTTTACTACAATTCTCCACAATCATAGTAAAACCTCCATGGCCATTATCAATATTCTCAATGGACAAGTCACATTGGCCTTAGTCAATCCTTGCCCTTCAGACCATGTCATCAATGCTAACTAGGTGGGTAATATTAAAATAAGCAAGAGTAATACTATTGATCTTGTATAAAACTGCTTTGGATAAGAATCTTCTCGATGAAATCCTACAAAATGGGAATAATTTGTTAGAAGACAAAACAAAAAGAAACTAAACTGATTTCCATAATTAAAACACCAATTGTAAAAGTTTGAAACATGGTATTATTAGCTGTTATTATTTCTCAAAGATTTCCTCCCCAATATTCATGTATTATAACATCATTGAAATATGTCAAATCATTTAGTTCTATTATATTAAAAAAATAGCCTTACCTTAAATTATTGGATTTGTAACTTTAATTGACTTCCCTCATAGTTGTCATAGAACAAGCAATGATAGGGCAAGTAACTTCACATGCATGACCTTGTTGGTCTAATTTTTTGAATGGTAAAATTTCCCTAGCCTAGGTACAAAAAATTAGATTGGATCCATCGTTGATGGATAGGGTTTCTAGTTTAGTTTTCTAGATTTATTTTGCCTTTGAAAAAACTTGGTAAACCCTATGTCTCATTCCTTTTAAAAGTTTTGGGTGTGAAATCTTTTTAAATTTTTGCGAATATTCTATTTTCATTTTAAATTTTTCTATGCCCCCAAGTGGTCTTGTTCTCTTATGTCCCTCACCATTTGATTCTGATGAGATCTACAGAAATCACTACTTTGCTATGGTGAGTTGCACACTTCTTATGTATAGCGAGGTAGCAAATACTACAAAACTAAAGAACAATATCGTAAAATGGAGATGCCATGGTTGGCAAAATATGTTGTGTTTGAAGTATTTAGTCATGTGCACTTTGTCAGTATTGTCAGAATAGGAAAAGGAACCCAGTAAAAGGTGGGAAGAAGAAATCACCAGAATAATGGATTCTCCAATGATTCACTACTTCACTATTGGAAAAACTAAGCACCTCACTATTAGCGACATAGCGAATAGCTGGGAAATATATTACATGATGGCCTCCAAACTTCCCGGTGACCATAAAAGTTTCCAAGTGGTATGGTAAGTAATAACTATTATTGTCAAAAACATTTACTAGGGGAGATGGTGACTTGACTTTCCTTTATTCTTCCTACGTCAAGTTTTGTTATGACATTAAGCTCGCTACTTCGCTATCAAAAAATTTAGGCATCTCACCGTTAGTGACATAGCAAGTTGCAATGAAATGAACACATAGTGGGACCTCAAGCAACATGGAAAGGTGACTAGGGTTAAAATATGGTTTTGTTATGCTAGCTATGTAGGATTTCTCACGTCATCAGTATCCTAGACCCACACCTCATTCATAAAATACATGAGGTATTTTGATCGTCAGATCAAGATGGGATCAATGATTCTCACTATCTCACTATAGAAAGATGTGCACTTTTAATCTATGTGACATAGCAAATATGGGACCCACCACATATTAAGAAGTTCATGTAGTTTCCACGCCATCAGATTAACTTCAAATCTATGACCGTCGCTATCTCGCTATAAAGAGTTGCATGAAGTTTATGTATAGCGAGATAGTGAATGAGGGACCCACCATATTTCTCTTAAGAGTTGTATCAAATGTCTTCCACATGATCAAAGCTAGGTTAATGATTCTTGCTATCTTGCTATAGCAAGATGCTAGAAGTTTATGTATAGCGAGGTAGCAACTTGATGACACGTGTCCCTAGTCATTAGTGGGCCTAGAATGGAACACCATCATCGAAGGAAAGGTACAGATGGAAGCATTTCATTGGCTTGACTACCAGTGTGTTAAGAGGAAAGAGGAATCAACTTGGTTTTTATCCCTTAATTGTAGGATTTTTCAAGGATCAACGATGCAAATTTAAAAGGAAAGATGATGCCACACTATTTTTTCCACTCTATGCATTTATGAAGCTTGAAAGCTTTGTGTGTGAAAGAAAATAGAGTATAATATAGAAGATTTTCTTAGTCTCATCCCACACAAACAAAGATTTCAAGTTTTTTCTGAGCAGAAGCCATTACTGAGAAGGTTGTGAGCTTGACAAGAGCGTGAAGAAAATTTCCATTGTTTGCAAAGACATTGCAGAATTACAATGAGAAATAAGCAAAGAATCAAGTAAGTAATTATAATCTCTATAATGTCTTAGTTCTGTAAATTTCAATTCAAGATGCCTCCAAAGAAGGGATTTTTTGGTCAGGAGAATTACTTAGACATGAATGTTCATGATGATTTATTTGAGCTGCTCCCCAATTCCACTACTGAAACTGTGCAAGTAAAAAAGCTCATTACATTAAACCCTAGGTTGAGAATAGCTGATGGATTGTATGACAAGGGTAATTGGGTCAGGGATGCCAGTACCTCTCAAACTAGTCTAGAATTTTTTAAAAAATGGTTTTCAGAGAGGAACCTTTTTGCCCCACATGCCCATATCTGGAATTTTGATCTAGGGAAACTGGTGGTTCCTAGTGTTTTCATGGACTATGATCTTCTTGAAGCTATGGCCAAAAACTATGACCAAGCCATTAAGGTTGTGAGAAGAACTAATGGATAGGTCTTAATTATAGTTAGCCTAGATGAGATTAGGGAAATTTTTGGTTTAGGGCCTATCACTGATTACCATGTGCCCATTGATTTGGAAGGATTAGAGAAAGAATACAAATCCAAGAAAGACACCATTAGGCAAGGTGCATTGAAGGCACATATAGGTAAACTTGGAGCCCTACCAACAATAATAGCAGCCTCCAAGGAGCCTTTCAAAAGGGAATATTTCAATTCCAGGGCTATAGAGATATATAAGACCCTGTGCAGAGTTTTTAGGAGAGATGAAGAAGAATTTATGCCTATGGATTTTATGTATATGGTTATTTAGATTTCATCTTTTGGTGTGGACATCACTTTTGATTTTGCTTCTTATTTAGCTGAGGAAATTCACAATGGATTAATTGGAATTGCCAAGAGCAAGGTTGAAAAAACTTTTGGTCATTATTCTTTGTTGATGCATATGTTTTTGTTTAAAGGAGCTACATATTTTGGTAAAGAAATGAAATTAAACAGAGAGGAGAATGGGGAAGCACTTCCTATCCAATTATGGAGTGCAAATATGACTTGGGATGTAGAGAAAGCTAGCTTTGTTAGGTATTTCACTTCCAAGCTGAGATGCCTCTTATTAAGTGACAATCCCCCCCAAGGCACTAATGGGTCTCATTAGGCCTATGGATAACCCTAGTGGTTTGAAAGTTTCACATAATTGGGGGGATATCATCCCATACTCTGTTTCTACTATTTTTAGAATTTATGATTTCAAGGGAAGTCCTCATGTACTACCCTACCAGGTGTCCTTGAAGGTATGAGTAGCTGAGTTTTTGTGGTAGTTGGGAGGAGTAGAGGAAACATTTTTGTTGAAAAGATCAATAGGGTCAATTTTTCCCACTTGCATAGTAGCCCATCATTTTGTAATCACAAAAGGGGGTTGGAACTCTTTGAACAAAATTTTGGATCCCTACGAGATGGCTATTTCTCACCCTCATTTTTGTGATTCTGAGGGATTTTTTAATTTGGCTCTAAGGCATAGAATCAAGCTTGGACAAATTAAGCATGAATTTTATTTCCCAAAAGATATAATAAGGAATGAGTACTCCCTGTAAGAGCAAGAGACTAGAAAAGAAAAGTGGAGAGTATTCTCTAAAATTTTGGATTTCATTCATTGTTTTGATCCAAATTATAGTCCTTTGGATGATGCAGTCACAAATGTAGATAAGATAAGGAAATTTATGAATACTTTTCCTAAAATAATAGAGGTAATGAATGAAAAGAAATAATTCTTTATTTGATTTTACCTGGGTAAGGCTAGGGAATTAATGAGAAGATTAGGTTTTACTCCCACTATAGGGGCAAGTCAATAAACTATCCAGAAAAGACCAGGGTACACTCTTATTCAAAATAAAGGGGCCACTGTAGACAAAGGAAAACAAATAATGGCATTCACTAGTGCTGTTATGGAAGAGAGGCCTTCTGAACCCTCTCTAAAGAGGAGAAAGATAATAAGGGAAGAGGATCTTCATGTTGAGGAATACTCACTCTCCTAGACCACTTTGAGAATTGAAGAGGAATAGCTCACTGAAGAGAAAATTGAGCAGTTGGGATCACAATGGGAAGTTTTGGTCACACAATTAGAAATAAATGAAGGAGAACCTCAAGAGCCTCCAGTGCCAAGTTTTGAATTAACAGTTGCAGATTACAGAGGAGGGGAAGTGGACCCTATTTTGGAACAAGCTAGTCAATAATTTTTTTCTGATGACAACTTTGTCAAGTCTAGGGCTTTCCATCAATTTGCATGGAGGGAAAATATAAGCAATTTTGAGGAAAGATGCAAAAAATTGATAGCAGAGCATCCAGAAATGGATCAAGCCTCTATCCAAAACCAAATAAAGGAACAAATGATGCAAGAGTTCCTAAACATAAACCCTGAAGAGGGGAGGCAAATGGTAAAGGATTCTAATATATTATTGTTTCCCAATTGGGATATTGTAGATGTATTGATTTTTAATTCTATTTCTAATAAATTAGAATTACAAAACCCTAATAAAAAGGAGTTTGTAGGGACTTCATTTAGTGAAGATCAAGCTACTTTAGTCATGTGGTCACTAAGAAGGGGGTCTAGGGCTGTTTTATCACAGCCTGATGAATCTGGGTTGATAGGAAACATCATTGTGAGGAGGGTGGCTGATACCTCTCATGTGTAGGTAGCACATTGGAATGTGGATTCATCCCAATTTGTTTTGACCACTGCTAAGTAGGAAGAGTAGGCCATGTTTGAATTATATAGAAAATATGAAACAATTCTAGAGGCCTACAATAAAGAGGTTAAGAAGAGAATTAAGCTTGAGAACAAGTTAATGGGGAGGTCCACAAGGCCAAGAGTAACATACCCTTGCCCTCCAGTTGAACCTTTCAAATCCACCCCCCTCATAGAAATACAAATACACCCTAAAGGCCAATATACTATATAGCAGAAGCTTTTGAAGAAGAAAAAAGCAAGCTATGGGCATTACATGTGGAGTTGGAGGCAAAATATTAAGATAAATTAAGAAAGACTCTCACATATTTGGGGGACAAAATTGAATGACCACTAGTGTATGATTAGTTGGCTAGGGTGAGCAGTATTTGGGAGGAACTAAATGCAAGTGATGAGGTTTTGAAGCCTATTGTCAATAAGTGGGTCAGAAGGAGGAAAGAAATGACATTTTTATGTTATTCTGTCATAAAAACCTCCTATGATCAAATTGAGAAAACTTTTGATATTGTTTCTGATCTTTCTGATTTTGACAATAAGAGATTTCATTTGCAAAGAATAATAGTTGGCTACTTGAATAAGTACAAGAGCCAAAAATTTAGTTTGTTTCCTCATGCCCTAGATAGGAGAAATAATTTGAAAAACAAAGATGAATTGGCAAAAGAACTTGATGATTTTTTTATAAAGGATGAATAGAATTATCAATGAAACAAGGCATGCATGGTGGGCTACCACAACTGAAGAAATAGTGAAAACCCAAATATTCTTTGATTCTTTGAAACAAGAATTTATTACTATTGATAATGAGGCTAAGTATGTGCTCAAAAGATAGAATGATATCTTGCGATTCAAATGGTTAGATGATACAATGTTTGAAAAATGGATGGAGGATGTTACTTCTAGTGTGCAAATAGAAGAAGTTGAAAGTGATGATGATGAAATGCACAAAGATGAATTAAAAATCATTGATCCACTTCCATTAGTACCTATAAAAGAAGAAGGGCAATCATCTCATGCAAAGGATACAATGGATTAGTTAGATGAATAAGCACACGTAGAATCAAGAGTAATTGTCACCTTGATAACACATGATGACATGAGTGACAATGCTAGAGTGGAGGTGAAGTTACATGAATCAAGGCCATACACATCATTGGAAAGTCTAGCAGCCACATATGCCAAGGATTTAGAATGAATAAAAGACCAATCACAGGAGTCCCAACATGTGAGGATGTAACAAAAAAGGGGGGCCTACAAAGAATAATATGATGTTACTTTTCCGTTACTTAAGTTTTGTCTTTTTGTGACACAATGTATGTAAATATATTTTAAGGACACTTGTCAGTTCTCTATGCCTGAAGCTTGTTGCATCTCACATTATATAAGTGAGATTCTAGGGCTAGAGAATGGTTTGATTTCTATTGCATTTTAGTATTACACTTATGATCTTTTCGGTCCAGTCTTTAAGTAAAAATTTATGATGTATTTTCTCTACATCTTTTATGAGAATATGTCAATATGGAATGATCTCTGTGTCTTTTCTTAAGGTCATTCTGAGTTTACAACAATTGTATACAATTTTCAAAGAAAATTAATACAAGTTATGTGCTGTCCTCTTATCAATTTTTATTGAATCTCGTCTCCTTAGTTGTTACCTAGTTATTTTGAGATTGTGTGAGTAAAGCCCTCTCAATTGAATGCAATTAATTTAGGTTGTATGTCAATTCATTACTGCTATTAATTCAATGAATTAAGTAAATGCTTTTGATGAATTTAATAGGGTTGTCACAATAATAGAAAGGATGTCTATAAGAATGAAATTCAGTAAGAATTGTTGATAAACCTTGTTGTAAACAATTTATTAGATCCAAAAATTGAAGTAGACTTTGAATCCCAATGGAATAGGCACTGATCAAAATTTACTCACTATGCAAAATAGATACACTATGAAGAAGCATCAATTCTAAAATCACAATCAGTTTTAACTTACATTTCCTAAAAATTGTAAATGATGGTCAACACTTGTTTGCATGAAATGTTTTAGCCTTAGTTAGCCATAGTTGCTAGGAACGCGTGCAAATCTATAGAATATTTTTGGCCAAATCTATTATGTGGGATGTGTGTATTAAAAATATCAGAATCATGCATGTATTTGAGGATTTGAGATGAGAATCATAATGAAACTAAAATAATTCTCATATAGTATCTTCTAGCCTTGAATCATCCCTGGGTATACCCACCCTGGTTTTGTAGAGCTTAAAGAGTAGAAAACCACCCTTGGTTTTGTTGAAGTTGGGTCTAAATGTTTTACACATGTAATTGCTAATAGGAATTGGCTAATCCTTAGGTTATGTGAGTAATATCAATTTGGTAGTGAACTTTTGTTGTTCAATAGTTTTAAAACACCAATAGACCCAATGCCTATTTTGATGGTACAAACACATATGGCACATACTATAAGATGTACACAATACATTGTGAGCAAAAAATATATCCAATCAAAAAATAGTTTCCACATAGGTAAAGTTCAAAATGACCAAAATTTTAGATGGATGTCTCCATAACCAACTTTAGAATTAAAATATTATAACCATAAAATATACTAAAACAATTCTTGTATAATAAGTTAGGTACCTTATCCTTAGCCAATAATGGTAGATGGAGAAGGATCTCAAGAGGCTCAATATCAGCTACCATAACAACAAACTTTGTAATTCCTCTATTTAGAGTCTTGGTAGTTGTAGTATGAAAACAGACAATTTAGAAGCATGCAAACTATACCTTCATCGTCATACTTTTTGGTCATACACAAGACTCCTAAAATAAAATTTAGTAGAACTTCATCCAAAATATTCAAATTATACAAATATTCACATATAAGTAGGGTTTAAGAGAGATTAAAACTCATTTTACAAGGTTTTCTGAATGGACATTTCTAAGTGTAGTTTTACTAGGCTGATTTTTCAAACCTCAGTAGGATACATATTTGACTTAGTTATCAATGAACTCCTTGGAAGTAAGATACAAAAGTATATATGGAAGCTCATCTAGCGCCCACAAAAAGGAAACATGGCAAGTCTTTAAATCTCACAAAGATAGCTCACAACTTGTATACATTTTGCCACTTTCTAAGTTTCAAGCCAAACTGTTGAGAATGAGAAATCAATAACATTCCCATCCAAATCTCCATCAAAAAACTGTTACTATAGAAAAAAAACTTACTAATAGTTAACACATATCCTTTTCACTATTTCTAGTGCCTCCAAGTATGGAAATAATTGATGTAATTTGAAATTGATGCAAACTAGTCGTTGAAATTGCCCAAACTAACCCATATGGATTCTTGCAAACACTGGATAATTCAAAAGGATTCCAAAGCTAGACTAGATTTGAGTTATTCCTATATCTAGCTAGGTTTCAACCTTCAAACAAACCTCTTTATTCCTCTTATAAAATGAAATAACCCAGAGAAGATTTCTAATTTGCATTCACAATTTGATACAAATGACCTAAAAATAGTTTAGATCATTAAGTCTTGAATATTTTGTTTAAAAAATTTTGGTTGCTACATGACATTATTTCATCTATTCTAATCCAAAGCTTCTTTCTTTGAATCATCGAGTATGACAATTGATGTGTGAAGCTTACAATATTTTAACAATCATAACCTTTACCTTAAATGGGCCCATAGCGATACTTCTAGTACTACATATTTACAATAGGAGAATGATGATGAGTTGCTTGGCAATGATGATTTTATTTATGGTCTATGATGATATTTTTTCAATGATGGTTGATTATCAATGTTGACATTATTGTTTTTAAACTGAAACATTGACATTGTGGTGTACTTTGCTATGTTTCTTTAATATTAGCATAGTGGTGTATGAATTTATGTACTGTTGCATATATATATAAAATTGTTGCAAGGCAGGCCCAAAATGAATTAAAACCTAACCCAAAGAAATTTGAGTGAATCTTGAACCTGAATCCAAACTGACGACTTACCCAAATTGCTGGACCTTGAGGAATTTCAAACTAGGATGCTCAAAAATCTCCACTCCTTCCCACATTGCATCCTTAAGTGAAAGATTCTTCCATTTCATAAGATACTCCAAAAGAATCTTGTACCTTGACCTATTTTCCCTTGCACCTAGTACCATTCCAAGTTCTAGGATCAAATTTCCTTCATTATCCACAAATGGAAGCACTTGAAAAGGGACATTTTTCTATCTGAGGGCTTTCTTCAAATATGAAAAATGTAGAATATTATGAATTCTAATGTTACCTAGAAGTTCAAGCTCATTAGCTACCTCACTAATCTCTTCCTTAATACATTGTAGAGTCCATTAAATCATATATGAGAGTACTAATATCAATTCCCTTTGATAGAAGATCTTATATGAGGTGCAATCTCAATAACACCATGTTAGTAATCTCAAAAACTCTCTTTGCTAAGTTCCTATCAACATATAGCTTTTATTGGGTTTAAGAATGCTACAAGTTTTTCTAAGTCTTCAAGATATCCATACTATGTTTTGTCACATCCTTTTCTCTTAGGACTCTATAATATATAAAGATAAAATCTAAATATGAAGTAGCATCATGAAAATAAACCATAAAAAACATTAAAGGAAACCATAGTAAATAGCATCCAACATGTTGTGTGGTAACTATTCACTCTTGAATTAACAATTTTTCAATAACCCAATGATAGGAACAAATACATCTAGGGGTAGCTAATTCCCATCTACAATATACCCATTCAGACACCGGGGCCAACTATAAAGCTATATTCCTTCTACTTTAGGCTCTACAAAACCTAGGTGGGTGAACCTATAGATACTTTCATATGGTACCAGTTTCAAAGCATACAACTCAATCTTATAAAGCAAATAATACCCTTAATCTTTTATTGCTTATGCAAACAATCATGGACATGAAATAGCGAATAACATAACTCATGAACTTGATAAAATAAGTGAGGGTAACTCTTTTGAGGTCTTCAACAAAAAAAGGAAAAGGATTTTCATTATAAGGTTGATTTTAGCATAACCAAGACATGAACAAAAAAACATATAGATCCTGTAGCTGATCGGTGCCTTATCCATTAGGAAATTCCACAAATGATAAATATACACCCTTGGAAATCATTGATACATCTCATATATCAAGACTTTTAGATCTATCCATTCACCTTGTGAATAAGACATCTACATCATTTCAAAGTCTCATATTTGACCTATCCCTTCATGAAATCTGCAACCCTATGATGATAAACTAAGCCTTTACATGACTCCTTGAATCACAAGAAAAACATATCAACACATACAACCTAAAATAGATTGCAACTAAGTTTTGTGCTCTTTATTCACAAACCACAAAAGATTACAAGATACATGAATAAGAGACAAGAACTAGACTAAAGGTAAAATTGCTTTTGCATTTTTATTTATTTCCTTGAAAGAAAAATAATAGGATGCATGAAAATGACTAATAAAATAATTGAATAAACTAAAACTATTTATAAAACTTAATTAATGACTATTCTTACATAGAAAAATGATAAAGAATGGATGAAACCTAGCTGATAGCTTGCTCAGAAAACTTGCAAACCGACCCTAGAGAGAAGTAGAGAATAAAAAGACTGGAAGAATTCCCAAATCAAACCTAACGTTGCTATTTGTCCACTTGAAAAACTTCCACCTACCGATGAAGAGCTTCTCTCTACCCTATTTCTATAATTGAAAATTAGATTTTATCCTCTTACTATTGAAGAATGCTTGAACTATATTTAGAATGATGGAATTGTTAGGAAAAAACCATGGACAGAAATAAAAACTACATGCAAATATAACCAATAACAGAAAATAATAGAACACATAGAAATAAACACAAGGCACCAAGATTTAACGTGGTTCACCCAATCCCTGGGCTACGTCCACCAAACAGCAAGTCCGATCTTATTACAATCCAGTGATTACAACATGATTACAATCCGTAATCCCTTACAGCTCAATACCGCCGCAAGAACCAATTTCGTATCACCACACATAAAAAATACCCAAACCTAAGCCCTTTTTATACAAGTATTAAACCACTTTAGGGTTATAACATGTCGGCCATATGTCGGCCATAATATGTCGGCTACCATGTCGGCTACTTCCAATTTTTTTTTTTTTCGGGGCGATGCCCCTAACCCCACTATTTATGAAGTATGTACAGTACTTTCCTGATCAGTCACCACAATCTAACAATCTCCCACTTGGGGACTGATCAAGCTCCACACTAAACAACAATCTCCCACTTGGAGACTGATCTTGTAGCAATACAACTACCGCATGGGGCTCCCACTGGATCAAACCACCCTGGACTCTGCTGTTCTTTTATTCACATTTAGTCTAAAAGACCAACTGAAGCTGAAGAGGAGTTCAGCTTCTCCCTTGTTACAACCTTTGTCAACATATCTGCTGGATTTTCATTGGTATGTATCTTCTCCAGCTTTAACTATCCATCCTCCAAAACTGACCAAATGAAATGGTACCGCAACTGTATGTGTTTGGTCTTAGAATGCAGAGCTAAATTCTTAGCAAGATGAATGGCACTCTGACTATCTGTGAACAAATAATTATCCTTTTGAGGATGTCCCAATTCTTCCAAGAAGAACTGAAGCCATATCATCTCTTTGGCTGCCTCTGTAGCAGCAACATACTTTGCCTCTGTAGTGGAGAGAGCATTAATCTTCTGTAGTCTAGAAACCCAGCTCACGGCTACCCCACCAACAGTAAAGACATAACTTGTAGTACTCCACCTGGTATCAATATCCCCAGCCAAATCTGAGTCAACATAGCCCTGTAAATCAGTAGTAGAGCCCCCAAAGTGTAAACACTTATTGGATGTTCCTCTCAAATATCTGAGAATCCACTTGACAACATTCCAATGCTCAAAACCTAGATGACTCATATACCTGCTAACGACTCCCACTGCATGTGCAATATCTGGCCTAGTGCATACCATAGCATACATCAAACTTCCTATAGCTGAAGCATAGGGTACCTTGGACATCTTATCCTCCTCTTCCTGTGTCTTGGGACACATCTCCTTAGTCAATTTCAAATGACCAGGTAAAGGTGTGCTGACAGCTTTAGCATTCTCCATAGAGAAACGTTGCAGCACCTTCTCAACATAATCAGCTTGAGATAGCGTCAATATTCTGTTCTTCCTATCTCTACAAATCTTCATACCAAGGATTTGTTTTGCTGCCCCCAAATCCTTCATAGTAAATGCATGTGCTAATTGGCATTTCAGCCCCTTAATATGATCCATGTTAGACCCAGCTACAAGCATATCATCAACATATAAACATAAAATAATGTAGCTATCATCATCCAACCTCTTAAAATAAACACAGTAATCTGAATGACACCTATTATATCCATGCTCATGCATAAAATTGTCAAATTTCAGATACCATTGCCGAGGTGCATGCTTCAAGCCATATAAACTTTTCTTCAATTTGCACACTAAGTTCTCCTTACCTTTGACCTCAAAACCCTGTGGCTAAGCCATATATATTTCTTCATCCAAATCACCATGAAGAAAGGCCATTTTAACATCCATCTTCTCTAAATGCAAATCTTCAGTAGCCACAAGACTTAAAACAGTACGAATAGAAGTCATTTTAACAACAGGAGAAAATATCTCATCAAAATCAATTCCCTTTTTCTGTGCAAATCCTTTTACAACTAACCTGGTCTTAAATCTTTTCTTACCTCCTTCCTCTTCTTTCAACCTGTAAACCCATTTATTCTGTAAAGCCTTTTTACCTGCAGGCAACTTGTACAAATCCCATGTCTTATTTTTCAGCAAAGAGTCCATTTCATCTTTCATTGCAGACACCCACTGAATCTTAGTATCCACCTACACAACTTCATCATAACTTTCAGGTTCACCAGCATCAGTAAGTAAAATAGAATACAAAGAGGGAGAAAACCTTTGTGGAGGTCTAATTGGCCTTGTTGACCGTCTAACATTCACTGGTGTGTGTGGTATTTGTTGTTGCAGTTGTTGCACATCATGAGGAATGGCTGGAACATCAGCTTTTGGAGTATCATCCAGCACTACATAATCATCTTCTTTCTTCTCATGTTGCTGCAACAGATCTTTGTACAACACTTTTTCATTGAATATGACATCCCGGCTTCTTATAATTTTATGATTTTCAAAATCCCAAAGCCTATAGCCAAATTCATTAATGCCATATCCAACAAAGACACATTTCTTTGATTTAGCTTCTAGCTTGGTTCTATTTTCAGAGTCTATATGAGCAAAAAATTCACAACCGAAGGTCTTGAGAAAAGAATAACTCACCTTATTACCAGTCCATGCTTCCTCTAGAATACCACAGCCCAAAGGAGTAGAGGGACCTCTATTAATCAAATATACTGTAGTATTGACAGCCTCCGCCCACATGTGTAAGGGCAACCCAACATGCAACCTCATGCTCCTTGCGCGCTCCATTATAGTCCTGTTCATGCGTTCAGCCACTCCATTTTCCTGTGGAGTCCTTGGAACAGTTTTTTGTCTACGAATACCATTAGTGGAGCAATAATCTTCAAATTCATGACTGCAATACTCACCACCATTATCAGATCTGAGACATTTTAATTTCTTACCAGTCTCATTTTCAACCAAGCATTTCCATTTCTTAAAAGTTTGAAATACATCAAATTTCTGTCTAAGGAAATAAACCCATACTTTTCTAGTTGCGTCATCAATAAATGTAACATAATAATGAGAGCCACCAAGGGAAGATACCTGAGCCGGTCCCCATACATCTGTATGCACAAGCTCTAATTTCTCCTTTTTGTTTTCCTTCCCTGTCTTTACAAAACTCACTCTCTTTTGTTTTCCATACACACAACTTTCACAGAAATCCATATTCACACATTTTAGACCTGGTAAAGCTTTCCTTGAATGAAGTACTTTCATACCTTTCTCACTCATGTGCCCAAGTCTATTGTGCCACATCGCTGTATCAGAATCTACAGCAGCTATTTGTTCTCCCTGCTCAACTGCAGTAATTGTTCCTGAATATTCATTTTTCTCTGAAACAATCAAAGTAGAAGGAACAATATGACCTGTACAAAGATATAAGGTGCCTACTTTCACAACTCTTGCTACTACAAGGGAACCTTTTGAAACCTTCCAATTTTTATCATTAAAAGTAACTACACAACCCTCATCACCGAGTTGCCCTGCTGAAATTAAATTTCTACTTAGTTTTGGAACATGTCTTACCTCATGTAGTAGCCAATGATTCCCATTCTGCAACTTAATCTTAATTTTTCCCTTTCCAACAATCTGACAGGGTTCATTATCCCCCAAATAAACAAGCCCAAAATCCCCTTGGACATAATCAATGAAATAACCTCTATGAGGTGTAGCATGAAAAGAAGCACCAGAATCTAAAACCCATGAATCATCAACATTCTCTAAAGATAGAAGCAAAGCATCCTCTTCAGATTTGTTACTTACCACATTTGCCTCTTTGTCTCCATCTAATTTATCTCCTTCATTTTTCTTTCGAGTCCAGCAATCTTTCTTTCTGTGCCCTGGTTTCCCACAGTACCAGCAATCATTTGGTCCTCTCGATTGAGACCTCCTCCCCTTTGACTTTCCTCTTAATTTCCCATGATTTCCAGAGTTACTTCCTCTTTCAGTCATTCTGCCCCTGCTTTGTGCATTTAAAGCACTTCCTGATGTAGATCCACCTGAGGATTTTCTACGAGTTTCCTCACTTAAAATAACACTGATCACATCATCATATTTTAGGGTACTAGATCCAGGAACAGAATTACTCACCGCCATTACGAAGCCATTCCAGCTTTCAGGCAAAGAACACAAAATCAAGAGAGCCCTAATTTCTTCATCAAAATTGATACCCACAGAAGATAATTGACTAGTAATAGTATTAAACTCATTTAAATGATCTGCAACAGATCCACCTTCTGCCATTTTCATATTAAATAAACGCTTCATGAGAAATACCTTATTTGAAGCGAAGGGCTTTTCATACAATGTCGCTAGGGTTTTCATCAAATCTTCTGTCGTCTTTGCTTTTGTAATATTAAATGCCACCGATGGTGCCAAGCATAACCAAATGCTTTCGAGTGCCTTTCTATCCAAAAGATCCCATTCAGCCTCTGACATAGTTCCTTGATTCTTGGCTTTTCCTTCCAACGGCTTCCATAAATCCTTCTGATATAAATAGTCTTCCATTTGCATCTTCCATAACTGGAAGTTCTGCCCATTAAACCTGTCAACCCTCAACTTACTCTCATCTGCCATCGCTCCCACTCAACTGTGAGACTCCCACTTAACCGTGAGACTTTCCTACAGAGGATAACTGAAAGACAACCTTGCTCTGATACCACTTGTTAGGAAACAACCATGGACAAAAATAAAAACTACATGCAAATATAACCAATAACAGAAAATAATAGAACACACAGAAATAAACACAAGGCACCAAGATTTAACGTGGTTCACCCAATCCCTGGGCTACATCCACCAAACAGCAAGTCTGATCTTATTACAATCTAGTGATTACATCCTGATTACAATCCGTAATCCCTTACAGCTCAATACCGCCGCAAGAACCAATTTCATATCACCACACATAAAAAATACCCAACCCTAAGCCCTTTTTATACAAGTATTAAACTGCTTTAGGGTTATAACATGTCGGCCATATGTCGGCCATAATATGTCGGCTACCATGTCGGCTACTTCCAAATTTTTTTTTTTTTCGCCCCGAACCCCACTATTTATGAAGTATGTACAGTACTTTCCTGTTCAGTCACCACAATCTAACAATCTCCCACTTGGGGACTGATCGGGCTCCACACTAAACAACAGGAATCACCAACTCCAAAAGATACTTGATTTGATACTAAAAAAAGTGCCAAAAAACTCGCCAAATGAATTTAGTGGAAAAATAATACTCTTCAAAACATTTTACCCCATATCTAGAGCCAAAAAAATCCCATGTCTACTCTCTAACTGATTCTAAAGCACAATGATGAAAAACACTCATTCTGGTAAGAATGCCTTGGATTTTTTAAAACTTCCTAAACCTTTACCATTGAATACTTGTGCATATTTTGACTGCATATTTGGAAATCTTGTCTTCTCCCATTTCCAATGGTATATTACACTCTATGTTTTGGATTAAAATGGCCCCTCTGATATGCATTTGAAAAATCCAGGCCCATGACCATGAACAAGCTTTTAAAAGTTTAAAAGTTTAAAATTTTGATATAGTTTCAACTATACAAGGTTCAGATTTATTGTCAAAATTTTCAAAATTTCAAATCTTAAATGAACTTTCACTTTTGGAAGTAATTTTTTTATATTTTCTAATATTCTAAATTTCAATTTTCATCATCTTTTAGCTCAGTCAAACCTCTTGTTGACCTCCAATTGGGTACCATGTGTCATCGTCTGATTTGCCATCTTCTGCATAGTCATTATCACCTCATTAGACTACTGGGTGCCCTACCATGTCATTGCAATTTGATGTCACCTTATTCATTGGATCTATTACCAGCACTGGCCAGGTCCACTACCATGTGTCACATTCTCATGAGTTCAGAGCCTTAACTCCTAATTACATCTTAACCTTGTTAGGATTTAACCACAAACATAAATAAAAATTACAAGAAAATATAAACAATATCAAAAAATAATAGATCACACATAAAAGAACACAAGACACCAAGTTTCAACATGGTTCACCCAATCCTTGGGCTACGTCCACCAAACAACAAGTCCAATATTATTACGATCCAGTGATTACAACCTGATTCCCTTAAAGCTTAATACCGCTACATGAACCAATTTTGTGCATCACATCCTTATAAAAATGCCTAACCCTAAGACCTTTTATACAAGTAATTTTATGCCACTTTAGGGTTACAACATATCGACCATACATCGGCCATACATTAGGCACAACATTGACCACAAACTAACAATCTCCCACTTGAAAACTAATCAAACTCCACACTAGACAATAATCTCCCACTTGGAGACCGATCCAATAGTAATACCACTACCACATGGGGCTCCCACTAGATCAAACCACCATGGAATCTACTGTTCTTTTATTCTATTTAGTCTAGAAGACCAACTAAAGCTAAAGAGGAATTCAACTTCTCCCTTGTCACTACCTTTGTAAACATATCTGTTGGATTTTCATCTACATGTATCTTATCCATCTTTAACTGTCCATCATCCAAAATTGATTGAATGAAATGGTACCACAACTGAATGTGTTTTGTTTGTGAATGCAGAGCTGAAGTCTTTGCAAGATGAATGGCACTTTAGCTATCTATAAACAAATAATTATCCCTATGAGGGTGTCCCAATTCTTCCAAGAAGAATTGAAGACATATAATCTCCTTGGCTACCTCTCTCGTAGCAACATACTCTGCCTCTATAGTGGATAAATAATTAACCTTTTATAACCTAGAAACCTAGCTCAGGGTTTCCACACCAACAATAAATACATAACCTATAGTACTCCACCTGGTATTAATATCCCCTGCCAAATTTGAGTCAACATGTCCCTATAAATTAGGAGTAGAGCCCCCAAAATGTAAACACTTACTGGATGTTCCTCTCAAATATTTGAGAATCCATTTTACTGCATTCCAATTCTCAATTCCTGGATGACTCATATACTTGCTAATGACTCCCACTGCATGTGCAATAGCTGGCCTTGTACATACCATAACATACATAAAGCTTCCTATAGCTAAAGCATAGAGTACATTGGTCATCTTATCCTTCTCTTCTTGTGTCTTTGGAGACATCTCCATAGTCAACTTCAAATAACTAGGTAAAGGTGTGCTGACAACTTTAGCATTCTCCATAGAGAAATGTTGCAACACCTTCTCAATATAATCAATTTGAGATAGCATCAATTTACCGTTCTTTCTATCTCTACAAATCTTCATACCAAGGATTTTTTTTTCTGCCCCCAAGTCTTTCAACCCTTTAATATGATCCATGTTTCACCCAACTACAAGCATATCATTAACATATAAACATAAAATAATGTAGCTATCATCATCCAACCTCTTAAAATAAATACAATGATCTAAATGACACCTACTATATCCATGCTCATGCATAAAATTATCAAATTTTAGATACCATAGCCGAGGTGCTTGCTTCAAGCCATACAAACTTTTCTTCAATTTGCACACTAAGTTCTCCATATCTTTGACCTCAAATCCCTGTGGCTGAGCCATATATATCTCTTCATCCAAATCACCATGAATGAAGGTTGTTTTAACATCAAGCTACTCTAAATAAAAATCTTGAATAGCCACAATACTTAAAATAGTATGGATAGAAGTCATTTTAACAACATGAGAGAATATCTCATCAAAATCAATGCCCTTTTTCTATGCAAATCCTTTTACAACTAACCTAGCTTTAAATCTTTTCTTACCTCCATCCTCTTCTTTTAACTTGTAAACCCATTTATTCTATAAAGCCCTTTTACCTGTAGGCAACTTGCATAAATCCCATGCCTTATTTTTCAACAAAGAGTCCATTTTGTCTTTCATAGTAGACTCCCACTGAATCTTAATATCCACCTACACAGCTTCATCTTAACATTCAGGCTCACCAGCATCAATAAGTAAAATAGAATACAAAGAGGGAGAAAATCTTTCTAGAGGTCTAATTAGCCTTGTTGACCATCTAACATTTACTGGTGTGTGTGATATTTGTTGTTGTGGTTGTTGTACATCATGAGGAATTATTAGAACATCATCTTTTGGAGTATCATCTAGCACTACATAATCATCTTCTTTATTCTCATGTTGCTGCAATAGATCTTTGTACAACATTTTCTCATTGAATATGACATCCCTACTTCTTTTAGTTTTTCAGTTTTCAAAATCCCAAAGCCTATAACTAAATTCATTAATGCCATAGCCAAAAAATACACATTTCTTTGACTTAGCTTCTGGCTTGGTTCTATTTTTAGAATGTATATGAAAAAATGCTTCACAACTGAAGGCTTTGAAAAAAGAATAACTCACCTTCTTAATAGTCCATGCTTCCTCTGAAATACCATAGCCCAAATGAGTAGAGGGACCTCTATTAATAAAATATACAATAGTATTGATAGCCTCTTCCCACATGTGTAAGGTTAACCCAACATGCAACCTCATGCACCTTGCATGCTCCATAATAGCCCTGTTCATGCATTCAGCTACTCCATTTTCTTGTTGAGTCCTTGGAATAGTTTTTTTTCTACAAATACCATTAGTCAAGCAATAATCTTCAAATTCATGACTACAATACTCATCACCATTATTAGATCTAAGACATTTTAATTTCTTCCCAGTCTCATTTTGAACCAAGCATTTCCATTTCTTAAAAGTTTGAAATACATCAAATTTCTAAGGAAATAAACCTATAATTTCTAGTTGCACCATCAATAAATGTAACATAAAAATGAGAGCCACTGAGGGAAGATACCTGAGCTAGTCCCCATACATCTGTATGCACAAGCTCTAATTTCTCCCTTTTATTTTCTTTCTCAGTCTTCACAAAACTCAATCTCTTTTGTTTTCCATACACACAATGTTACAGAAATCCATATTAAAACATTTCAAACTTGGTAAAGCTTTCTTTGAATGAAATACTTTCATACCTTTCTCACTCATGTGTCCAAGTCTGTAGTGCCACAATATTGTATCAGAATCTATTGCAGCTATATTTTCTCCCTGCTCAACTACAAAAACTATTCTTGAACATTCATTTTTGTTAGAAACAATTAAAGGAGAAGGAATAATATGACCTGTACAAAAATATAGGGTGCCTACTTTCACACCTTTTTTTACTACAAGGGAACCTTTTGAAACTTTCCAATTTTTATCATTAAAAGTAACTACACAACCCTCATCATTGAGTTCCCTTGCTAAAATTAAATTCCTACTTAGTCTTGGAACATGTCTTACCTTATGTAGTAGCTAATGATTCCCATTCTACAACTTAATCTTAACTTTTCCCTTTCCAACAATCTAATAGGGTTTATTATCCCCCAAATAAACAAGCCCAAAATCCCCTTGGACATAATCAATGGAATAACCTCTA
The DNA here is from genome assembly GCA_028749045.1 of Cupressus sempervirens. NCBI lineage: Eukaryota > Viridiplantae > Streptophyta > Pinopsida > Cupressales > Cupressaceae > Cupressus > Cupressus sempervirens. Next base: position 91,839,186 of record CM053792.1, read on the forward strand.
TGAGGTGTAGCATGAAATGAAGCACCATAATCTAAAATCCATGAATCATCAACAATTTCTAAAGACAAGCAAATCATCCTCTTTAGATTTTTTACTTACCACATTTTCCTCCTTGTCTCCATCTAGTTTATCTCCTTCATTTTTATTTTGAGTCCAACAATCTTTCTATGCCTTAGTTTCCCACAATACCAATAGTTGTTCAATCCTCTCGATTAAGACCTCCTCCCCTTTGACTTTCCTCTTGATTTTTCATGATTTTGAGAATTATTTCCTCTCTCAGTCATTCTGCCTCTGCTTGATGTAGACCCACCCGAGGATTTCCTACGAGTTTTCTCACTAAAAATAACATCGATCACATCATCATATTTTAGGGTACTAGATCTAGAAATAGATTTACTCACAACCATTACCAAGCCATTCCAACTTTTAGGCAAAGAACAAAATATTAAGAGAGCCCTATTTTCTTCATCAAATTAGATACCCACAAAAGATAATTAAATTATATTAATAGTATTAAGCTCATTTGAATGATCTGCAATAGATCCACCTTCTGCCATTTTCATATTAAATAAATGCTTCATGTGAAATACCTTATTTGAAGTAGAGGGCTTTTCATACAATTTCACTGGGGTTTCCATCAACTCTTCTGTCATCTTCACTTTTGTAATATTAAGTGCCACTGATGGTGCGAAGCATAATCAAATGTTTCCAAGTGCATTTCTCTCTAAAAGATCCTAGTTGTCATTTGACATAGATCCCTGATTCTTGGTTGTTCCTTCCAACAAATTCCATAAATCCTTGTGAAAAAATTAGTCTTCCATTTACATCTTCCATAACTAAAAGATCTTCCCATTAAAGTTTTCAACCCTTAGCTTACCCTCATCTACCATTGCTCCCACTCAACTATAAGACTTTCCTATAGAGAATAACTAAAAAATAAACCATAGACATAAATAATAATTATATGCAAATATAAACAATATCAAGAAATAATAGATCACATAGAAAAGAACAAAAGACACTAAGATTTAATGTGGTTCACCCAATCCATGGGCTACGTCCACTAAATAACAAGTCCAATATTATTACTATCCAATGATTACAACTTGATTACAATCTGTAATCCCTTACAACTCAATACCACCACACGAACCAATTTTATGCATCACACCCTTATGAAAACACCTAACCCTAAGCCCTTTTATACAAGTAATTTTATGCCACTTTAGGGTTACAATATGTGAGCCATATGTCATGTTAGGATTAAACCATAGAGAGAAATAACAATTACATGCAAATATAACTAATAATAGAAAATAATAGATCACACAGAAAAGAACACAAGACACCAAGATTTAATGTGTTCCACCCAATCCCTAGGCTACGTCCACCAAACAACAAGTTCGATATTATCACGATCTAGTGATTATAACCTGATTATAATCTGTAACCCCTTACAATTCAATATCACCTCAAGAACCAATTTTACATCACAACTATATAACAATCCCTAACCCTAAGCTCTTTTATACAAGTATTTTTACTGCTTTAGGGTTATAATTAATAATTATATTTCGGCCCAAAATTTTGATAAAGAATTTAGGAAGTATGTACAATACTTTCCTAATTAGTCACCATAATCTAACAATCTCTCACTTGGGGACTGATTAGGCTCCACACTAAACAACAATCTCCCACTTGGAGATTGATCCTGTAGATATGCCGCTACTCCATGAGGCTCCCACTAGATCAAACCACCTTGGACTCTGTTATTCTTTGATTCATATTTAGTCTAGAAGACCAACCAAAGCTGAAGAGGAGTTCAACTTCTCCCTTTTTACTACCTTTGTCAACATATCTACTTAATTTTTATTTGAATGTATCTTCGCCAGCTTTAACTGTCCATCCTCCAAAACTAATTGAATAAAATGGTACTGCAACTATATGTGTTTGGTCTTTGGATGTAGAGCTGAATTCTTTACAAGATGAATGATACTTTGACTATCTGTAAATAAATAATTAGCCTTTTGAGGGTGTCCCAATTCTTCCAAGAAGAACTGAAGCCATATCATCTCCTTAGCTACCTCTATAGTAGCAAATACTCTACATCTGTAGTAGATAAAGCATTAACCTTTTGTAACCTAGAAACCCAACTCATGGCTACCCCACCAATAATAAAGACATAACCTATAGTATTCCACTTGGTATCAATATCCCCTACCAAATCTGAGTCAACGTAGCCTTGCAAATCAATAATAGAGCCCCCAAAGTGTAAACACTTATTAGATGTTTCTCTAAAATATCTGAGAATCCATTTGACGACATTCCAATGCTCAATTCCAGGATGACTCATATACCTGCTAATGACTCCCACTACATGTGCAATATCTGGCCTAGTACATACCATAGCATACATTAAGCTTCCTACAGTTGAAGCATATGGTACTTTAGACATCTTATCCTCCTCTTCCTGTGTCTTAGGACACATCTCCTTAGTCAACTTCAAATGACTAGGTAAAGGTGTGTTGATAGCTTTAGCATTCTCCATAGAGAAATGTTGCAACACCTTCTCAACATAATCAACCTAAGATAGTGTCAATATTCTATTCTCTTTATCTATGCAAATCTTCATACCAAAGATTTATTTTGTTGCCCCCAAATCCTTCATAGCAAATGCATGTGCTAATTGGCATTTCAGCCCCTTAATGTGATCCATGTTAGACCCAGCTACAAGCATATCATCCATCCAACCTCTTAAAATAAACACAATGATCTAAATGACACCTATTGTATCCATGCTCATGCATAAAACTGTCAACTTAAAAATTTTGCTGCCGAGGTGCTTACTTCAAGCCATATAAACTTTTCTTCAATTTGCACACTAAGTTCTCCTTACCTTTTATCGCAAATCCCTATAGCTAAGCCATATATATATCTCTTCATCCAAGTCACCATGTAAGAAGGCTATTTTAACATTAAGCTACTCTAAATGCAAATCTTTAGTAGCCACAAGACTTAAAACAATATGAATAGAAGTCATCTTAACAATAGGAGAAAATATCTCATCAAAATCAATGCCCTTTTTCTATGCAAATCCTTTTACAACTAATTTGGCTTTAAATCTTTTCTTTCCTCCTTCCTCTTCTTTTAACTTATAAACCCACTTATTCTATAAAGCCTTTTTACTTGGAGGCAATTTGCATATATCTCAAGTCTTATTCTTTAGCAAAGAGTCCATTTCATCTTTCATTGCAGACTCCCACTGAATCTTAGTATCCACCTACACTGCTTCATCATAACATTTAGGTTCACCAGTATTAGTAAGTAAAATTGAATACAAAGAGGAAGAGAATCTTTTTGGAGGTCTAATTTTTCTTGTTGACCATCTAACATTCACCAGTGTCTGTGGTATTTTTTTTTGTGGTTGTTGCACATCACGAGGAATGGCTAGAACATTAGCTTATGGAGTATCATCTAGCACTACATAATCATCTTCTTTCTTCTCATGTTTCTGCAACAGATCTTTGTACAACACATTCTCATTGAATATGTTATCCTTGCTTCTTACAATTTTTTGATTTGAAAAATTCCAAAGCCTATAACCAAATTCATTAATGCCATATCAAAAAAATACACATTTCTTTGACTTAGCTTCCATCTTGATTCTATTTTCAGAATCTATGTGAGCAAATGCTTCACAATCAAAGGTTTTGAGAAAAGAATAACACACCTTCTTACCAATCCATGCTTCCTCTAGAATACCACAACCCAAAGGAGTAGAGGGACCTCTATTAATCAAATATACAACAGTATTGACAACCTCCACCCACATGTGTAAGGGCAACCCAACATGCAACCTTATGCTCCTTTTGCACTCCATTATAGTCTTGTTCATGTGTTTAGCCTCCATTTTCTTGTGGAGTTCTTGGAATAGTTTTCTATCTATGAATACCATTAGTGGAGTAATAATATTCAAATTCATGACTACAATACTCACCGCCATTATCATATCTAAGACATTTTAATTTCTTACCAGTATCATTTTCAACCAAGTATTTTCATTTCTTAAAAGTTTGAAATACATCAAATTTTTGTCTAAGGAAATAAACCCATACTTTTCTAGTTGCATCAACAATAAATGTAACATAATAATGAAAGCCACCAAGGGAAGCTACCTTAGCCAGTCCCCATACATTTGTATGCACAAGCTCTAATTTCTCTTTTTTGTTTTCCTTCCTAGTCTTTACAAAACTCACTCTCTTTTGTTTTAAATACACACTACTTTCATAGAAATCCATATTAACACATTTTAGACATGGTAGAATGTTCTTTGAATGAAGTACTTTCATACCTTTCTCACTCATGTGTCCAAGTTTTTTGTGCCACAGTGCTATATAAGAATCTACAACAGCTATTTGTTCTCCCTACTCAACTGCAACAATTGTTCCTAAACATTCATTTTTCTTTAAAATAATTAAAGTAGAAGGAACAATATGACCTGTATAAAGATATAAGATGCCTACTTTCAAACCTTTTGCTACTACAAGGGATCCTTTTGAAACCTTTGAATTTTTATCATTAAATGTAGCTACACAACCCTGATCACTGAGTTTCCTTGCTGAAATTAAATTCCTACTCAGCCTTGGAACATGTCTTACCTCATGCAGTAGCCAATGATTCCCATTCTGCAACTTAATCTTAATTTTTCCCTTTCCAAAAATCTAACAAGGTTCATTATCCCCCAAATAAACAAGCCCAAAATCTCTTGGACACAATCAATGAAATAACCTCTATAAGGTGTAGCATGAAATGAAGCACCAGAATTGAAAACCCATGAATCATCAACACTTTCTAAAGACAGAAGTAAAGAATCCTCTTTGGATTTTTTACTTACCACATTTGCCTCCTTGTCTCCATCTAGTTTATCTCCTTCATTTTTCTTTCAATTCCAACAATCTTTCTTTTTATGACTTGGTTTCTCACAGTACTAATGGTCATTTGGTCCTCTTGATTGAGACCTCCTCCCCTTTGACTTTCCTCTTGATTTCCCACAATTTCTAGAATTACTTCCTCTCTCAATCATTTTGCCCCTACTTTGTGCATTCAAAGTACTTCCTAATGTAGATCCACCTAAGGATTTCCTACGAGTTTTCTCACTCAAAATAACACTGATCACATCATCATATTTTAGGGTACTAGATCCGAATTTTTTTTATTCACAACTATTACCAAGCCATTCCAACTTTTAGGCAAAGAACACAAAATCAAGAGAGCCTTAATTTCCTCCTCAAAATTAATACACATAGAAGATAATTGACTAGTAATAGTATTAAACTCATTTAAATGATCTGCAATAGATCCACATTCTACTATTTTCATATTAAATAAATGCTTCATGAGAAATACCTTGTTTGAAGCGAAGGGCTTTTCATACAGTGTCGCTAGGGTTTTCATCAACTCTTTTGTTGTCTTTGCTTTTGTAATATTAAATGCCACTGATGGTGCCAAACATAATTGAATGCTTCCAAATTTCTTTCTATCTAGAAGATCCTATTCACCATTTGACATAGATCCCTGATTCATGGCTTTACCTTCCAATGGCTTCCATTAATCCTTCTGATAAAGATAGTCTTCCATTTGCATCTTCCACAACTTGTAGTTTTTCCCATTAAACCTGTCAACCCTCAGCTTACCCTCATCTACCATCGCTCCCAGTCAACCATGAGACTTTTTTGCAGAGGATAACTAAAAGAAAACCTTGCTCTGATACCACTTGTTAGGATTAAACCATGGAGAGAAATAAAAATTACATGCAAATATAACCAATAACAAAAAATAATAGATCACATAGAAAAGAACACAAGACACCAAGATTTAACATGGTTCACCCAATCCCTGGGCTACGCCCATCAAACAAGAAGTTTGATATTATTACGATCCAGTGATTATAACCTAACTACAATTTGTAACCCCCTATAGCTCAATATCACTGCAAGAACCAATTTTGCATCACAACTATATAACAATCCCTAACCCTAAGCTCTTTTATAAAAGTATTTTTTAGGAAGTATGTACAATACTTTCCCGATTAGTCACCACAATCTAACATGTCCCCCATATGTCAACCACAAACTAACAAACCTCGGCGACCATAAAATTTACTCCATTTTGCATCATCAGAGGTCATTTTCCCTAACCACGGTTAATCTATTTGATCATGTGAAATCAAACTTTTTATAGCTTTAGGGTGATTTCATCTAACCTGGCATTAACTACTCTAAAATAGTGACACGATTAACTTTACCCTTTTTGTACCATCACACAGTTATCTCCTAACTATGCTCTAACCTTTACGATTGCATGATCTAGGTTCATATCAGAATCCATGCCATGTTGTGACTGGTCATTTGTCTAACTGAAGCCATGTTGCTGATGTCATTATCCTTCCACTTGCGTATTTCATCAAATTGTTTTTGTCTTCACTGACAATAGACCGTTCGTCCATGGGTGGATCCTCACATGAGCCTTTGTCTTCCAAAAGCCTTGTTTCTTTTTAGACACTTGGTTATATAGTGCAAAGGGATTTAAACAATTGAAAATGCCTCTACCCACTCAATGTGGGATTAAAAGATCCTTGGATTTTTTCTACAAACCAAACACATTTCTCTTCGTGTGCCCTTTGTAAACACAATGATGACACCTCTCTCATCTACAATGATCAAAGGTGAAAATAAAAGTCTCACAAGCAATGTACACTCAACACTTAGCCCCAGTGTCTCTCTAAACCCAGTTTTTCTAGTTGTATTAGCTAGTTTAGATTGATGTGTTGCTCAACATCACCTTGCAGGAGCATTTCTAGAAATAGGGGAGTCCTTGACCTGATAGGCTCTTCGATCGATTCCCAACCTAGGTGATCTCGTGCTACATATTTCTATCATATCCTAAAACCTATATATACATATACACTGTAACAATTTTTGATTAGGCATTAATCCACCCACAAGAACCTCTAAGTCAAATAATTCTATGACTTTGATATAGCAACTCCAGCCCAATTTGCAAGCCTGTGCATTAGAAATTTTTGGCGATTCTAATCCAATATCATTTTCAAACTATTGAAGGCATGCTCTATCCCATTTATGTACTCTTTCCCAATAATGCTAACGATGTCTCCTTCCAATTTACTTTCTCAACAAAATGTTGATTCATATACATTCACCATGGGCATACAAAAAATTGGGAGAAAACACCCTCTAAATTTGTATCTCACGAAGGAAAAGGGGTTACCAGCTCATCCTCTATCAACACACCTCTCATAATATTACTATCTAGATTGTTGCGCACAACTCCCCTAGCTTATATATGTAAGATGGTTGAAACAAAATTATTCTGATTTCTTTCCTTCATCTCTAAGGACAGTGAATAATCCTACACATTCTCCCATGCTAAGAAAGGAAAAAAGGTTGCTAGATATACTGCCAAGAGTGTACTTCATTTAAGTATACCCACCCTTACTTTGCTTCATGGGTTGATATTTCCAATAGCAGGAACCAAAACTTCGATTCTTCTGAAAAACTATTGTTTCAAGAAATTGTAAAATGTTGGCCTCATCTTTGTATTGTAGACATTTCTTATTTCATGGCACTCTCCATTTGTATGCTCACAATGTCTTGTGAGTATATCAAGAAGAAATCATATACTAATAAAAACTCTTTCCTTTTCTCAAAGTTGAAATAGGGGTGAAAAATAATCTCCATCAATTTTCAAATTCACCCCACTGTAGTATAGCTCATAGCACCATCTTATGAGAAATGTTTTATACATCAACATTTGCAATGAAAGACATCTCTTAGGAAAATATTCATCAAATGTGAGTATGGGACCTTGCAAATGCATTGAGACTTTAAAGAAATTTTTTATTTCAAACACTTAACCCCTTAATCATAGCCATTGATTCCATTTCACCGATTTGATTCAAATCAATCACTGTCTAAACACTTAAAACTCATTTTTTCTCTAATATCTAACATGTACAATCTCTAGTTCAAAAAATTTCACCTTGTTAGATTTCATGTCATGATGACATCACAGTCAAAAGATATTGATTGTTAAAGTTTCCTTCTCTCAACTACCTATAAACAAACATGCCAGAAAATAAGAAAATGCATTCATTTTTATCTTCGAAAATAGGTCAAACTAATACTTGGGGGTACAAAAATTAGGGTATTAGTTTAGTATCACAAGGAGAGTATAAATCTATGATTTGGGCTCATGATGAATAACTAGGCACATTGGGAAAGCATGCAAAGTTAGGTACTTTGATTTGTAGAACTAAGAACAATAATAGAACTATGATTTTTACAAATGGAATGGACCTGGGAAAGTGTGCAGATGGATTCGTCAAGACTTTAAAATTGGCACACTTAAAATATTTTAAGAGTATAAAAAAGTGGTACAATCCATTTGGTCTCATCTATCATAGATCCAAAGTTATGACATCCCAAATAGGGTTACTGATCAATCTACACTTTTAGACACTAGTAAAACTTTATAAATTGCATTTGGAATCACATTTGAAAACTAGTCAAACAGACTCATCATAAGCTCAAATCTGACACATAAATTTTTTTTGACCCTTAGAATATAGTGCAAAATGAAATTTCTTATTAGGGTCAATAAGGTCAATGTTAATACTAGTCAAATAGGGCTTCCCAAAATTCTAAACTATTTGCAACAACATGACAACTATAAATGACCAATTGCCAGGGATTCAAAACCTAGTCAAAACATATCAAAATGACTTGAAATGAGAAGCATTGGTTTTGTAATATGCATACTAAACACTCCCATTGCGGTGAGTCATGAAACTTAACTAGGTGCAAGATATTCAATTGCAAACTAGGCTTCTTGTCGCTGCTTGAGACTAAAGAAAAAATTTAGATATGAACAATGCTCAAAATGATGCTTCATAAAATGGTTCAAAATGAAAATTTATCATAATAGGATGCATGCATACATTGAATGCAAGGTGTTAGACACATAAAATACCTCATAGGCCTCAAAATGATAGCTGGGTAAGAATACAAGATAAAATGGAACATTCTAGAAGAAAGGAAAACCAATCTCTAGCATCACCTTGCAAGATTTGAACAAATGACTTCATATGCATGTCTTCATGAGAAAACTCAAAATAAAATCACTAAACATCTGAACATGATGACTGGCTAAATCCAAATGGCTCCCATTAAACTTATAAAAATGTTTTCTAAGATCATACGACATGGTGTTTGGGAAACCATGAATGCCATCAAAGACTAATAGCAAGTACCTCTTGGTAGAGATAGATTTACAATTTTTATCATTGGAATGCACACTAGGTGAAAAGAAATTTGCCATTTCTTAAAAAATTATAACTCATTCACCAAGATTACTTTTTAGAATTTGTAACTTGTAATAGATCTGAAAAATCTTCTTCCAATTCAATCTCTAACATACTCCAACATATAAACACATTTGCTGAATATATCTTTCATAAAGTATGCTGAGATGCATCAAACAACTCTCCTATTTAGTGCCAAAAACATCACTTGACAGAGAAACTTCTGTAGAAGTTACTTTCATGGAAAATAAATCTCATGAAAGTGGAAAATACCTCAATATGTGATGCTTGCAAAACACCTCAATGCTGCAAATAACAATAGATTCAAATTCTTATCTTGATTTAGTAAATCATACACAACATCTCACATAATCTTTCCAACCATTGCCAAGAACCTGAGATCATTTCTTCAAATCTACTTTCCAATTGTTGTATCCTTCACAATACCTTCAACTTCATAATGCACTTGTACAGAGACATAACTTTGATTTGCCACTCACTTAGTTAGAAATGATTTGGTCAACATGCACAATACAACAAGCTGATCCAAAATTTATAGCAAGTATTTGAAACTTTATACAACAACCTTGGAATTTCACACTCTTGACAAAGTGGAAGAAATTTATATTCTTGACTATTAAATTTATAGTGACACTTTATGGTCACTTGGATTAAAATATAAGAATGCACAAGTGGTCTTAAAAATATTGTTTATCACCAATCTTAAAAGTTATAGCTATAAGAATAAGGTATAATTGGGAGTCATGAATCATTAGCAAAGAAGTGGAGAACACCTCACAAATTTTTTGTTGTAGCAAATTATTCCTACTGTGTTGAATCTTTTTAGTTTCTCAAGGTTTTTCTATCATATAGATTCTAAAAATGCATATATTATACCAGAGATTCCAAGATTTTAACAATGCATTGCTTCACATACTCCCTAGTAGAGTCACAATTTTGTTGGCTCCTGAATTAACAACTTTTCAATAACCCAATGATAGGAACAAATAACTCTAGGGGGAGCTAATTCCCATTCACAACATACCCATTCAAATACCATGACCAACTATAAGGGTATACTTCTTCTTCTTCAAGCTCTGCAAAACCTAGGTGGGTGAACCTATAGATTCTTTCATATGGTAATAAAGCAGATAATACCCTTAATCTTCTATTACTTATGTAAACAATCATGGACATGAAATAACTAATAACATGACTCATGAACTTGATAAACTAAGTGAGGAAAACTCTTTTCAGCTCTTCATCAAAAAAGGGAAAAGGATTTTGATTATAAGATTGATTTCAGCATAACCAAGACATGAACAATAAAATATATAGATCCTCTAGCTGATCAGTGCCTTATACATTGGAAATTTCCACAAAGAAAAACATACATCCTTGAAAATCATTGATATATCTTATACATCATGACTTCCAATGTTGGATATAACTGATTAATTATGTGTTGTATTTGATGTTACACAAATGTCATAATCAATATTAGTCAGTATATGCTGAGCTCACTCGGGTAGTAAAGACAATTTTCTATGTCTACTGAGCATTCCTATGTTTGCCTAGTTTAGAAGGCAATGTCTACTAAGTTCACTCAGGTGTCAAAGGAAAAGTTGCAAAAAGTGAGTGTTAACCAAGCTCACTCGATTAATGAAAGAAAGTTGGATGGAACTAGTGCTAACTAAGCTCACTCAGTTGCCAAAGGATTTTCATGAGTTTGCAATGTTAATAGAGCTTTAGTTGGTTAACAAAGGAAATCATCTATGAGTTAGTTTCTACTAAGTTGGCTTGACTAATGAAGGATTTCCTTATTATGGCATAATAAGCTTAATTGATTTATTTATTGATTTTAGTCAACTAAGATGATGAATATTAATTATTCTAAGTTTTATTTGAGCTGACTTGACAAAGTGGAAGATATAAGTATAAGGTCAAATTGTGATTTCAATTTGTGTGTAAGTAAGAAGATGTTATTGAATATTTAATGATGAAAAGAGGAAGCAAATTTGAAGGATAAGTAGAATATCCTTGTGAAGCAACAAAGCTATATTTGATCAGGAAGGATCAAGTACAAGCTAGAACAGAGATCTATAATAAGCAAATAAATTGCATTTAAATTAGGTCATCTCATTGTTACTCTCTAACCATTGTAGTAGTGATCTAAATCTCTTAACAGAGTTGGCTTAACAATTATTTGTAAATCCTCTAACAAGGTGGCAATTCTATTGAATTGTCTCAAAGACCTCTAACAAGGCCACTCCTAATAGGGTTATTAAATCCTCTAATAGGGTCACACCTAATAGTGTGTTTTGTAACCTTTAAAAAGGGTGGATCCTAACAGGGCTCACTTTAGAAGAGTGAAAATAGTAACTAGTTGCAATTGGTGGTTTTTCTCAAATTGGGTTTCCACATTAAATCCTAGTGTCAAACGTGTTGATATTATTTTCTTTTATATGTTTGCAACTCAGTTAAAGTAATGGTAATCATAGAAAACATCTAAAAGTTTATATGTTAAGCATTTACTGAGCTAATTTAGTTATTACCGAGTTACAACATTTTATGTGTGTTTATCGAACATTAGCAATATTCATTCAGTTTGCATTTCTATACTAACATCTAAAGATTCTTAGATTTATTTTAGTAGTAATTGATTCACCCCTCCCCTCTTAGTTACTTCTATTATATTTCTCATAATTGGTATCAGAGCTTTTGGTGCTTGTAGAGAAGGTTTCAAGGACCTAAGCTAAAGATCAGGATGTCTTACAAAAGAGAGATTCCTAAGCTGAAAAAAGACTATTTTGTAGCATGGAAAGGACTTATGAGGTTATATCTAGCTACTATCAGTGATTTAGGTTGCAAGTGTCTTGATGCTAAATACAAAACTCCCACTCAAACATTATCAGTTGAAGATATTGTTGAAAAGAAGAATCATAATATCATGATGATTGATACTGTATGTAGTCTCAGTTATGCTGAATTTGATGAGGTAAAGGATTGCAAAACTACTCATGCAATGTGGACCAAACTAAAAGATATCTATGGAGGAGATGACAATGTAAGAAAGGCCAAAGTAAAAATCCTTCAAGGAAAATTTGACCAAATGAAAATAAGAGAAGATGAAAATATTGCAAAATATGTGGAAAGGATCAAAGCAAGTATAAGTGTTGTCAAAGCATCTGGAGGAGACATTAAGGAGGAAACTATTGTAAGTAAAGTTCTCAAAACTCTTCTTCCTATTTTTTCAATTAGAGTTTCTACTATTCAAGAAATGAGATGTGATCCAAATAATAAACTAGATTGGATGCTTTGGTAAGAAGGCTGACAGTTTTTGAACTAGACAACTTTGATAACTATGTTCTTGCTTCAAAGAATATTGAATTTGCATTTAAAGCTAAAATCTCACTCAAAGAAAAGGGTAAGAAATCAAAGTCCAGTCGATTAGGAAGTGAAGAAAAAGAAATATCAGAAGAAAGTTTAGACAATGATCTTAAAGTTGTTGAAGCCCAACTTGTAAAGAAGTATTCTAAAGGAAGAGGAAAGTACAAATGTAAAGTTCCTTTGATCTACTTTTCTTGTGAAGAAGTTGGTCACATTGCTGCTAGGTGTCCAAATAAGGAAATCAAGGATGAGAAGAAAAAAAATAAGCATAAAGGCAAGAAGGACTCCAAGAACTACAAGGACAAAGGTAAGAAATCTTGTTTTATAGCTAAAGATTCTACTAACAATGAAGATAAAATGGTATATATTGCTATAAAATATGAATTCAATGATGAAAGAGATAAGATGACACTTATCTCTCATGTTAGCAAAAATGATATATGGATTATTGATAGTGGCTGTTCATGTCATATGACTAGAGACAAAAAAAAATTTGAGCACATGGAATATTATGATGGAGGTAGTGTGAGATTTGGAAACAATGAACGTTGTAACATAAAAGGAAAATGATTTATTTTATTAACAAAAGAACTTGTATGTGACAATTCTTATTGGGTTGAAGGACTAAAGCATAATCTATTGAGTGTGGCATAGTTGAATAACATTAGATTCAAGGTAGAATTCATGAATGGATAGGCCAAGCTACTGGATGGAAAAAGAAATCTAGTTGGATCTAGCAAGCAAACAAAAGGTAATCTATTTTATCTTGATCTTAGTAATTGTTCATGTTTTATTGCTCAAGTAGAGGAAAGCTGGTTATGTCACAAAAGGCTATGTCATGTGAACTTTGATAATCTGGTTAAGATAAGCAAACATAGAAGAGTAAGAGATATTCCTAGTTTGAAGAAGCCTAAAGTGGGTCTATGCAAGAATTGCAAAATTGGTAAGATGGGAAAGACTAGCTTCAAAAGAAAAAACTATTAGTCAGAAAAAGTCTTGGAAATTGTTCATACAGATTTATGTGGACCTTTTGGAATAGAAAGCTATAGTGGAGAAAAGTTTTTCATTCTTTTTATTGATGACTATTCTAGAATGATGATAGTAATGTATCTAAAAGAAAAATCAAAAGCCTTTCAAAAATTCAAGTGTATTTGGCAAGAGTAGAAAAGGAAACTAGAAAAAGGTTGAAATGTTAAGATCAGATAGAGATGGTGAATTCATCTCCAATGAATTCAATAATTTCTACATTGAAAGAGGAATCAAAAGATAAGTATCAACCCTTGGTACACCATAACAGAATGGTATAGTTGAAAGAAGAAATAGATCTATCATGGATTGTGCAAGAACCTTGATGATTGAAAAGAAGGTTGCTCTCAAATACTAGAAGGAAGCTATCATCACTGTAGTTCATACCTTGAATAGAGTACAGTTCAAGAAAGATTCAAAGAAAACACCTTATCAGCTATGGTATGGCTATAAACCTAATGTATGTTACTTGAAAGTATTTGGCAACAAATGTCATATATTGAAAGAATCTAGAAAAGGAAAATTTGGTGTAAAAGGTGGTGAAGGTATATTTTGAGGATATTCCTATAGAAGTAAAGCATACAAATATTTGAATTTGTCTACTCATAAAATTATAGAAAGTGCACATGTTAGAATTGATGAGTTTGTAGAAAAGAGTGAAGAAGAAAGCAACAAGGAACTAGAAGATTACAAAAGATTTGTTTACTATGAAATTGATACCCTACCAAATCTATCTGAAAGAAAGGAAGTTTCATCTCCTAAGTCCTTAGAATCCACAATAGTTACCAAGTTGTAGGCAGTGCAACCCAAGTTACAATCTAAAGAACTCGAGTCATAATTAGAGGCTATTGAGTTAGTTCAAACTAAGCCTGATGGACCCAAGTCACAAATAGAAGGACCCAAGCTTGAAACTAAAATTCAAGATGAAGATGGTGGAGCTCATTCAAAGCCCAAAGAGGCTATGTTAGCAAGATATGTTAGAAGGCATTATGCACCTGATCAGATCATTGGAGACAAATCAGATGGAACAATGACAAGAGGTAAATTAAAAGGTACATGTTTACTTGCTGAATTTGAACCTAGAAGTGTTAAAGATGGTCTTGAAAATGAAAGTTGGATCGAAGCAATGAATGAAGAGATAGAACAGATAAAAAAGAACAAAACTTGGACTCTTGTTCCTAGACCCAAGGATAAAAATATAATAGGTACAAAGTGGGTATTTAGAAATAAGTGGAATTAATATGGAAAAGTTTCAAGAAATAAAGCAAGATTGGTGTGAAAAGGTTATTCTCAAGAAGAAGGTATTGACTATGGTGAGACTTTTGCTCCTATGGCAAGACTAGGTGTTAGAACTTTACTAGCCTATGCAACACATAAGGGATTTAAAGTATATCAAATGGATGTCAAATCTACATTCTTGAATAAAATTCTTGATGAAGAAGTCTACATTGAACAACCAAAAGGTTTTGTAGATCCTAACAAAAGGGACATGGTTTGCAAATTACACAAAGCATTATATGGTCTCAAGAAAGCTCCTAGAGCTTGGTATGAAAGACTTCATAATTAATTGGTACAAATTGGCTTTCAAAGGACAAATGATAACAATAGTTTGTATATCAAGGAAGGACCAAACAAGAATATTGTGTTGGCAAAAATATTTGTTGATGATACTCTATTTATAGGAAATGATGACTTGTGCAAAGCATTTTCAGAAGAAATGAGTAAAGAATTTGAGATGTCCATGTTTGTTGAGATAAAATTCTTTGTTGGCTTGCATATACAACAAAACAAAAATAGTATTTACATCACTCAATCTAAGTATATAAAGGAGATATTGAAGAAATTTGTAATGGAAGATTCAAGACTAGTTGGAACCCCTATGTCTATTGGACATAAGCTCTCCAAAAATGATGATTCCAAAGAAGTGGATCAGACCACATACATATCAATGATTGGAAAATTGTAGTATGTAGTACACACAAGACTTGATATTGCTCTAGCAGTTGGAACAGTGGCAAGATTCTCAACAAATTCTAAGGAAAATCACATGATCAAAATCAAGAGAATCATGCGATATCTGAAAGGTATTAAAGACTGGTTTGTGATACAAAATTGGAGGCAATTTGGACTTAAATGTATTTATTGATGCTGATTGGGCATGAGGTCTTGATGATAGAAAAAGCACTAGTGGAGGAGCATTCTTTCTTGGTAAAAGATTGGTATCTTGGGCAAGTAAGAAACAAAAATGTACATCTCAATCCACAGAAGAGGTAGAATATGTGGCAGTAGTAGTCAATTATTCTAACATTTTTTGGTTCAAACAATTGTTGGAAGGAATGAAGGTAGAGATCAAAGATCTAGTTGTCATATACTTTGATAACACTAGTGCAATCAATATATCAAAGAATCTAGTAATGCATTCTAAAACAAAGAATTAGTGATCTTTTATTTCCTTTCCTTTTGAAATCTCCTATTTATAGTTTCTTGCTTAGCAAGATGTGCTTTCAAAATTTCATTCTCATAAGGATCAGGGATAGTGAATTTAGACCCAAATGTTTTCTCATCATTAAAACTTTCAAGTTCTAAGTGTCTAGGTCTGACCCTTTCAGGGGAATAATCTGACATGAAAGGGTTTGTGCTACACTGGAAAAGATTGTTACTAGTCCTATCCTCTAGACTAAATACATGTTGTTGCACAACCTTTTCTTGACATATCATTTTAGGGGTATTATAGAAATCATCATTAGAAAAAATTGGTTGAGATCTCACACCTTTGGAGAAAGGCACCCTTTCAATAACAAAATGGTGAGTGTTATCTTTCTTTACTAGTTGCTTATGTGAAAAGCTTCCTTTCTACATTTGATTTCCCTTCACAGCCCAATTCTATCTTCCTCTAGGAGGGAGATCAATTTGTAATTTGATTCTCAAGTTTTTCTTCACATTTTTCTATGTATTTCTTTTATTTTACATGGTTTTGAGACAACAAATTTATTATTCTTGACATTGGTTAAAACCTTTTGAGTTTCCATCCACTCCATTAGAATGGGAAAAAGAATTGAACAAATGATAAATCCTTTAGTGACAGTCTCGGGAAAAATGTATACAAATTCCAAATCCACGAGAAACTTTAGCATGAAACGCTTACTTCAAACTCTACCCAAGGTAAACACATATCTTAAATGATATACCGGTTTATGACAACATAGAGTGTATTCCCTAGCAGAGTCACCATTTTGTTGGCTCCTGATTTAATAGTTTTGGAAATAACCAAGAAACCAGACCAATACATCTAAGGTTAGCAAATTCCTATGATGGATGCACTTGACTGTAGTCTTGGGCCAACTATAAGGATAAATCCTTCTTCTTCTTCAGGCTCTGTTAGACCTAGGTGGGTGGACCTCAGACTCTTTATATGGTACCAGTGTAAAGGCATACAACTAAATTTGGAAAATAGATGAAATCCCTTAATCTTCTATGTTTATGCAAGCATTCATGGATGAAATAGATACTTAACAGTGCACATGAACCTGATAAACTAAGTGAGGGAATTTTTTTTAAATTTTTAAACACAAAAGAAAGATATTTGATTAAGATTTATATCTTAGCATAACCCAGGTATGCAACGATAGAGAACATGCATCCTTCAAGCTGGCCAGTCCCTTATCCATTGGGCATCAACTAAACCCTAACATGCAGATGGATACCTAAAGTATACTCATATATTTAGGCATTTGATCTATCTATTTGACTTGCAAATAGACATCAATCTTCATCACAACTCTCGTACTTATCAAAAAATCCTCCTGGTGTAACCTACAACCCTATTAGTATAAACAAGCATTTACTTGGCTCTTTGTTTGAACATCAAGTCTATTCTGACATACAACCTTAAGGGGTTGTAACTGAGTCTAAGCTCTTTGTTCTCAAACACAAAACATTATAGATAATAGAAGAAGGAGATGAGAATCAGAATGAAACTAAGAAAGGTGAACCTCTTGTTTTAATTTCATTGAAAAACAATACATCATTTGCATATCAAAACTCAGAAAATGCACAAAGAATGACTCTATAATATAACAAATGCTTCAAAAGGAATACAATATGCTGTTCATAACTAAAGAACACTAAGAAAATGGTATCACAACTATGAGAAAATCTCAAGAACTAGATTGGTCTCACAATCCACCTAAAATCTTCAAAGAATTGGAACTCTTACAATAAGTAGAAAAGGAAAATATATAGGAGAGAAGATATCTTAGGAAATGTAGTCTAGAATTGACTGTTGGAGTTGAGGAAAGCGAACTCCGAAGACGCCAAGATCACCTGCATGCGAACCTGTCAAAGAGAAGCCATAGAATGGGAGGAGCATGGAGCACGGGCAAAAACCCTAAACGGCCATGAGAGCCATCATAATGCAAACACAAGCAGAAATGTATTTACAATAAGAAATGATGTTGTTCAAAAAATTACAATGAGAGAGAGCCCGAATATAAAGAGCTCCAGGAAGCTTGTAGAACAAGCGAAGGAGGTAGAGGACAAAAATGACAACTCAGCACATATCCACAAAAAATGGAATATGCTAAAAAAGGAGAAAACTCCCGAGTTGTCAACAACTAACCACTACATGCATTAAATATGAAATATTAAATAAATGCATGACCTAAGTAAACTTAAGCAATAGAATAAATAATTAAATATTAATTATTTACTCTAGGTAGGGGTGACGTGGCAGGTCCACGTGGCAATGTACCACGTGGCGCCCATGCCACGTGTCACCCCCGCAGTGGCCTCTTCTCTTTCTATCATAGTTTTGGCGTTTTTGCTCTATGGTTGATATTTTCAGCGTTTTAGGCCCGAGGATCATTTTCCTGGCATGGTTTGCTTTCTTGTAGGCTGTACTTTCTTTTGGTTCAGCTCTTTTTCAGTTTTGATCATTGTAGCTATCTTTTTGAAGCACTTTTCTTTTTCGCACTGAGATAAATTATCACTTTTTCATTCTGGGAGTCATGAACGTTGTTTTGAGTCAGGTGTACTTGCACTATTTCATAAAGCACCATGGGGGGGATTATTTGTTTGCTGTTTTAGGCATTCTCCCTTTGTCAAGTGAGTGTCCCTTCCACGACATTAGCCCATGCAGAGTCAGTTAGACCGTGTCTTTATCGGTGTCTGTACTTCTTTTCCTCTCTCCTCATTCTTGGTTCGTTTGCAGAAGATTTTGGCTCACCTTCTCAGTTGCCTGTCATCACACCCCGTCTGCATTAAGGGGGGATTATGCTGTGTTCTAATGCATCCGTGGTTCGATGGTTCGATAGTATGAACTATGTATTCAGTGGTTGATCCTACATACAAGGCGATTGCAGTGGCTGGCTACCTATGCATTTCGGTGAGATGGATCATCTACCATATAGACATGCTCGGCTCGTGCCTTCTTCTTCCATGGAGGTTTCTTCAGATCAGCAATTTGGCAGATTTGCGGCTTCTTCATGCTTCAGTGATGCTACTTCTTCATGATCATTCCTTGTTCCTGTTTTAGGGGACATTTTCCCTAGTTGGAGACTTCTTCAGCTCTTCACTGGGTTCTTACCTCTTTTTAGGGGAGGTTTTTTCCCATGTGGTTTTCTCTCTTTCCCCGTTTACAGAGGTTGCATTTTTCTTGCATTGTACTTGGGTACCTAAAATGGCCTCGTTGCCGGGACCCATTATGCATTTCATCTTAGCTTTGTGAGCTTAAGGCATTTCCCTAAGTTGCACTTAAGGGGGGGTGTTAGAGTAAATAATTAATATTTAATTATTTATTCTAACATTGACATCTATTCCACTGAGAATGTCTTCAATTTAGAGTTGCTGAAACTAAACTTCCTCATCTACCTACAATTGAAAATTATAAATGATGCCAAATATCTAATATATCTCACCCATATAATCTACAAAATAGCTCATGGAGAAATATCAAGAAATCATCACAATTTGTACTGAGACTCCAAAAGTTTGATTTTGCATGTCACATCTGCTTTGCCATGAAAATCATCATTGTGCAGTTGCCAATTTTTTTTTTGCCTCAACCACCTCCAAAAACATTCAATTCATCCTTACAATTGTTGGAGAAGTGAAATTAGATGAAAATATATCTAAATCTGATTGCAATTTCATCTGCAACATTAAAATTGCACTCCTTCTCTGTATAATTCCTGTTGCAACTCTCTGAATCGCTGGATCAAATTTCTGTGCCCTAACTCTAAAATTTCTTTATGCTCTATTAATTTCCTACAATTCTATAGTTCAAATAATGGTAAGATCATAGATTATATTCAAGCATTGAAATCAAACGAATGAGCTCTGCACCATACTTAACTCTCAGTAACCGTTGCATCAAGTTGCATCAAAATTTCAAATCTCATCCATTGATTTTCACCACATTAGATGGCTCTAATTCAAAAAAGTAATAAGCTCTATGTCCTTAGGAGCAGGGCCATGTGTCACATTACCGCTTACCTACATTGATTATATTTCTTGCATCTTAAAATAGCGGGTAAGCGCCAGTCGTTGATCAGGAAAAGATCAACGACTACACAAATTTATAGTTGACTAAGGCCCAATCAACTGCATTGACCAATGGGAAAGCTCCATTTGAGTCTATGCCATCTAAAAATTTCCATGCAAGTGAGTCCCATATCACCTCTTGAGTGAATGAATATTTGATGTCATTTTTTCCATGTGTCAAGTTGGCACATCCCCACTTTATTTAAAAGCCTTGCATCTTTGTTTTGCAAAATTTCCCAAAACACTCGATCTACCACATGGCAACATCTTGTGCATTTGCCTTGAACTACTCCTTTCACACCACCTCATCACCAGTTGAGACCCATCACCACGTGGCACATGCCTGCATACCCATATTGCTTAACCGTTGAGAAAGTCCATATTGTGGGTAAGTGCGAACCCTAGATCTTATTCAAATCTACGATGATAAAAAATCTTCTATGACTGTATACTTAGTTAGCTAGACAGACCAATGAGGCACTTCCTTTGTATTCCAAATCAACTAACAAATTGCCACAGATAAAAAGTTCTTATTACCTTTTGAGAAAGGTGGGCCCATGATGTCACACTATGCCACGTGTTGCATTGGCGCTTCCCCACAAAGTATAACATTCATGCACTTTGTTATTGTGGGCATGCACTAGCCCTTCATTCTTGCAAGATTGATGATCAGAAATTATTTTGTGACACACTGAGGTTGGAATGTTAGGAAGGGCTACGTGTCATCATAGTGCATGCCTGCATCATTTAAAAACCCTGCATCCTCTTATTGTGGGAATGCGATGCCCGTTGATTTGATCAAGGTCAACAGTCACACAAAATCTGTGTTACATAGGACCTTCTCAATAAAATAATCAAGCTCGATGCAAAAAAATCATGATTAATAAAGGTTTAAACAATATTTTAATGAAATTATGCTTGCACAAGCCCAACCTTAGGTTAAAATGATATCCCTTAAAAATCATTTTTCTGAAAATTAATTTCGAAGATTTTCAAACTAGGGTAAAATAAGACATGGCACTAGGGTTTTTGAGAAATTCTCTTAAGAAAAACCTTGAGAATTAAATGGAATTTCAAAGACACAGAGACCAGGCTATGAACTAGGGAATTCTAAGGATTCTCAAAATATAAGGAACATAACCCTATTTTGCAAGATTTTAAGATTCATATGATTTTTCACTAAAATTTTTCATAATTTCTGCATTGTGAAAAATTAGACTAACACAACCCTATGATGATAAAATAAGCATTTTCATGACTCCTTGAATCATAAGGAAAACATATCAATACATACAACCTAAAATAGATTTCAACCAAGTTTTGTGCTCTTTGTTCACAAACCACAAAATATTACAAACAACACGAATATGAGACAAGAATAAGACTAAAGATAAACTTGTTGCTGCATTTTTATTTACTTCCTTTAAATAAATACAATAGGATGTATAAAAATGACTAATAAAATAGATAAATAAATTAGAACTATCTTTAAAACTTCATTAACTGCTATTTGTATGGAGAGAAATGCTGAAGAATGTGGAAATCTAGCTAAGAGCTTGCTCATAAAACTTGGGAACCAATCCTAGAAAATGAGAGAAGAAGAGAATAAAAAGATAGGAGGAATTCTCAGATCATACCTAATGTTTCCATTTGTCCACATGTAA
Organism: Cupressus sempervirens; assembly: GCA_028749045.1. Classification (NCBI taxonomy): domain Eukaryota; kingdom Viridiplantae; phylum Streptophyta; class Pinopsida; order Cupressales; family Cupressaceae; genus Cupressus; species Cupressus sempervirens. Next base: position 91,861,185 of record CM053792.1, read on the forward strand.
ACTGAAATAGCTAGCTAAACATATTCATTCATAGCATGAAAGAAAATAACATTCAACACATCTATGACACAAAATATTTGGTTACCCAAAAACCCTCCAATTAGAAGGTAAAACTGGGGTGGGGGTGACACCCACAAATCTTCACTATTGTAGTTGTAAAGTTTATCCAATGAAGGTTGTAATGTTTAATCATAAAGTATGATCTACCTTGTGAAAGGTCTACCCTATTAAAGGCTTACAAGATTGTTAGGTCTTACCCTGTTAAAGGATTTCAACACCTTGTTAGAAGTGTGTGTGATTAAAGGACTTAAACTTACAATGAAGTAAGCACCCTGCTAAAGGATTTAAAATAGCCTATTAGGACTACTCTGTTAAGAGATTCAACTGATTCATCTATTTTCTCAACAATGATCCTATAGTTACCACTCTGATGCTAGTTAACAAATCACCTCTTTGCATGTATCCTTGATCCTCTTTGATCAGATGTGTCACTTCTATCCTCTATTTTCCTCTAACTAATTTTACAATGTATAACTTAATTCACAACTCCTTAGTCACCATGAATACTCTATTTACACATGAAAACTTCTCTCTACACATACAATGTTTAGGGTTTTCCTTCCTTAAGAAGACCTAGGTGACTTAGGGTTAGGTATGAATCAATGATTGTGATTCACCCATTTTTCTACATAATCCATCCCTTTCACTAATTGGTTTCATGTACTCCATAGGGATCCTCAATATAGATTTGTTCTTATAATTTATAATTGCAAAATAATCCTTAAGTTAGCTCAAAAATGGTTTACATAAAAGTTCGTGCCATTACAAACAACTATGTCGAAAACTATTTTATTCAAATCTTGATGTCTTTGATGCTTGACATCCATTGTATCTTCAATGTTGTAATTTGGTCTTTGAATGACTCAACATCGATTGATTACTCGACATTTTAACAAATTGACATGAACTATTTTCTCAACACTTGAAGTGACTCAACACATATTGTATATCTTGCTCAACATATACTATCTGACAACTTATGCTCGATACATATTACTTGTTCAACATGAACTAAGCTCTATCTTGTAAGGGACTTAAGCTTATTGTCACTCATATGTCAAAACCAATATGATATTAACAAAAGATACCTAATCTGATACTAAGACAAGTGCTAGAACACCTGCCAAATGACTTTAGAGGCAAAATAATACTCTTCAAACTATTTTCCCCCAAATATGGAGCCAAAAAACTTCCATGTCTACTCTCTAATTTATTTTGAAGCTCAATGATGAAAAGCACTCATTTTACTAAGAATGCCCCAGATTTTACAAAACTTCCTATAACCTTTACCACATAATATTTGTACATATTCTTACTGCATATTTACAAATATCATCTTCTCCCATTTCCAATAGTATATTACACTCTATGTTTTGGATTAAAAATGGACTGTCTGGTATGCATTTGAAGAATCCAGGCCTATGACCATGAATATGCTTTTAAAAGTTGAAAATTTTAAAATTTTGATATGGTTTCAACTATAGAAGGTTCAAACTTATTGTCAAAATTTTTAACTTTTCAAATCTAGAATGAACTCTCACTTTTGGAAGTAAATTTTTTTATATTCTAATATTTTAAATTTCATTTTCATCATCTTTTATCTTAGTCAAACCTCCTATTAACCTCCAACTAGGTGTTATGTGTCATCATCTGATTGGTCATCCTTTGCACAATCACCATCACCTCGTTAGTCTACTAGGTACCCTACCACGTCACTACCACATGTCATCACTTGATTCATTGGAGTTGTTGGTGTTTTGAAATACTATAGTTTCAAATGACCCTGATGAGAACAAGATACATCTAGGGGGAGCTACTTCCCATCTTCAACATACCCTTTTAGACACCATGCCAACTATAAGGCTAGACCCTTCTTCTACTTCAAGCTCTGTGAAACCTAGGTGGGTGTACCTTAGATTCACTTATATGGTACCGGTGCTAAAACATACACTTGAATCTTGAAAAAGTAGATAAAGAACCTAAATCTTCTAATACTCATGTAGAGATCTCAGATATGAAATAGCTAATAACATGACCAAAGAAATTACTAAGCTAAGTGAGGGCATCACATTCTAGTTCTTCAACATTTAAAGGGAAAAACATTTGATTAATGATGTTGATTTCAACAAAACATAACATGAACAACATAATATTATGATCATGTAGCTGATTAGTGCCTTATCTATTGGGAAATCACACAAAACTCTAACACACATCCCTGAAAGTCATTGACATATCTAATATATTAGGACTTCCTGATCTATCTATTCATCTTGTGAATCAAATAGCTGCATCTTTTTGAACCTCATACTCGACCTATCCCTTCATGAGATCTGCAATCCTATGATGATGAATGAAGCATTTACATAACTCCTTGAGTCATAAGCCAAATAAATCAACACATACAAACAATAGATTGAAATTGAGTTCATACCCTTTGTCTACAAAACACAAAAGATCTCAAACAACATGAATGAGAGACAAAATATTAGAATGAAGGCTACTTGTTGCTGCATTTTCATTCATTTCTTTAAAATAAATACAATAAGATGCATGAAAATAAGATGTAAAATTTCCTAATAGATCAGAACTATCTATATGTTTATTTCTTGCTATTCATTACAAGATAAATTGCTAAAGAAAATGGTATCACAGTCCTGAAACATATCACAAATTGGAACCTATGGTCTCACATTGAAAATTTCCAACCCTTACAATGGATAAGAAAAAGAAAGATATAGAAGAAGAATGGAGTCCTGGATCTAATCTAGAAATGACATGTGTCCACTTGAATGTCCATTCTTTGGTATTGTTAAACCTCTCTCATCCTTCTACCCATGAGATCTAATTTGGTTTTCATCATTTTTTTGCAACAAACCTAAAATATCCCTTCCTCAATGATAAAAGCCCTTCTATTGATAAAATATCTAAAATGCATCATAAAATGTTGATGATACCTTGATTTAACTGACTAGGAGGTGATAAAACTTTCCCATAACTACCTTCATGCTACCTTTTATGTTCTTTCAGTTCATCATTTCACTGGAAATTAGATCTAAACTGCCTCAACTAAATTAGACCGAAAATTAGGTACCTGAGACAAATCCTTGCATAACTCAAACTAGTGACGTCCTGTGCAAAAAAAACTCAAGAAATGGAAAGTTCGTATTCTCTCAATTTTGGATATATATAATACTCCTATATTGGCCTGTCAGAAACTCCCATAATTGAACTTTGAAAATTAGGCTCCTTCTAGGCTTTGAAATTGCACTTGGTTCAAAATATTAAATATTTTTCAAAGTTTCAACTATAGGATAAATCAAAATTTATTTAGATCTGACCTTGCACATGATTTTTTGAGAGGAAATATTAAAAAATAATTTTTATTCATGTTTGAATTTTCCCTCCTTTTCTCCATCTAGGTCAAACCTAGTTGACTAGCCCTGCCACATGTCATGCCCTAATTCATTATATTCCTACACAGTCAACTAACACCCTCCATGTGTCACCATCTATTGGTTACCTATCCCACCATGTCATTGAGCCATGTCATCATGTGTCATGTCCCCTTTTCAAATAATTAAAAAATAATAATCTTTGCTAAGACAGGCAGGCCCAAGAAAGTGAAGTTTCGGAAAAAGGGAGTTAATCTTTGGAAACCGTTGAACTAATAAATGATAATTATTATTAAAATATGTTTCATTAACCTCTCTTGGACGTGAGTTACAGTTATGCCTTTTTTAAAGAGGTTTGGAGGCATTTTGGGGGGGATTCCAGAACTTGATTTTGCTCATTCTTTGTTATTCTTCAGAGGCTGCCAAACCTGTGGAGAAGGAGACCCAAGAACGGGAGTTTGCAGGTTTCCAGGGAGACCCAAGAACGGGAGTTTGCAGGTTTCTAGGAAGGCTAAGGACGGGAGTTTGAAGCCATTCCATGTGCATGCTCATACAGAGTTTGCCTTTGTGCTGAACAGTGCAGATTTGTGAGTTTCCGGGTGTATTTTTGTAAGAGTTTGGTGTTTCCGGTTGAGTATTTCATATCAGTTTTGGTTGCTGCTGTATTTTATACTTTAAGCTGTTAAAATAGAGCTGAATATATATATTGGGATGTGATTAAACTTCTGAGATAGATTATTAGTGTTCTTGTGGTGTTTCCGGGCATATTTTGTGCTATTTCGGGAGCTCGATGAGCATAGTTTTGGTCCTACATTTTCGAGCTGTTGTGTAAAGGCTATACGGATCTGGAAATGTCAATTTGTAGGCTGTTATGCTGCTGAAAGTTCTGTAAAAATTTCCATTTTCAGATTCATTAATAATTTGTGAAGTTGTGAAGCTTTTAGCACTATTTTCAACATACCCGATTTGGGGTTTCTTGAGGAATTTGGTGGATCTTTGGGATATTAGCTGTTTGATTTTAAAGATCTGATTAGAGGTTGGAAATATCATGAAAAATCAGAAAAGGGACATTTCATCATGCCACATCACTAACATGTCATCAGTCACTATGTCACTATCCTAGTAAGCATTTTTCCATATCATTGTGACATAATGACCTTGTGACATGTGTCATCTTAGTCCATGTCAGCACCTTGATTTGCATACCACATCTAAAGCATTTTCCACATGCCAAATTCTAAGTCATCCAACTCACTACCAATTGGCACCAACTCACTACCACGTGTCATCCTCTAGTTGGTCCACAGGTGCCTCATCACTGCTGATGCCATTGTCCTATCATCATGTCACCTTAGCTTGCCACATCACCACCACGTCACTTGGTCACCATGTCGCATGGTTATCTTCCTTGCATCTTTCCTTTGGAAACATGGTGATAACCATCCAATCTACCATGTTTCGCCATCCTATGCATTTGGTCTATCTCGATCTAGCTGTCTCCATGTGTTAGTTTGTTACCACGTCTTGACACTTGTCACTCTGTGATTGGTTGTTAGGTTCCACATCATTTTCTTCATTTTCATGTTCATTCAAAATTTTTAACTTCTCTCCATCTAGATGAGTGGGCCCCATGCACAAAGGCTTTGGCTTAAAAGCCTTTGTCTTTCAAGACATTATCATATGTAAGTGCTCTTGTATTTAAAAACATGAAAACCACCTAGCACAGGCAATGTGGGATAATGTTTTCTAACTATTTTTGTGCCTGCTCCCAATCTTTTCTTCCTTTTAGTTTAGGCTGAAGCAAAGTATTGAGGTCCCCATCTCTATATAGGTGAATTTAAAGGTTTTGAGTGCTAGTACATTGGACCAGGGCTAAATCCTAGCTTCATGAAGTTACAAAGGAAATACACTACTCCCATGGACATTATGTTTGGACTGCTTGTGATCACTTTACTTGGCTCAAGCAGTCAACATTTCTCTTGTTACACTTAAGCATTTCATATTTGCTTTATTGGAATAAGGCGATATTTGACTATGGAATACACTCCTTCCTAGCATGTCATGGAAGTCCAACAACAAACATTTTTATCCTATCATGGGCTTTTAGAAAAAATTTTGATCAATGCTATGGATGCCACTCCCATTTTTATTTAAAGGTTCTGCATTTCTCTACCTTTGTCGAGGAGGCCAATTCCTTTGAATGCAATCAAGAAACTTGGCACATGATGACTTTACAAAGCTCAATGATTTCAAGCTCATATTTTGGGCAGCTTTAATTTTTAGTGGTAGGGCCGCCTCTATATACTCTTGGCATGAGTAATGGCATCCATTCCTTTGCAAATGGGGGTGAGTGGGTCAAAAAGGAATAGCTAATGACCTCCATTTTAATGGGTTTCCAACTTTTTTTGCTTCATCTAGCATGTGAAGGGAGGAATCCTCAGTGGTAGATAAGCTTCTCCCTATATTCTTTAGAATAGTGCTTCCCACAGCTTGCTAATTGTCATTCTTTACAAACTGAACACCATGCTCATCCTCACTTGAAGTAGCTCCAACAACACTCCAGCCTTCATGTGGGTCACTTCAGGCAACGAGTAGCTAGTGCCCAACATTTCTTCTATCCATGCCTTTGTTTGGCTAAACAATTGCTCCTTACTATGAATGCTCTATTTTCCAATGTCTTATCTGCCATAATACTTTTGGTTATTATCTCTACCAACTCTATAATGACTATTTTGATCCTTAATACAACTTTTGTTATGATGACAAGATCTCAGTAGTGGTCTGGACTGACAATTTTGCTAATATCTTATTGATGATCTTGATTTTAGATAGTGATAGTGCACTTGTTTTATATGGTCGCTAGCTGGGAGGCCATTGAATTCTAGGTTGTTTATTGCTAAAACAAATTTGGCTTCATCTAGTTTGGAGTATTCTACATATGCCAATTGTTTTGAATCATCCATAATATATTTAGTAACATTTCCACAACAACCAAAGAGCTCTTTTAATTGTTCTAATGTTAGAAGCTGAACAAGATTGCTGATTTCAATAGTTCATGAAATAATGTCACTGTAATCTTTGTCTTTTTGTTTTGTATTAGCTCCTATTTAGCTTTTCATTAATGTACTGAATACATGATAATACCATGATCCTTTATCCCTTGTTACTTTATTCTTCTTTTTCAATTTTGAAAGATGTGTGCCCATATTAAAATCAATGATTGCAATCATCATAACCCTTTCATTTTAGAAAACTTTTAACCCCCAATATACCAATTTGATACCATTTAGTTGGGCCCCAAAGCCGGTCTAACTAATTTTTTTCTTGTTTCCAAACAACTGACATCTCAAATTGGCCCACTCATCTAAATCTAACTAAAAATAATCTACATCATTCGTTTAACTTTAAAAACTCATTTCACCTCTTTCTGTGACTTGCCAATTTTGTGTTAGGGGGCCCTTTGACTAGCTTTAAAAATTGACCAAAACATCTAATTAGGCTTTGAAAATAGATGCAATGATTCTTTGTTCTACATAATTTTACCAAATCAAATCTCCTCTCATGAAGAATTCTCAGTTGAAAGATATTAACCATCAAAATTGCCTTCTAAGAAGTGCTTGGAAGAAACCATGTCAGAAAACAGTAAAACACATTCTAATTTGGCTTCGAAAACTTGTTAAACTGACACTTGGGAGAACAAAAACTGGGGTATTGGTTCACTATCATGAAGTGAGTACAAATTTGTGATTAGGGATCATGAAAAATAACATGACGCATTCAATGAGCAGTCAAAGTAGGCTACTCAGCTTTGCAAATTGGGAACAAATGGCAGAAAAACATTTTTTGTAAAAGGAATGGACCTAGAAAAGCATGTAGACGGATTCATCAAGACTTGCAAACTAACACACTTAAAGAATTTTTAGAGTAGAACACAATGGTATAATCGAATCAATCTCACCTATCATGGATTTTGACTTATGACATCTCGAATAGGGGTACCAACCAATCTGCACTTTATGACATGAATAAAACTTTACAAATTGCATTTGGAATTGCATTCTAAAACTTATCAAATAGATTTTTTATAAGCTCAAAATTGAAACATAATAAGTATTTGACCTTTGGAATGCAACACAAAAGGAATTTTCTCATTTTGGTCAATTGGGTCAAAGTTATAACAAGTCAAATAGGGCCTCCCAGAATTCTGAGCAATTCACATTAGCATGACAACAATAAATTAACAACTTTGAGGGATTCAAAACCTAGACAAAACATATCAGAATGACTCAAAATATGAAACATAGGTTCTTTGGTATGGATACTAAACACTTGAAAAGTGGCAAGTCATGAAACACTACTGGGTGCGAGATATTCAATTACAAAAAAGGCCTCCTGTCGTTGTTTGCCACTAAGGTGAAAATGTAGATTTGGATATTGCTCAAAATGGAATTTCATGGAATGGCTTGGAATGGAAATTTATCTTCATGGGATGAGTGGATATATTGAATGCAAGGTGTTTGAAACATTAAACACCTCTTAAGCCTTGAACGGATAGTTGGGTACATGTGCATTAAAAAGCGCTTAAGGGCTTTTTTTTTATATGGTACTCAAAATTGAGGCTTCAATTTTGAGTCCCAACAAGAGCTATCATCATTGCCACCTAGGCCCACTGCTATGCGTCACCTTCTCATGAGTTTTGAGCCTTAACTCTTAACCACATCTTAACCTCAATGACTATGCGATTTAATACATTTCGCATCGTTGGGGCTTATATTCCTTAACCATGGTTAACCTCTTTGACCATCTGAAATAAGCCTTTTTGTAACTTCGGGGAGGTTTCATCTAACATGGCATTAGCTTCTCTGAATCAATGATGTAGTTAAATTTAGCCTTTTTGCACCATCACACGGTATTCTCCTAATTGCTCTATAATGACTGCGACAGTCTGATCTAGGCCCACCTTGGAATCAATGCCACATTGTGGCTGCTCATTCATTTACCTAAAGCCATATTGCTGACATAATCCACCTGTGCATGGGATACATTTTTTTTGTCTTCACTGACAGTTGGCCATTCGTCCATGGGTGGGCCCTCACACGAGCCTTTGGTTTCCAAAAGCCTTGTGTCTTTTTAGAGACTTAGTTATATAGTGCAAAGGTATTTAAACATTTGAAAATGCCTCTGCCCACTCAATGTGGGATAAAATATCCTTGGATTTCTTCTACAAACTAAACACTTTGCTCTATGTGTGCCCTTTACAAACACAATGATGATGCCTCTCTCATCTCAAATGATCAAAGGTGCCAATAAAGTTCTCACAAGCAATGTGCATTGAACACTTAGCTTGGACATCTATCTACAACCAATTGCTCCATTTATATTAGCTAGTTCAGATTGGCATGTCACTCAACATCACCTCATAGGAGAATTTCTAGAAACAGGGGAGTCCCTAACTTGGTAGGATCTTGGATTAGATCCTAGCCTAGGGGAGCCTTGGCTATTAATTTCTATCACATCTTAGAACCTATATACACATATACACTATAATCATTTGGGATTGGGCATTGATCCACCCATGGAAACCTCTCTGCTAGCTAACTCCATAACTCTGACTTGGTGGCTCCAGCCCAATCCACAAGCCGATGCATTGGAATTTTTTTGGCTATTCTAATCCAACATCATTTTCAAACTATTGAAGGTGTGCCTTGTCCCATTTACATGCTCTATCCTAGTAATGCTAATGACATCTCCTTCCCATTTACTTGCTCAACAAAATGTTAATTCATATACACTCACCATGGGCATACAAAAAATTGGTAGAGTAATGCCCTTTGAATTCAGAGCTCATGGAGGAAAAGGGGTTGCTTGCTTGTCCTCTATTAGTGCACATCTCTTAATGTTCCTATCTAGATTGTTGTACATGACTCCCCTAGTCTATATACAGAAGGTGGTTGAAGTAAAAACCACTCTTCTTTCTTTACTTCATCTCTAAGGAAGGTGATTGATCCTACACATTCTCATGTACTAAGAAAGGTGTGAAGGTTGCTAATATGCCACCAATGGTGCATTTCATTTAAGTATACCCACCCCTTCTTAGCTTCATGGGTTGGCATTTCCAATAGCCTAAACCAAAACTTTGATTCCTCTAAATAACTATTGCTCTAAGAAATTGAAAAACATTAGCCTCATCTCTATATTTTTGAATTTTCTTATTTCGTGGCACTCTCCATTTGTGTGCTTACATCTTGTGAGTATGTCAAGAAGAAAGCATATAATAATAATAACTCTTTCCTTTTCTTAAGGTTGAAATAGGGGTGAAAAATAATCTTTGATAGACTTCAAATTCATCTCACTACATTATAGCCCATAGCACCATGTTATGAGAAATGTTCTATACATCAAAATTTGCAAGGAAAGACATATCTTGGGACAATATTCATCAGATGTGAGTATGGGACCTTCAAAATGCATTAATAATTTACCAAATCCTTCATGGTGTCTAAGTTTTAGATTGATTACTTAATATCAAAGTAGTTCCCAATCAGGTTATACCAACTTGAAAAATATGCCCAAAACATATAGTGAATAGAATCATATTATGCCCTTAAAAACACCAAACCAAGAATTACCATTGCACTTAAGGGAAGACATAAACTATATCATATTAGTTTGATGGAAACAATCAAGTCCCAAAATGAGCTAGGCTTAAAAAAAATTGTAGTTCAAACACCTGATGCCTTAATTTGATCTCTTGATTTCATTTCATAGATTAGATTCAAATGAATCACTATTTGAACACTTAAAACTCATTTTTTACCCTTTTCCAATAACTATCCACCTTGTGTAGAGAGGTCCTTAGACTAGCCTTAAAAATTAATAGCAATACGTTATTGGGCTCTTATATTTGATATGTATGCTCTTTGGTCCACAAACTGTCACCTTGTTAGATTTCATGTCATGATGACATTAGGGTCAAAAGATATTGACCGTCAAAGTTTCCTTCTCTGAATTGCCTACAAAAAAACATGTCAGAAAACAAGAAAATGCATTTGGTTTTTGCTTTGAAAATAGGTCAAACTGACACTTAAGGGCACTAAAATTGGGACATTAGGTTACTATCATGAGTAGAGTATAAATCTGTGATTTGGGTTCATGATGAATAAATGGTCCTTACTTTGATTTGAGTAATCACTCTCATCATCTTCTTGACATGATGCTTCTTCATAACATACTGGATCAACAACTTTGTTTCCATCACTTGAGTTATAACTATCAAGCTCTTCATCCTTATAAAACTGAGATGGATGTCTTTCAATTTCATGATTAGTAACATTATCAACATAAGGAAAATCATCAATAGGAGAAGTAATAACTGAAATTACTTCTTGCATATGCAACTTATCAAGTGAATCAACTTTTTCATCTACTACTGTAATACTACAAACATATGCACTCTATTCAACTAGAATAGGACCAGCTCCTCTTCAAAACAAAGAAAATTAATCTTCACATGTTTTTAATTCTAAATTTTCAATAAGATTATTTACAACAATAGGGGTATCTATATGTCGATTCAAATTTGAACACCCAACATGACATTGGTTTCTCTTCTTGACTTAGCTAAAAAACCTTTCTAGAGATATGACTCTTGGTTGGTCCATATTTTATATTATTTTCAATCTCTATTGCTATAATGAATGCCTGATGCAAAGTATTGGGTTCTTTATCCCTCAATAGATAATTCATTTTTTCATCAAATGCATCAAGATAAACTTCTAAAAACACTTGATCATCCGGTCTACATTTTTTAGGAATTTCATTCAAGGCTCTTGCAAATTTGATATTAAGTTTAGTAATAAGTTCACCATTCCTAATTTGAATCTTCAAGAACTTCTCAAAAGAATTAGATATGCTTATTCTTTCCCCAAATCGCTCCATGAAGGCTAAATGTAATTCACTCCAAGATGAAATGGAACATGCTGGTAGAAAGGAAAACCAATCCCTAGCATCACCTTGCAAGGTTTGAACAAACAACTTCATATGCACGTCTTCATGAGCAATCTCAAAATCATCAATCAAGTCACTAAACATTTGAACATGATGACTAGCTGAATCTAAATGGTTTCCATTAAAATTAGGTAACTTTTTTCTAAGATCATATGATATGGTGTTTGGGAAACAATGAATGCCATCAAAGAGTAATGGAAAGTACCTCTTGGTAAAGATAGATCTATAATTTTTATCAATGGACTGCATACTAGGTGAAAACAAATTTTCCATTTTTTGCAAACTTATAACTCATTCACCAAGATTACTTTTTAGAATTTGTAACTTGTAGCAGATCTAAAAACTCTTCTACCAATTCAATCTCTAACATACTCTAACATGTAAACAGATTTTTTGAATCCATCTTTCATAGAGTATGCTGAGAATCATCATATAATTCTCCTATTTAGTGCTAAAAACATCACTTGATAGAGAAAATTTTGTAGAATTTAATTTCATGGAATAATAAATCTCATGACAGTGAAAAATAACTTAATATGCGATGCTTGCAAACCACTTCAATGTTGCAAACAAAAAAAGATTCAAGTTCTTATCTCAATTTAGTAACTCATACATAACATCCCACATAATCTTTGCAACAATTGCCAAGAACCTGAGATCATTTCTTCAAATCATCTTTCCAATTGTTATATCCTTCACAATACCTTCAACTTCACAATGCACTAGTACATAGATATAACATTGAGTCAGCACTCACTTAGTGAGAAAATATTTTCTCAACTTGCAAAATACAACAATCTGATCCAAAATTTATAGTAGGTATTTGAAACTTTATACAACAACCTTGGAATTTCACACTCCTGACAAAGTGAAAGAAACTTATATTCGTGACTCTTAAATTTATAGTGACACTTTGTGGTCAATTGCATTAAAATATAAGAACTCACAAGTGGTCTTAAAAATATCATTTATCACCAATCTTGAAAGTTACTGTTGTCAAGAATAAGGCATAATTGGGAGACATGAAACTTCAGCAAAGAAGTGGAAAACACCTTTCAACTTTGTTGCTGTAGAAAATTCTTCTTGTTGTATTAAATGTTTTTAGATTCTCAAGGTTTTTCTATCATACAAATTTTGAAAATATAGATTATACTAGGGATTCTAGTATTTTTAACAATGAATTGCTTTACATATTCCCCAACAGAGTCACTATTTTTGTTGGCTCCTAAATTAACAACTTTTCAATAACCTAATGATAGGAACAAATACATCTAGGGGTAGCTAATTCTCATCTACAACATATCCATTCAAACACCAGGGCCAACTATAATTCTATATTCCTTCTTTAGGCTCTACAAAACCTAGGTAGGTGAACCTATAGATTCTTTCATATGGTACTAATTTCAAAGCATACAACTGAATCTTATAAAGCAGATAATACCTTTAATCTTCTATTTCTTATGCAAACAATCATGGACATAAAATACCTAATAAAATGACTCATGAACTTGATAAACTAAGCGAGGGCAACTTTTTTAAGCTCTTCAAAAAAAAGGGAAAAGGATTTTGATTATAAGATTGATTTCAACATAACCAAGACATGAAAAACAAAACATATAGATCCTATAGCTAATTAGTGCCTTATCCATTGGGTAATTCCACAAATCACAAACATTCATGCTTGAAAATCATTAATACATCTCATATATCAAGACTTCTAGATATATCCATTCACCTTGTGAATTAGACATCTGCATCTTTTTTGAGTTTCATACTCAACCTACCCCTTCATGAAATCTACAACCTTGTGATGATAAAATAAGTATTTACATGAATCCTTGAATTAAAAGAAAAATATATCAACAAATACAACCTAAAACAAATTGCAACTAATTTTTTGTTAGAAATAGATAATACTAGGTGGGGGGGGGGGAGGGGGGGTGAATCAGTGTTCTACAAACTTTTTCCCACAACCAAATATTGTTAATTACTTTATAACATGAATATGAAATTAAACCAACAATGATAAATAATAAATATAGCCATGCACATAGAGAACTCATAACACCATTATTTGTTAACTAGGGAAACCCTGGCCAAGGGAAAACCCAAGTGGGGATGACACCCAATAGATGATTCACTAAACAATAGGATCTTGTTAAGGATATTGACCCTGTTAGGAGTCTATAAAGAACATATGTCTCAAGTCCCCATTAGGAGACTAGCCTTGTTGGAACCATCATTTTTGTTAGGAGTTGCTTCAACGCTGTTAGGAGTTGGTAGAACAAATACAATGTATGCAAGAATAGCCCACTACCTTAACATGCAATTATACAATTCAGTTCTTCATAGGAATAGATATACATACAATACTTTTCTCACTGCTATACTTCATACTTTCTAATCATATATTAGAATTCATATCACATAAGGCTCATAGATAGTTCTCACAATAATTTGCATGTCACACCTAATCCATGTGTATTCCACATAACTACGCAAGATAAGATCTTTACTTATACCTTGCACATTTACAAAACTCTGCACTATTGGCCTTCATGTCTTCACATGATTGACATAATATAAAATAACTTATAGAATAATGTCCACATAGTTAGTTAAACATAACGTAGTAATTATTTTGTTACCAAAATAATTCCTAAGGCTGTGTAATTTAATTCTCTACTAAGCTATGTTCTCCACTATTTGATACCCACATTGGTATTTTAATCATAACTTGTGCCATACTGATTGTACACTTTTGTACACTAGTATACATCATCATGATGCTGTCATGAAGCCACCATTAACTATGCATGAGCTAACTCTCAATGAGTCATCCATACTCTTAACATTTGTACTCTACGCTGCTACAAACTATCTAACACTTAGACAATTTTCTATCTCTAAATGCATAAATAAAATGTTGAATATATGTTGCCATAAATGACAACCATCAAGTCATCTATCTGACCACATTTTCAACAATCTCCCCCTTTGGCATTAATGACAACATTCAGGAAAACTAACTAAGTCCCAAAATGATTTCATACATAACAAAAACAAAATAAAAGTATCTACAAAAAATTTCCTTCAAAACATAACAATTTTATTCATGTTTTGATCGATCATTACATTCCTTATCACTCCTTTATATTGATACATAAGTACACTCCCCCATACATATACAATATTACTCCCCCTTACATATACTCCTTCTTAGTACTTACCCATACATTTTCCTTACATATTACTCTCACCCTTTGACATTAATGGCAAAGGTGACAAAAAATGTATCAAAAAACTTATTGCCTACCATTGATTAGCTCAATATTTTGGAAATGCAATTTGCGAAATCAATCTTTAGTCTATTAATGTCCTTCTTCTAGCTACTTGTGACTGTATCTGCTATACTAATGAGTGGGAAAAGTGAATAAGATGCCACTTCAACTGCACTTAAGTTAGTATAGGTAAATTTTTCATAGGAATTCTTCACTATAAGATATTGTTCCAATTGCCTCTGCAAAATTACAACTTTGGGTGACAAATACTTTCAAAGATTAGAGAATCTCCTAAATACCTTCTCCTTGTCAAACTCAATGCCTCTGATAGCATTGTGGATCTTCTCAATCTCATTTTAGTATCTTCATTTCTGACCTATGGTTGCTACAATCTTGTAATGAGTATCTAAAGCTCACTCAAATGGTCTTTGATCTTTACATCAAAATTTGATAAGTAATTGTAAGACATTGCACATTATCCATATAAATTCTTACCTTCATCAATACATTTTCTTAGTTCCTTGATGTTCCGTCAAGTTCCTTTAGATCATTGCATATATTGGTGCACACTATATTCAATATAGTTGAATCATGAGCAACTTGAGCTTACACTGAAGCTACTTCTACTAAAGTTTTGAATTCCTTATCAAAGGTATTCACCAACTCTTTGGCCTTTGTTTTTACATCTAAATTTTCTATAGTTGTGGAAACTATCTTCTGCATTCACTCCAAGACTTCAGCAAGAGTCTTCTCCTAAGACTTTACAAATTCGTTCTTTTCAAATAACTAGCTTAAGGTTCTCACAACCCTTTCTAGTCTTCATCATCAGATGGAATAGATATTGCTACTGATGTTTATGCTACTAATACTTTTGAAGTTATATTGGGGATAAGTGTAACTTCCTTTTTCTTCTCTTCCTCTACTTTATTCTTTTCATCCTCTTCTTTCTTCTTCTTCTCTTCTCCTCCTCCTCTTCTTTCTTCTTCTCTATTAGAAATAATAGTTCACCAAGATAATTGAGGGGGGAGTGGGGGGGTGGTGTGAAACAATTATCCAACAATTAATACATTTATCTTCTTTAAACAAGCTTAACCATTCAACCAAAATAAACAAAAACCATAATAAGATGCACATAGACAACTACACTAGATATGTTGACTAGGGAAACCCTTGATTAGAGGGAAAACCCCAGTGGGAATGATGCCCACAAGATGATGTACTAATATAAATATTCCTTGTTAGAGGATGGAACTTATTAGGAGTCTATTAAAACATTTAGTACATAGAGTCCCTATTAGGAGACTTTGAATCCCTATTAGGAAATTCCAACTTTGTTAGGAGTTGTAGTACAATGTATGCAAGAAGAGCCCACTGCCTAGATATGCAATTTCAACTATAAGAAGAGCTCACTACTCAAACATGCAATTTGCTATTATGTTCTTCTTTCCTTTGTTCTATCAATTGAACCAATCATTGTTAGACCTTGTAGAATAGGTCATGAACCTTGGATCCAAATATCAAAACTCAGATCACTTAGCAAAACCTTGGCAATGAATTTCTTTCACTTCTACAGTACTTTGCTTAACATCGCATTCTACTCTTACTATTGCTTCTGAATATCATCTACATCCATTCATATATATATCATGATAAAGAAAAATTTCCTTCCTTAATATTGAGTCCATAAAATAATTCCCTAAGCTAGCTGTTATACCTTCTCAATTAATCATTATAGGACCACATTAAGAATACATTACACTTAGTGATAACATTAATCTTCCATCTTGTGACTTGAATAAATTTCTGTACACATAATATTATGATGAGAAAACTTAGCCATGTCATCACCAACATGTCTTCTTCATGTCCTCAACCTCAATTCTTAGAATAACAACTCTGCTAAGAGATATAACAAGTTTATTAAAACATGCCTCTGTGAACTCTATCTCAAACCAAACATCACCAAAACTTATATAACTTCTTCCTGTGTGCTAAAATGTTGTCACACTTCTATGAATCATTACATGTAAGAAAACTCAAGAATGAGCCCTCACAAATTGATCCATAGCTCTCTACTCATAGAGTGCAAGGGTTTGCAATGAAGGCCCTTAGTTTGACCTATTTTTGTGCCCATGCAAGTACACCATGAGATGAGAGATTCAAAGAGGAAAAGCAAGAATGCTAGTCTCCATGATCTTCAAATATGCATGAAAATAAGATCTAATCTATGAAAGCAAAATCTAATCTATAAATGCAAGATCTAAGCTAAAAGCCCATGATGGGTGCAAGAGAGAAAAAGACAAGAAAATAGAAGTTCTCCACAAAAAGCTTTTGTATTCAAACTCTTTCAAAAATTGGTCTTCAAACCTGCAGCATAACGATAGCATAATCATGGGTGTCTAACATGAGGAGAGGGCTCTCCCTTATAAAGGAAATTATGGAGGTGAGAGGCTTCTCACAACCAATATGGGATAATAGAGCTTGATCCATGTGAGACAAAATTCCACCAATGAGAAAAGAGGAGTGGTTGAGAAGAAAGTGGTGATCTATGTGAGACAAGATTCCACCAATTAGAAAAGAGGAGTGGTTGAGGAGAAAGTGGAAAGATAAATCCCACTTAGATCACATTTTTAAGTGTAGAGAAATTAAATAAAAAGAATTCATTTTATTTCCTTTTTTCATCAAAAGAGATATTTAAGTGGGATTTTTATTTAATTAAAAGGGAGCAAGTTCTTTTTAATTAAATAGAAGATATTTAATTAAATTAAAAGAGAGGTTTTTCTCTTAATTAATTAAATGTGGATGAACTGTTTAATTAAAAGAGAGGTTTTCTTTTAATTAAATGGGGATTTTATTTTATTTAATTAAAAGAGAAGATTTTCTTTTAATTAAATAAGACTTGGAATAAAATGATCAATCTTAGAAATGAAATAAATCGAATTTGATCGAGGAAATTGATTTGAATTGATTTAATAAAATATTACAAACCATTGATTCAGAAAATTTGATAAATTGATAAATTGAATAATGGGGGCCCATAGTCTAGGCGACCATTTTTGGGTGCATACACTTCCAAACTTATCATTTCATCTTTCAACATTAACTACACATACTAGATACTTAAAAGTATCTCCCATAACCTTGGATAGTTAGAATACTCAATTAGCCATCCATATCAACTTGATCTTTCCACTGTTCTTCTGTTAGATACCACATAAAACTGTTATGTTGACATCAATGAAAAACTCACTCATGAATGTAACATATCATCATAGTAACATATCTATAATACTACCCCACAGGAATGCCCAATATTCATGCTTGCAAAAATCTCCCCCTTTGTCATTTATGGCAACATAGATGAAAAACATCCAGTTCCAAGAATACCAACAAAATACTGTTCATTTTTTCAAATCCTCTTCATCAATCATTCTCCCCTATTGATATAACTTGATGTTCTTTCTATCAAACTTTCATTCATGCTATACTTCTTTTGAACATACTGTACTCATGCTAAACTTCTCCTCATTATGTTTTTCCCATAATGCAATACTTCTCTCCCATTGACATTAATGTCAAATGTTTCAACAACCAACTTTATTGCATCAAACTTTGTAACAATTGATTCTTACTTAGCTCAAGTTTCCAAAGACACTGTTCAAAATGACATCCAACAAGAGTTCTAGATGACTTTGTCCATCTGAGATACTCCCCCATACAAGAAGTATCAGTATTCAATCTAGACAACAATTGTGCTTTGTTACACTGGACTGATGCACTCTTGCATCTTCTACTCTAATGTATGAAGGGGCATAACCCCAAGCATACCTTGGAAATACTCAAAAGTATCTTTGGGATGAGGCTTAGTGAATATCTAAAATCTTCTGTTTAGTGCTCACATATTCCAATCTAATTACCTTTTCTACAACTTTCTCTCTTAACATATTATACTAAAATAGAAATGTACTTAGTCTTCAAATGCAACACTAGATTCTTAGACATATTTATTGTGCTTGTGTTGTCACAATGTATGACAATAGGTTCACTAATTTCTATCCTTATATCTAAATATCCTTTTGACTACTACATAATATGCTTCTCTAGGATCAGCTTGGAATCTTGCAAAAATTCCAACTGCATTTTCTATATCTAGACTTGTGTGAGTTAGATATTGCAATCTTCCAATCATAGATCTATACTTCTACTCAACAATAGGTGTCTCATCCTTTATAGACAAATTGTGTCTAGTTATTGTAGGTATTCCAATGGGTTTGCATGTTTTTAAACCAAACCTTTTCAGTAAATCCTTCAAGTAGTTAGTTAAAGAAATAAAGATTCCTTCTTTATTCTATACAATTTAAAATCTTAGAAAATATTTCATTTCTCCTATCATACTCATCTCAAATTCTTTCTTCATCTCTTCTACATACTTCTTACTTTCTTCATCATTACTTCCAAATATGATATCATCAACAAATATTACCAAAATCATCAAACCATCATCAATTTCTTTCCAATATAGATTATTGTCTGCCATACCTTTGCTATATCCAAGCTTTGTCAAATGCTTGTCCAACCTCGCGTACTAGGTTCTTAGTGCTTGCAACAAGCCATATAATGCTTTCTTTAGTATTCATACTATGTCCTTTTCATCTGTTAAAGGACAACCCTCAAAGTGTTCAATGTACACTTCTTCTTCAAGTTCTCCATTTAGAAATGCTAAATTGACATCCATTTGATATACTTCGAATTTCTTCTGCACTACATAGGCTAAGAATAATCTTACTGCTTCTATTCTAGCCACTGGAGCATAGGTTTCTTCATAATCTATTCCTTCTTGTTGTGGGTAACCTTTACATACCAATCTTATTTTATTCCTTACAACTTCAACTTGCTCATTCATCTTGTTCCTACATACCAATTTGTTTCCTATCACATTCTTGTTTGTTGGTCTAGGGACCAATTCCCATGTCTCATTTTTTACTATCTAATCCAATTCTTCTTTATAGCTTGTTTCCAATAATCATCTTTGCATGCTTCATCTACATTCTTAGGTTCAACTTGAGAT
This sequence comes from Cupressus sempervirens, assembly GCA_028749045.1. Taxonomy (NCBI): domain Eukaryota; kingdom Viridiplantae; phylum Streptophyta; class Pinopsida; order Cupressales; family Cupressaceae; genus Cupressus; species Cupressus sempervirens. Next base: position 91,880,996 of record CM053792.1, read on the forward strand.
ATCAAGCATAGTTCTTCATTGACTTTTCTTCTTATCATCAAACCTTTGTCTTTGCTTCTGATGATCTAATCAAATGGGTGATTCTTTATCATATTCTTTTATGAAGTAGGAGTTGCTATCTCAACTCTTTGTTCTTTCCTTGACTCTCCTTCATTCTCAAAATCATTGCTAGTCTCAAGAAATACCTCATCATTCTTTGACTTAGTAACAACATCATCATTTGAATTGTAATCAACTATTCTCTTTTGTATCTTGAATTTCTCATCAATTATTACATTTACACTTTCCATAATAGTCTTAGTTCTCTAATTATAACATCTATAAGCCTTTCTTTTCAATGAATAACCAAAAAAAATACCTTCATCACTTCTAGCATCAAACATACCAATATTATCATTTCTTTTGGTATAACACTTACTCCCTAAAATTTTGAAATACTTAATTGTAGGTGACTGACCAAACCATAGTTCATAAGGGGTCTCATTTGTGTCTTTCTTGACTTCCACTTTGTTCATAGTGTAGACTGTTGTATTCAAAGATTCTATCCAAAATGTCTTGGATACATCATTCTTAGCTAACATAGCTCTTGCAACTTTTGTAACTGATTTGTTCCTTCTCTCTGCAATGCCATTTTGTTCAAGGGCTCTTGGAGCTGATAACTATCTTTTGATTCCATTTTCTTTACAAAACATGTTAAACTCATTTGAGGTAAATTATCATCCTCTATCTGATCTTAAACATTTAATCTTAACACTAGATTCATTCCCAACTCTATTCTTGAATATCTTAAAGTTATCAAAGGCCTCAGATTTCTCTTTAAGAAATGGAACCCAAATCATTCTAGAAAAGTTGCCAACTAGAATCATAAAATACCTTTCATGATAGAATCATTTAGTCTTTGTAGGACCATTGAAATTTGTGTGTACAATCTCCAATTTTTTTGTAGTAGTAAACTTCTTGCAAGGAAAAGAAGTTCTATTATGTTTTGCTAGCACACATTCCTTGCAAATTGTGTTAGTAGGCTATACACTATTTGGTAAATCTCTGACAACAAACATACTACTAGCCTTCACAATACTGTCAAAGTTTATATGAAAAAATATCTTATGCCATAACCAACCATCATCTACCTTTGCAACCAAACATGTCATTTTTGTGGGATTCAACTGAAATACATTACCTCTACATCTGGTTCCTATTCCAATTACCCATCCATCTTTATCTCTTATCATGCATGTTTTCTCTATGAACTGTAATGAATAACCTTTGTCTACTAGTTGTACAATATTCAAAGGATTATTTTTTAAACCATCAACAAAATATACACCCTTAGTGTCAATTTTACCATCAAGAGTTATAGATCCAATACCTTTAACTTGGCATACTGTATTGTTTCCAACTCTGACAATTCTTCCATCTTGACTTTTGAAGTCAACAAACTTATTCATATCACTAGTCATATGATGTGAACAACCACTGTCAATTATCCAATTATATTTCTTCTAAACCTATGACACCAAGGCTACTTTTTTTGGACTTTCTTCTTTAATTTACACAAATCCAATTTCATCATCACTAGCACTTAATGCTTGTTCATCAGAATCATTATCTTCATTTGCATACAAACACTCTCTATCTTTTCTAGGCTTGTAATTTCCTTTATACTTTTCTCTCTTTTAGGAAACTTAGATTCATAATGACCATATTCATCACAAGTCTAACATTTAAAGATTTTCTTAGCCCCTTTTTATCTTCTTACTAGAAGGGCTACTCCTTCAATCTTTTTGTCCTCCTCAGATCTATTGCTGCTAGCAAAATTCCCTCTAGCACTTGTGCTCCTTGAAAAATTAGGTCAAATATTCAAGGCACTGAAAGCTGTCTCTATTCTAGTTAATTCCTCAGACTGTCTAAGTTCATTCTCAAATACTTCAAGTCTTCCAATTAATGTCTCCTTTTGAAAATATTTTGTAAAAGATATCAACAACTATATCATTTGAATTGCTGACTTAAATGGTGGTGTTAGAGTCTTCAATATCTTCGATATAACTTCATCATCTTCTTTGGTTCCTCCTTGAGATCTAATACCTGTAGTAATTTCTAATATTCTCCTTTAGTTCCTCCTTGAGATCTAATACCTACAAGAAATTTTTGAAGAGAAAGGTGTATAGATTATATAGGGAAATCTGAAGTTGCTACACCATATGTAAGATAATGTGGATAGGCTAGTGGCTATTTTGAATCAAGATTTTGGTTTGATGGATGAAGTACATACATGGGGCAAAAATTTGCAAGCACTAATGTCAATCAAAGGATAAAGGTATTGGATGTTAATGGAGGTATATATAGTGGAGAAATTAGATAAAATTGATGACTAGATAGAGAAGATTGTGAATGGAAATAAAGTAATGGAAACATTACATGTAGAGGTTCACAAGCTTAAGGATCAAACCCAAGAGAAAATTTTGGAAGAAAAGAAACATTACAGTGATGCATGTTTAGATATTTTTCTAGGATGATGCAAGGGATTAATTGATAAAGGTAGAGGTAGTAGTTGAGTAATTTTGGAAGACTTTTGAAGAATCTTCTAATGATGATGACATCAAGCAAGCATTCAATATGAAAGAAACATTATTAGAGTTGGATGTAAAACTCAGAGATTTTACAAAGACTTGTATCGAGGTGGGAAACAATAGGCAAAAAGTGAAGGACAAGTATGAAGCCTTAGATTTTCCAAATGTAGCTCAAGTCACTAAGATCATTGAGAAATTCAAGGGAAAATATCAACCATGGCTCTGGTATAAAGGTGAACAAAACCCATAAGCCAGAATTTCAATTTTGAACCTTGGTAAATTTTTATTTGTTTGAACCTATTTTTGATGTGTGTAGGTGTACTATGTGCATAGCTATGCTAGGTGTGTAGGTGGACTAGGTGCATAGGTGTGCCAGGTGCATAGGTGCACTTTTCAGAGGTTTGTTGAAAGTTTTGAAGAATTGAGAGGTGCGTCAATAGTTAACTACTAGTTTTAAATTTAGAGCTTTCCATGCATTGAAAATGCATTCTCACAGCAACTTAACTCCTACAAACACCTAGTAAAGATGGAGCTTCTATTTTTGGAACTTCCAGACACTTTTACATCAACTAATGGCTTTCTTCTTCTTATTTTCTCATGCTTTCTTTGTTTTAAGTCATGTAAAGTCTCATGCATCCAATTAATGATGTAAATATGGATGGAGTCCTACTAAGCACTAGTTAGAGAGTTAATTTGTACATAGATAGATTTGTTTTATTAATTTAGAAGCATATGTTTGCATAAAGATATCTCTCACTCTCAACACAAATTGAGAAGAATATTTCTTATAAATTTGGGAATGTAATATGTATTGCAAGCCTCCATTATTTTGATGCAATAATATATGCTTTTGGTGCTCGCATATGGAGTGTAGTGATTCTTGCCTAATTGTGTTATATTTTGTGAATGTACGTTCATAGAATGTAATTGAACCAAATGTTTTATTGCATTGTTCTAGCTGTGTGATCTTTTAATTCTAGTATTTTCTATGGGTCTACAAATTTTATTGACATACTTAGTTTGAGAAGAGATCACCATATTGTTCCTACATAGCTTTTTGTCTCACATAAGTGCACTTTCTATTGACTTGCAATTTGATGAAAAGTGAAACATCTTACAGTTACTAAATTCCCATCGATGATTGCATTAGTGGAATTAAGGAAGTGTTGCTCTTATTTTCACTAGTTACCTACCAATCTTTTCAAAAGCTTAAGTCATAAACGTGTTATTTATGTGGCTTGCATCCATTAGGATTTTATTTTTCATGTTATTTTCTTAAACTTCTTTTTACCCTATCTTCATTATTTTCTTTACTAACCCCTTGGTTAGATTAGGAATTCATATAGTTGCATTGTTAGATTGCATTCATCATAAAATAAAACATAGAAAAAAAAATTTAATTAATTAAAAAATTTAAAAAAAATATATATATATATATTTCCTTTGTGTGTTTCATTCTTTTGAGATAGCAAGTAGATTCTATATCTTATTCGAATTGTTTAGAACCAACAAAGACCTCCTCATGAACATTCATAATTATCTTCAACTGGGTGGATTCTAGTAGGTTGCAATATCACCTAGAACCTTGGAGTTGATCCCAGATAGGCTATTCAAGAGAGGAGTTCAAAAGAATTACTATTGTTAAGCATCATGCAAAATGACAGCTCAATAGGGTTCTCTAACCTAGTAACTATCTTTTGATTCCATTTTCTTCACATAACATGTTAAACTCATTTGAGTTAAATTCTTCTCCTCTATCTAATCTTGAACATTTAATCTTCATACCAAATTCATTCTCAACTCTATTCTTGAATATCTTAAACTTATCAAATGCCTCAAATTTCTCTTTAAGAAATGCAACCCACATCATTTTGGAAAAGTCATCAACTAGAATCATAAATTTCCTTTCACCATAGAATTGTTTAATCTTTGTAGGACCACTGAGGTCTATGTGTACAATCTCTAATTTCACTATAGTAAACTTCTTTCAAGGAAAATAAGTTATGTTATGCTTTACTAGCACACATTCCTTACAAATTGTGTTAGTAGGCTTTACAATCTTAGAAAAATCTCTAATAGCAAACATACTACTAGTCTTCACAATACTGTCAAACTTTATATGACAAAATTTCTTATGCCATAACCAACTATCATCTACCTTTGCAACCAAACATGTCATTTCAGTGGGATTCAACTAAAATAAATTACCTCTAGATCTAGTTCTTGTTCTAATTACCTTTCCATCTTTATCTTTGATCATGCATGCTTTCTTTGTGAACTGTAACTAATAACCTTTGTCTACTAGTTTTCCAACAATCAAAATATTGTGCTTTAAACCATCAACAAAATATACATACAAAATGTTAGTTTTACCATCAAGAGTTATAGATCCAATACCTTTAACTTGGCATGTTGCATTGTTTCCAAATCTGACAATTCCTCTATCTTGACTTTTGAAGTCAACAAAATTGTTCATATCACTAGTCATATGATGTGAACAGCCACTATCAATTATCCAATTAGATTTATTCTTAACTTGTGACACCAAAGCTACTTTTTTTGGACTTTCTTCTTTCATTGCCACAAATTCAATTTCATCATCACTAGTACTTAATTCTTGTTCATTAGAATCATTATCTTCATTTGCATACAAACACTCTCTATCTTTTCTAGGCTTGTAATTTCGTTTATATATTTTCTCTCTTTTAGGATACTTAGATGCATAATGACCATATTCATCACAAGTCCAACATTTAAAGATTTTCTTACCTCCTTTTTCTCTTCTTACTAGAAGGGCTACTCCTTCAATCTTTCTATCTTCCTCAGATCTACTGCTGCTAGCAAAACCTCCTCTAGCACTTGTGCTCCTTGATAAATTAGGCCGAATATTCAAGGAAGTAAAAGCTGTGTCTATTCTGATCAATTCTCTAGATTGTCTAATTTCATTCTCAATTGCTTCAAGTCTTCCAAGAAATTTCTCTTTTATAAAATAATTGGTACAAGATATCAACAACTGTATCATCTAAACTACTAACTTAAATGGTGGTGTTAGAGTCTTCAATATCTTTCATATAACTTCATCATCTTCTTTGGTTCCTCCTTGAGCTCTAATACCTACAATAATTTCTGACATCCTACCTATAGATGTTCTTACAAATTCATCTTCCATCATTTTAGTATCTTGAAATGCATAAATCTAACTTTGTAACCTCAACTTCTTAGAATGTGCATCACCTTCAAAACTAGTTTCCAAAGCTTTTCAAATCAAATGTGAAGTAGCAAGTGATTTTACTTGATTGTACTAAATTTTAGGAAATGCAGTCAATATTGCTTCTTTAGTTGTCATGTCGTACATAAGAAGATCTCTTTCATCGTTGACACAATTTTCCAAATCCTTTTCAACAATGATTGTCTTCACTAATTTGGTCAAGATCCAATCTCCCACACCCATACACAAAAATGTGTCTTCATCTTTTCCTTCCAGCTATCATAATTTGTTCCATCAAACTTTGAACTATCTTTCCTAAATATTCTTTCTATGGATCTCCCAAAGTTTTTAAACTTTATCTTCAAGGACCTGATGCTCTAATACCAATTCTTAGAAACAATAGTCCACCGAGATAATGGAAGAGGGGGATGAATTAGTTATCCAATAATTAATACATTTATCTTCTTTAAACAAGCTTAACCATTCAACCAAAATGAATAGCAACCATAATAAGATGCACATAGATATTTACACTAGATATGTTGACTAAGAAAACCCTTGATTAGAGAGAAAACCCAGTGGGAATGATGCCCACAAGATGATATACTAATATAAATATTCCTTGTTAGAGGATAAACCCTATTAGGAGTCTATCAACATTTAGTACATAGAGTCCCTATTAGGAGACTTTGAATCCTTGTTAGGAGATTCAAACCCTATTAGGAGTTGTAGTACAATGTATGCAAGAAGAGCCCATTGCTCAAAGATGCAATTTCAACTACAAGAAGAGCTCACTCCTCAAACATGAAATTTACTGTTATGTTCATCTTTCTTTTGTTCTTTCAACAAAATCAATCATTTTCAAACCTTGTAGACTAGTTCATGAACGTCAGATTCAAATATCAAACCTTAGATCACTTAGCAAAACCTTGGCAATGAAGTTTCCTTCACTTCTGCATTGCTATGCTCAACATCACATTCTGCTCTTACTGTTACTTACAAATATCATCTACATCCATACATCTATATGGATAAAGGAAAATCTCCTTCCTTTATACCAAGTCCATAAAACAATTCCACGAGTTGGTTGTTAGACCTTCTCAATTAATCATTAATCATTATAGGACCACATTAAGAACACGTTACACTTAGTGATAACATTAATCTTCTGCCTTGCAATTTGAATAACTTTCTATACACACAATATTATGATGAGTGAACTTAAACACTTCATCACCAACATGTATTCTACATCCTCAACCTCAATTCTTAGAATAATAACTCTAGTAAGCAATATAACAAGTTTACCAAAACATGCCTATGTAGACTCTATCTTAGAACATACATCACCAAAACTTACATAACTTCTTCTAGACTTATCATTCATTCTTCTAATGTTAACTGCATATACCAGATACTAAAATATATCTCCCCAAAACTTGTATAGTTATAATACTCAACTAGCCATCCATACCAACTTGATCTTTCTATTTTTCTTCTGTCAGATACCACAGAAAATTGCTATGTTGACATCAAATAAAAACTTAGTCATGAATGTAACATATCATTATAGTAACATATCTACAATAATCCCACATAGGAATATCATCATCATTCATGCTTGCAACACAAAAAAACCCTCTCCAAGAGGAAAATCTCTCAACTTCAATGTTGAGCCTAACTAACCCCTTAACCCAATGCATCTCTTCCCTCCCAGGGGTGAGTGAAGCCTTCACACCCATTAACATTCAACACTAAAAAATAATAACAAGAAATAAATCCAAAGAAAGTAAATGCAACACTATCTACAATCACTCCAACACAATACAAAACCTAATTTCACCAACAACAATTTAACAAGATTTCAACACCATTATGCAAGTGCAAAAGAAGGTCATGGCATGGGAAAAAACCTTGGTCCAAGCTAATGGAAATGATAGTTGATGAAGAGTACCCTTCTCCTTCCAAAACCCTAGCTATATCTAACCCTTTAGTTTTTCAAAGTCACCCTAAAAAGTCTCTTTCGCTATCTCATTTTGACAAAAACATCAAGCCACTGTCCCTTACAAACTTGTCCATACCAAAACTTCTATTTTGACCAAGTGGAAAGATGGGGATGAACTCATGAGACAACTCAATTTTTGAATTGGTGGAAGAATGCATTGGTTAAGGGCCCCCCTAGTCTAGCTAAGCAATAAAATGGTCAAATTTAGGTCCCTAACATTTTATGTTAACATATGGGTAGCTTATTTTCACAAAATGGCCACTTGAGACCACATCTTGACCCTCTAAAATCCTTGTCAAGCTTGAATTCGAAATTCCCCTTGATGGTAATCCATCCTATCCTTTCTCCAAGTGGATTTGCTTAAATCTTTTGAAAGGCAATTAGTTCAAGGTAAAGTGTTGTCATGACCAAAACCCTAGGTGACATGTCATTAACACACAACTAATTACAAGTGTTAAGTGACACATTTAAAACACATTACATATCACGATGACATGTTTCTAATATATTTATGAGGTCAAACTTATCATACACAATGAACTTACATTGACAAAATAAACACATCACAATGAGGCTTTTGAATCTTCCAAAGATTTGAAATAAGTTTGGACCTTGTTTCCTTGATTAATTTCTATGGTTCAATTTCCTACACACTAAACTCGAGCATCAGTAGTCCAACAAAAATCATATAAAAATATATGTATATAGATGCATGAAAATTTTAATATTTCATAATTTACATAAATCAACATATTCACATTTCCATAATTAGCCCTTTTTCTAATCACTTTCATATAAAAAACATTCAAAACATTAAGATATCAAAATATGCATATCAACATTAATCTTTCCTTAACATGATCAAATTAATATTCTGACTCACATTGTACTCCATTTTCTATCATGGTGATGAAATGTTGAATCCATAACTATTAGATCATTAGGCACATGAATTAGGTCATAGTACATATTATAAGTAAATCCACCCAATGTAAACATCCTGATTAATATATTTTATTCAATTAAATGTGGTCATATTTCTAAGATTATCCTAGTATCATTATGAGATAATACATCATAATGCATATGTCTTTAAAATTACTTATGTCAAGTAACTATGTTGGTTATATAATCATGTCTACATAGGTTCAATATTAGTCATATTGCATCTTTTTTGTCAATATATTTTGTATCCTTATCTTAATTATCATCCCCCATAACATACCCACCTAATAAATTATCCTAATAGATCATAAAATATCATGAACCAATCGACGTAGTTTCTAAGTTATCACATCTCAAGCCTTTATTTTGTAGGGTCTTATCTTACCAACCTAATAAAATTTCAAATATGATGCTTAGCACAACAATTACTAAAATCTATATCAATCTTAATAAGATCATGGGTTCATTTTTGATAAGGGATATGTCAATCATGACATACTTAGATCCTAAAACATTCTTACCATTTTTCTATCATAAGGCATATGGTAACAGTATATAATTCATATTCTATACCCAATATATAAACACATGACATCTCATACCCTTACTCTATTGAAATAATTTAGAATAACTGAGAGGTGGGGGTAGATCGGTTATCCAAGGTCCAGATGTATAAATAAAACTTTTCACAACTTATTAAACCCATAAAATATTTATCTTCATGCATGCATCCATAAGATTATGCAATCACTTAAAACTTGTAGGTTACTATTAAATCAACTTGCAAAAATGTAAACATGAAACATAAAAAATTCATCAACACAGTTGACATAATGATTTATGTGGAAACCTAATTTGGGAAAATCCACCAGTAATATGCTACTCTTTTTCACTCTTTTGAAATGAAGCCCTATGAAAGGCCAACCCTAGTAAAGGTTACAATACACACTATTAAATGTGACCCTGTTAAAGGATTTCAATCACCCTATTAGGAGTGAGCCTTGTTAGAGGACTTTAGACCATTCACTTGGAATGTCACCCAGTTAGAGGATTTACAAATGACTATTAAGTCAAACTTAATCCAAAGGATTTACCCTAGACTGATACAATTATTAAAGAGTAACAGTAAGGCTTGATCTAATAACAACTTATAACCCCATTTGTAGATTACAGATCTCTATTTAAGTCCTCTATTCTTCTTGGCCTTCACTCATTTAAGCTCTGATAGCTTGTTCACCCTTCAAGAATTCATATCCTTAAGCCTTCTTACTTAACATGACATTGTAGACTCTTCTCTTAGGTCACTTGATGAAGCAAAACCCTTGATTCCTTTTCTTCCTTAGGTTCTTGCACATGACAACCTTTGCTTTTGACTAGCCATTCCTATAAATAGGAAATTTAAATTTGCCGCTCATTCTCCATCATCCAATTTAGGGTTAGGATAGATTAGGTAGGATACAATAAATCTATCTCACATTCTATATCTTTACTAGAAACTTCTCCTTGAATCCTCTTTGAATTCACCTAAAAATGGTTTATGTTAAATTCTATGCCTCCAACTCATCAACATTATCTTCCACGTAGTTCACATAATCCAAGAAAACAAACTTGTTAGCTCAGATCCATCGAATTCATGATCTTTCAAATAATACAGTCACTCAACATTATCTTGCTTCTGATGCTTAGCACATACAGTGTTGCTTGACATCCTCTATAAAATCGTTCAACACAAACTAAAGTCTACTATGCTTGGCATTAACTAAACTTTACTCAACATCCACTGTTCTACTTAGTGTACACTAGAATAAACATTTACTTAGCTCCAATTGATTTTTTTTTCTCTACTTCAACTGACTTTGCTTGACACTTACTATCCACTCGGTCAAGCTTAGTAGAAAAACTTTGTGCAACTTATTCTTCTAAAGTTTCTTAGTGTAACTAGCCTTTGTAACATTAAGTATATTATCAATACATCATGTCACCACTATCTTAACTGATTCATGTACTTCTTTACATAAGCATAACTCAACCTTTCCTCTAGGTTCTCTTGTTATATCTTTTGATCAAATCCTCTTCATCAATCAAATAAGTGATAGTACTTAAATCATATAAGTAGTTGTCTTACCAAAAAAAAAAGGTTTGACATCAGTGACAAAACAATGATTGAAACATATGATCATACTTGTATGTTCTCAACAATCTCCCTTAAACAATCTCCCTCTTTTATTATTTTTAATCTATTCTCAACAATCTCCATCTTTGGTATTGATGTCAAACCAAACTAATCAACCAAACTAGCTAGGTTAAAATAGTAAGACAATATGAAAAAGAAAATGATTCCTTGTATTGAAATCACTCCCTCTATCAACAATTTCCATCTTTTGAATAGGTTACAAAACTCTTCCTTATAACTCCCTCATAATTACTTCTTGTATCTCCCTCTTACTAGGTAGATGTTAGGATTTCTCTATCTTTGTTCTCTTGGTCAGCAACTATCTCCCTCTAAGATTAGTTTTATTTCATTGTATTTCTCCCTCTGATCAGTAAATCTCTCCCTTTGATCAATAAATGATCATTCTTATATTTCTCCCTTTGATCAGTAAATCTCTCCCTCTTTGATAAAAATGCCAAAGACTTATCATTTTAACATGTAGATATAGGCTTCTTTAGTTCCTTTAATTTCTCCCTCTATCACCTTACTTGTGATTGATTTGTAGGTTTAGCTGTTTGATTACTTTAGGCAATTCCTAAAATAAGATCCTCTGTATCAGTGTGTAACATATGAACATCGACTTGTTTGATGTAGGGTACTCCTCTTATTACTTAGATAGCCTTTGATAGGGGTATCACCCATAGTTTACCTCTTAGATACTCATGAGTATCCTTAGGTAATCCTTTTGTGAAGATATCAATGATTTTCTCTTTAGTGTTAACATATTCCATCTTCACCTCTTTATCTTAAACTGATTCTCTCAAGTAATGATACTTGATTGCAATGTGCTTAGTCTTTGTGTGCATCACATGATTCTTTGATATATTGATAACACTTGTATTATCATAATAAAGTATTGCTGGTTTTGTGATCTCTTCCTTCATACCTTTGAGTAACTATTCGATCCATATACTATTTGTACAATTTACAATAGTAGCAACATATTCAGCTTCAACAGTAGATTGTGAGGTGTAGTTTTGTTTCCTAGCCTCTTGCCTAAGAAAAATGCTCCTCCATGGGTGTTTTTTCTATCATCAATTTTTCTAGCCCAATCAACATCAATGTAGGCTCTTAATTCAGATTTCTCATTTTTCTTATAGTGTAGACCATACTCCTCTATTCCTTTCAAATATCACATTATTCTCTTTGTATCCATCAAGTGATTCTCCCTAGGATTAGAAAAGAATCTTGCAACTATCCCTATAGATAATGCAATGTTAGGTATGTTATGTACTACATATTGTAATTTTCTAATCATAGACCTATACAATGTTTGATTTACATCAGTTGAATCATCATTCTTTGACAACTTGTGTCCTATCACTATAGGTGTACTTACTAGTTTGGAATCCTCCAATTCAAAAGCTTTTAGTATTTCCTTGACATACTTTGATTGAGTGATGTATATACCATATTTCAACTGATATACTTGCAAACCTACAAAGAATTTGATCTCTCCAAACATAAACATCTCAAATTCTTGCTTCATTTCATTTGCAAAATCCTTACATAAAGCATCTTGTCCTCCAAATATGATATCATCAACAAAAATTTTAGATAACAAAATACCTTTACCTTTCTCTATCTTCATGTATAGATTGTTTTTATCATTAGTCCTCTCAAATCCAATATTCACAAGATAATTGTGAAGTCTTTCATACCATGCTCTATGTACTTGTTTCAAACCATATAGAGCTTTGTGTAATCTACATACCATGTTCTTATTGTTAACATAAAAAAATCCTTATGGCTACTTTATATAAACATCTTCCTCTAATATGCCATTCAAAAATGCAAATTTAACATCCATTTGATAAAATTTGAAACCTTTATATGTAGAATAAGTAAGTAATGTTCTTATTCTTTCCAATTTGGTAACAAGAGAAAATGTTTCTCCATAGTCAATTCCTTCCTCTTATGCATATCCTTTGCAGACTAATCTTGCCTTGTTCTTTGTGACTTCACCATTTTCATTTAGCTTATTTCTGAATACCCATTTGGTGCCAATCACATTTTTGTCTTCTAGTCTAGGAACGAGAGTCCATGTTTTGTTTTTCTCAATTTGTTCAATCTCTTGTTCCATGGCTTTACTCTAGTCCACATCTTCTAAAGCATCTCTCACTAATTTGGGTTCCTTCATGCTCAACAAACATATATAATTTCTCAATCTATTTCTTTTCATTGGTCTTGCATCTTTGTCTCCAATAATTCATGTAGCAGGATGATGTCTTTTGACATATTTGGATAATCTTGGTTCAGCTCTAGTTTCTTCATTTTGTCTTTAAGCTTTAGAGTCATTGTGAACATCTCTGTCAAGTAGTTTAGCATCTCTTTCATGTACACTAGTCTCAAAATCAAAATGTTCATCAAATTCATTCTATAACTTAGCATCTAAATGTAGCTTAGTTTTTGAATACAACTTGACATTCATAGTATGTGACTCGGTAGTCACTGAAACTTGCTATTGGTTTTTAGCTTGATTTGCAACATCTTCTTTAGTAGGCATATCTTCATAAAAGTATACAATGATTTGTATTCTTCTAGTTCTTTCATAATTTCAGCCTCATGTACCTCTATATATTAATCAAAATTTACATTCACACTTTCCACAACTTTGTTAGTATTAGTATTTAAACACTTATAAGCTTTACTTCTTGTAGAACATCCTAGGAATATACCTTCTTCACTTTTTGCATCTAGTTTACCATTCCTAAAGTATTTAAGAATGTAACACTTGCTTCCAAATATCTTAAAGTGTTTTACATTGAGTGAATATCCATACCATATTTTAAAAGGTGTTGAATAAGCACCTTTCTTGACTTGTACATGGTTCAAGGTATAGACAACTATACTTACAACTTCTCTCCAGTATTTCAAAGTAACATTTTTCTCCATCATGAGTGTTCTAGTGAAATCCATTATAAACCTGCTACTTCTTTCAACTTTTCCATTTTGTGAAGGGGTTCTTGGTGCAAATGTCTGTCTTTTAATTCCTCTATCATTACAGAACATCTCAAACTCATTTGATATGAATTCTCCTCCCCTGTTAGTTCTTAAACACTTTAGACTTTTACCCGTTTCCTTCTCAACTCTTGCTAAGTACCACTTAAACATTTGGAAAGCATCAAATTTCTATTTTAGAAACATAACTATCATCATTCTAGAATAGTCACCAACAAACAACATAATGTACTTATCTCCTTTGTATCTTTGCACATCAATTGATCCACACAAGTCAGTATGAAAAATCTCTAGTATACCTTTAGAGGTATAAGTTTTACTCTTAAAACTTGACTTTATCATTTTTCTTAACTATCATTGTTTGTACATTACATTATCAGGCTTCTTCAACTTAGGAAAACCTCTATCTTTTTTCATGTTATTGATACTAACCAGGTTATCAAAATTGAAATGACTAAATCTTTTGTGCCATAGCCACACATCATCAAATTTTACAACTAGACAAGTAACATCATCTATGTCAAGATATAATAGATTACTCCTAGTTTGATCACCCTTTCCAATCAATTTTCTATTTGTGTCATATATCTTAGTAATCTTATTTTCAAAATCAACCTTACATCTCAAATTTTTTAGTTGTGACACACTCAACAAATTATAGCTAATTCCTTCAACATAGTAAGCATTTTAACATAAAATCTTATCTATGAGTTTGATAGAACCTTTTCTTTTTATCAAACATGGTGCATCATTACCAAATCTTACACTATTTCCATGATAATAATTTAGGGTAATGAACTTAATTTTGTCTCTAGTCATGTGATATGAACACCCACTATCAATGATCCATCTATCATTCTTTTTCACACAAGTCACAAGTGCAATTGCCTCATCTTCATTAGATTCATCCTTCATTGCAACATACACCACTTCATCATCATGTTCATTAGGTTCATCATTTTTTCTCTCTTCAGCAATATAGCATGAATTTTTGTCTTTGTCTTTGTCTTTGTAGTTCTTGTTGTCTTCATCTCTCCTACTTTTGTACTTGTCACCACCTTTGTAGTTCTTCTTCTCTAGACATCTAGTAGCAATATGAACAAATTCATTGCAATTGAAACAAATGATAGGTAACTTACCTTTGAACTTTCCTTTACCTTTGTGGAATCTTCTTGCTAGTAGTGCTTCAAGTTGTTCTACATCCTCCTCATCTATATCATTGTCATTAGAGACATATTTTTTCTTTTTCTTCAATTTTCTCTTTTTCATCTCATTAGGTTCCTCCAATGATACCTTAGCTTTGAAATCATATTCAATATTTTCAAGTTTGTAATTATCAAAGTTAGATAGCTCAAAAGCAGTGAGTCTACCTACCAAAACTTCAAGTGATAGTTTATTCCCTACTATGCATCTTAGTTCTTGAATTACAGAAGCTGTAATAGCATATATAGGCAACAATGTCCTCTAAACTTTGCTTAGTATAGTATCATCATCTATATTACCAGTAGCTCCTCTTATTGCATTAGCAACTTCTTTTATCCTAGCAACATATTGAGCAATGTTTTCACCTTCTTCCATTCTCGTATCATCAAACTTACCTCTAAGACTTTCAACTTTGGCTCTTAGAACATTTGCATCTCCTCCATAGATATTGGTTAGGGCATCCCACATTTTCTTTGCACTATCAAGACCTTTGATATCATCAAATTCAACATAGCTTAGGGCAGAGCAATCTCCAACATTGCTTGGTTATGTTCTTTCTTCTTTTCCATATCCTCAGTAGTTGGGGCACCAACAGGGTCAACATGCTTAGTGAAAATGATATATTTTGCATGATCTCAAAGTCCTCTAAGGTGTAGCTTCATCAAAATTTTCCATGAAGTAAAGTTATCTCTATTTAGCTTGGGTATTTCTCTTTTTAACATCTTGATCTTTGTGCTTCTAGTACCTTCAAACTAGTCCTCTTAAGTAGATAGCTTTGGTACCAATTATTGGAATAATTTAGAATAACTGAGAGGGGGGGGGGTGTGGGAATTAGTTATCCAAGGTTTAGATATAGATATTAAACTTTTCACAACTTAGTGAACCCATAAACCATTTATCTTCATGCATGCATCCATAAGATTATGCAATCACTTAAAACTTGTAGGTTACTGTTAAATCAACTTGCAAAAATGTAAATATGAAACATAACAGATTCATCAACACACTTGACACAATGATTTACATGGAAACTCAATTTGGGAAAAATCACCAGTAACATGCTACTCTTTTTCACTCTTCTGAAGTGATGCCTTGTGAAAGGCCAACTTTGTTAAAGGTTACAATACACATTGTTAAATTAGACACTATTAAAGGATTTAAGTCACACTATTAGAGTGAGCCTTGTTAGAGGAATTTAGACCATTCACTTGGAATGTCACCCAGTTAAAGGATTTACAATTGACTGTTAGGTCAACCTTAATCCAAAGGATTTACCCTAGACTGATACAATTATTAGAGAGTAATAGTAAGGCTTGATCTAATAACAACTTAAAACTCTATTTGCACATTAAAAACATTTGTTTTAGTCCTCCATTCTACTTGGCATTCACTCATTGTAGCTCTAATAGCTTATTCACTCTTCAAGCATTTATATCCTTAAGCCCTCTTACTTAACATACCATTGCAGATTCTTCTCTTAGGTCACTTGATGAAGCAAAACCCTTGACTCCTTGTCTTCCTTAGGTTCTCACACATGAAAACCTTTTCTTTTGACCAAGTATTCCTATAAATAGGAAATTAAGATTTTTTTGCCACTCATTCTCCATTTTCCAATTTAAGGTTAGGCCATATTAAGTAGGATACAATGAATCTATCCCACATTCCACATCTTTTCTAGAAACTTCTCCTTGAATCTTTTTTGAATTTGCTTAAAAATGGTTTACCTTAAATTATGTGCCTCCACCTCATATATTTTATCTTCCACCTGGCTCACATAATCCAAGAAAACAAACTAGTAAGCTCAGATCCATCGAATTCATAATCTTTCAAATAATGTATTCACTTGACATTATCTTGCTTCTGATGCTTGACACATACTACATTGCATGACATCCTCTATAAAATCATTCAGCATGAACTAAAGCTTACTCATGCTCAACATCAACTAAAATTTACTCAGCATCCACTATTCTACTTGGCATACACTAGAATAAGCATTTACTTGGCTCCAATTAATTGTCTACTCAACTTGCACTGACTTTTCTTTGCACCTACTTTACACTCTGTCAAGCTTGGTAGACAAACTTGGTGTAACTTTTTCTTCTAAATTTTCTTAGTTTATTTAGCCTTTGTAACCTTAAGTAGATTATCAATACATCATGTGATCACTATCTTAACTCATTCTTGTACTTCTTTACATAAGCATAACTCAACCTATCCTCTAGGTTCTCTTGTTCAATCTTTTGATCAAATCATCTTCATCAATCAAATAAGTGATAGTACTTAAATCATATAAGCAGTTGTTGTGCTAACAAATAGTAGGTTTGACATCAGTGACCAAACAATGATTGAAACATATTTATCATACTTGTATGTTCTCAACAATCTCCCTCTTTTATTGTTTTCAATCTATTCTCAACATACTCTTCCTAGCTCTAATCATATTTGTGTTATTAGGATTTATAATAGACTACTAGATATATCGCCTTACATACCTAATGTTACTATAGAGGAAGTGTTGGTGTAAATATGTATTTACTATTTACACTTACTTAAGTTTACTTAGGTTAATGCATTATTTTATTAGTTTAGATTATTTTATTATTTATTTTGTGAGATGCTTAGGAGTTTGCACACCTTTATGAGTTGTCATGTTTACAACATAGAAGTATGCAAATCTAATTTAGCACATGGTGTCTACAACACTAGAGTTTGCATTATTCACTAAGTTGTCATGTAGACAACACAGTTATTCACACTCCCTTTTTAGCATATGTTGTCTATAACATAAATTTGCGCATTACACCCTTGCAGACTTGTCCTCTCATCATCGCACTTACTTTCATGCTTAATGGAGGATAACCCATATCTGGTGGACATGTACCTGGTTGTATGACTTATCATGATGTTGATTCCTAGGCATTCTAGATGCATCTCAAAGGCCTTTATATATAGGCACTCCTAGTGTACTTTCATGCATATTGAATTGAATATATATCAATATTTTGATCATACTCTTACTGGTCTACAATTGTGCTTGTATTTTGAGTTCTTAGTTCTTGCATGAATTTTTTCCTAAAGAAAATTCTTACATGGTACCAGAGCTTGGAGATTTTCTCTTCACATAGCCATTCGAGACCATTTTTGCTTCAACACCTCGGCACAAATCTAAAGTATCGTTGTCATTGGGAGTGTCTAGAACTAGAATAAACCTCGCCATTGCATCTAGAATGTCGATTCAGTGCAAATCAGCTATAAATTTGCCTACCCTAGGCCAAGGTCAATCGTAAGGCATTTTTTTTGTGCAAATTGGCACTTGGAGGTCCTAATTTGCATCTTGGGTATGGTCATTTTGTAGATCTAATTAGCTATTTTCTGGATTTGTAATTTTTCTATTTCTTTGATTTTTTGAAGTTTGCATTTTTCAAAAAAAATTTGTCCATTCGAGCTCACAGAGAATTTTTTTTGCAAAACCAAGTAGTGAAATCCTGGCCCTACAATTTATTGGGAGGAATATTCTATTAGTAGTGGAATTAATTAGTGGGCCTCAGCATAATCTGGCATCAATAATCTATTGGTGGTTGTATTAAATCTGGCTATACCACATAATCCAACTGAGCTCACCACACAATCAATGGCCAACTCTTCTAAGCCGTTGGGCTTCTTTGTATTAAGCCCATGACCCTTTCTTTTTAATTTCTATCATAGTTGAAATCCCCACCAATGTGGGATTTTCAATAGAAGTTTGACACTTGCAAATTATTCTCCAGCATTGTAAAATAGTTGTTGGCCACCACAAAAAAAATCCTAGCTGCTCCCTCCAATCTCTGGCAATGTTATCAGATTACGACCACTGTTAATCCTAATCCAAAGAATGCAAAAAAGTTCCAAACCATTGCAATAGAGACACATGGTGCCCCCCCTCATCCTTGTGCCTCACCACATAGTGATGCCCATAGGTGCCACACATCCTAGTCTGGAGTCAGCCAACTACAAGCCATGTGACACTAGTGGCTTCTTGACATGTGGCCCAGTCGAGTCAGTGGACAGCCATGCAGGATCCAATTAAGTAAACTAGTTAGCTCACACTTGGACCTACACATCACCACCCACATTAGCAAGTTGTCAACCACCTTAGCCACTATATGGGTTGACCAATTTGACCATATGACCACCATGTAGTATTCTATATTGCACATGTGCCAAAAATCTGTATAGCTAACTCAACAACTGTATTGCCACATCACCAGAAAAACTACTTTTTTGCTGACGTTAGTTAGACATGGTGTTAAATTTTATGGTCATATGATTGTCAAAACTAAGCAATTTATAACTGCTATGACGGATGTTTGACTATCAAATTTAAGCTCACAATTTTTTTCCCAGACCCCTCTTTAGATTTAGTTTTGATTTGGCAGCCTAACTTTCTAAAGCCATAACTTGGTCATTTGGACTCCAATTCAGGTTTAATTTTTATTTTATTTTTGGTGCAAGGGTTTTTTAGAAATTGAATTTTTTGGTGACTGTTCTTATTCAATCCTTTATTTTACAACTTCAAACGCTCTATACGGGCTCATCTGTACACTTTTTTAGGTTCCATTTTTTTTAAAGTGCGTTATTTTTTGTCTACTTTCTAGATCTATAGTTAGATTCTAGGGTTGTGTGGACAAAAATCTCACTTTTAGGATTAGGGTTTTTTCTATATTGTAATACTTTGATTAGTTTTCAAAATTGTTGTACATCTGAGCTATAGTGCTCAGTGATAGATTTGGGCCTCATAAGGAAGTTTTAAAAAGAAAAATTAGAAGTCCACTTTGTTCATTTTGACAAGTGACCTATTGTACACACACTACATATAAAATGCCAAAAATATATTTTTTGAGGGGGTCTTTTGATTGAGTGAAAAGGGGGGTGTGCACTATGTTTTTTGTGTCTCTCTTGTGTGCTCTTTTCATTTCTACATCATGGGTTCACCTGAATTTCCTCTTCTAACTTCATGCAATTATTATACATGAAAATATATTGTATGGAGTAGATTAATGGAAAAAGGTTTAAATCTTTGTGTTGATGATACAATTCCAAAACCTACTGATGCTAAAGAACTCATTGATTGGAAAATTATAGACGATTAGGCTTTAGAAATTATCAGGAGTTGTATACATAGAGATCTCTTCTTCCACATTGCTAGTTTCATACAATTCAAACTTGCATGGGACAAACTTGAATCATTGTATGGTAAGGTGGATGAGGAAAAGAGATTTTAGATTAAGGATGATCTACTTCTCTTGGATCCAAAGAACTTTGACACAATTCAAGATTATATCAACAAAGCCAATGTATGAAGGATGACAAGTTGATTCATCACAACTTGAATAGGCTAGCTTTAGAGTATGCTTCCTTTGTTTTGAGTTATAATACTCACAGGTTAACCATGGGAACTACTTACTAGAAACCTAAATTTGATGCATTTACAAAGATGTTGATTGTTGAACAATCTCACTTGATAGATTTCAGACTTTTCATGACATCAAAGACTAAAGTATTGGTGGCTAGTGATGAGCACCAATCATGTCAAGGAGGGAAAAGTTCTAAAAACAATAAGAAGTAGTGGAAGTAGAAATCATAATCTAAGACACAAAAATCCTCCTCATAGCAAGGCAATTCTTCTTCCAAAAAGAAGGGAAGTAGTGAAAAGAAGGAAAAACTTTTTTGCTCATACTGCAAAAAGCCAAATCATGATGAGCATCATTGCAAGACTAAAAGAATCAATGAGTTGAAAAACCTACTCAAGAAGAAAAAAATTCAAGTGCCAGGTACTTCTGAGGATTCAAATCCAACCTCTTCAAAGGGAAAAAGAGAAATTACTTATGGCTAATACAAGTTCTTCTAAGGAATACATACTTGACTTACATGCCTCCTATCATATGGGTTCTTCAAAGGAAGACTTTTCTTCGTTGAAGTAGTCATAGGTACCACACATCTTTGTGGGAGATGATACTAAAATGGAAGTTTAAGGGAAAGGAAATGTGGAAATGGAAAATAGGGAATTCAAAGAAGTTCTTTATGTTCCAAATCTAAGCTCAAATCTCCTCTCAGTTTACCAAATCACTCACCTTGGAGATGGTCATAAAGTTGAGTTCCTTCCAGATTCAATGATGGTGCATAGTCTTAGAGATGACTCATTGGTTTTAGTGGGGAAAGTTAATCATGACAAGAGGCTTTATTCCTTCTCCCACTTTGTGCCTAAGTCTCCTTCTCAAGCCTTGTTGAATCATTCTACTTCATAAGTCAAATTATGGCATGAGCGGTTTGGTCATCTTGCCTTCCGCCATCTTTAGCAACTTTGCTCAAAACACATGGTCAAAGGTCTACCTAACATCAAATTTTCTAAGGGTCAGTGTTCATCATGTTTAGTGTATATGCATCTCGAGGAGAAGTATGATAAAGTGAATTCTTCCATAGCACTAGTTGTTCTCTAGTTGATTCACATGATATTAGCAGGACCTTTTGCAGTGACTTTAGTTAGCCAAGGCCACTACATCCTTACTTTTGTTGATGACTTTTCATGCTTCACATAGGTCTACTTCCTTCATCATAAGAATGAAGTGTTGGACAAGCTTCAAGTCTTCAGGAGTCATGTTGAGCAAAAATCAAGGAAAGCCATCAAGGTTTTATGAATGGAAAATGAAAGTAGATATATGGATAGAATACTTAAAGACTTTTGAAAACTTGAGGGAATTGATCTACATAACTCACCAACATTTAGTTTCCACAAGATAGATGTTACGACATTGAGGATTAGGACTCTCAAATCCATGGAAAGTTGTATGATAAAAGCCAACTCTCTTGTTACTAGACTTTAGGTTGAAGCCATTAGCAATGCTACTCACATACTTAGTAGGTCTCCTCATAATGACTTAGATGGAAAAACTCTTTTTGAGGCATGGTGTAGTAGAAAACTAGTTGTGAGTCACTTTAGAGTCTTTAGTTGTCCAGCATGGGAAAACCTATCTTCCAGGGGATGCAAAGCACTAGCACCTAGGCCTTGTACTTTCATTGGTTATGAAGAGAGTGCTCAGGCATATAGACTTATGGATCTAGAGACTCATGAGATTTTTGTAGAGAAGGATGTTCACTTTAAGGAAAGTTCACTTAGCTTATCCTCTAATCCTCTCCACACTTCATATACAGTGGAAACTAATAGTGACACCAGTGATAATGCTTTAATAGATTCAGACATGTGGGGTTCTATCGACAGTTATAGTGAGAGGTCACAACATCAGCATAGTCCACATGCATACATTGCCATAGTGATAGGTCCAAAACAATAGGGTGCATGTTGTCTTCTAGCTCTAGCTTTAGTTGATTACTTCTTGGCAAACATTACAAATTTGTTCATGGAGTCACACACTACAGATTTGGGAGATATCCTTGATGATTTACATCTTGTCTTTGATGAAGATGGTCCTTCTACAGTTGTTGTGAGGGCTCACTCTGACCCTCATGTCCATTCTCTACATGATCAATCTTCACAAGTTGGTGTGATTGTAGATCCTTATGTACAACAGTTGTTGGAGGTCTCTTTATCAGTTGAGGAGTATGACAGCTCTTTAGAATAGATTCAATAGACATCCTTGCCATATCCACATTTTTTCTTTTTAGCACAATTGGAAGAGGCAAATATCAACATCGACACAGGGACACCTGAGCAAGTTTTAGGGCCACCATACATCTGTAGGATTGTACCTTTTCCACTATTTCTTCCAAAGGGGAGGAACATCATTCTACACTCTTAGACTAACTTCTTCCTTGGAGAAGCAATTATTGGTCGACATTCTATATTGGGGGGGACTACCTTGTCTCTCTTCCTCTTCTTTCTTATGGGGGGGACTTTTTCCTCTTATTAGGTCTTATTCTTCTTATTCTTCACTATTGTATATACTGGATGTATGTTGTAATTGGGGGGTCTTGATTACTCCATCCATCCATGCATCTTGTCTTTTCATCTCTCTTTTTGAGGGAGGGTTTTTCCCATGAGGTTTTCCCTCTTTCTCCACTTTATGAGAGATTACAATTCATTATATAGATGGGTACTTAACATGGCATAGTAGCTAGGACCCATTATGCATTTCATTCTAGTTTTCATAAGCTTAAGGGCATTCCCCTAAGTTGTACTTAAGGGGGGGTGTTGGTGTAAATACATATTTACTATTTATACTTACTTAAGTTTACTTAGGTTAATACATTATTTTATTATTTATTTTGTGAGACACTTATGAGTTTGCACACCTTTATGAGTTGTCATGTTGACAACATAGAAGTACACAACTCTAATTCAGCACATGGTGTCTACAACACTAGAGTTTGCATCATTCATCAAGTTGTCATGTAGATAACATAGTTATTCACACTCCCTTTTTAGCACATGTTGTCTAAAACATAAATTTATGTGTTACACCCTTCTAGGCTTATCCTCTCATCATTTCACATACTTTAGTGCTTAATGGAGGATAACCCATATTTGGTGGACATGTACCTGGTTGTATGACTTATCATGATGTTAATTCCTAGGCATTCTAGATGCATCTCAAAGGCCTTTATATACAAGCACTCCTAATGTACCTTCATGTATATTGAATCGAATACATATCAATATTTTGATCATACTCTTTCTAGTCTATAGGTGTGCTTGTGTTTGAGCTCTTAGTTCTTGGGTGAATTTTTTCCTTAAGAAAATTCTTACAGGAAGAAATGATAAAAAGAAATACATCCACCTAGTAAGAGGGAGATAGTGCTAAGGGATATATGAGAATAGTACAAAGATACCTAGATATTAGAAAGAGGGAGTGATCAAGAGGGAGTTATAAGGATGAGTTGATTGTTTGTTGATCATAATAGAGTTTTGTAGCCTGTACAGAAGATGAAAGATGTTGATAGAGGGAGAGATTTTAGTACAAGGAATTATTTTCCTTTTGGTATTGTTGTTGATATAGTTTTCCATCAATGCCAAATAGGTAGATTATTGATGTAAGATTGTAAAGAGGGAGATTGTTGATGAGATTGTAATGTTTCAATCATTATTTTATCACTGATACCAAACCTGCTACTTCTTGGTAAGACAACTACTTAGTTGATTTGAGTATTATCATTTGTTTGATTGATGAGGAGGTTTTGATCAAATATGATAACAAGAACACTAGAGGAAAGGTTGAGTTATGGTATATAAAATGAGTATAAAGATCAGTTAAGATAGTGATGACATAGTGTATTGATTATCTATTGAAGGTTGCAAAGGTTGGATACATTGATTAAGTCTAGATGAAAAAGTAAGAAGAATTAAGTGTGCCAAGCTTGACCGAGTGGATAGTAGGTGCCTAGAAAAGTTAGTCTAATTTGAGTAGAAAATCAGTTAGAGCCAAGCAAAGTGAAGATTCAATGTATGTTGAGTGAACTTAGTGTAAGCCAAGTAAGTTTAGTTGATGTTGAGCACCAATAAACTTTAGCGTTTGTCAAGTTAACTAGTTGGAGATGAGCGGAAGAACAATATGAAAGTTGAGTAACAACATATTGATGCTACTTGCTAATATTCATGTTAAATAATAGAATTGACAAATCTAAGTTGACTATTTTGTTTTTTCGAATTGTGTAAAGCGTTTGGAAGTTAAATATGATGAGTTGGTGGCATAGAATTCAAGGTAAACCATTTTGAGATGAATTCAAATGGGATCGAGGAAGAATTTTCTAGAGGAACCAAATGGAAAAGTGGGTAGATTCATTGTATTATACCTAATCCTACCTAACCCTAAAATGGATGGTTAGGGTTGAATGGAAAAAGATCTTAAATTTATTTTTATAGATAGAGTTGGTCAAAATAAAAGGTTATCATGTATGAGAACCTAAGGAAGACAATGAGTCTAGGGTATTGCTTCATTTATGTTGGAATACTTTTAGAATAACTGAGAGGGGGCATGAATTAGTTATCCAAGGTCCAGATGTAGAACTAAAACTTTTCATAGCTTAGTGAACTCATAAAACATTATTCATCATGCATGCATCCATAAGATTATGCAATCACTTAAAACTTGCATAAATGTAAAGCATGAAACATAACAGATTCATCAACACACTTGACACAATGATTTACATAGAAACCCAATTTGGAAGAAACCACCAGTAACATGCTACTTTTTTTCACTCTTCTAAAGTGATGCCTTGTGAAAGGCCAACCCTATTAAAGGTTATAATAGAAACTATTAAATGTGACCCTATTAAAGGATTTTAATCACCCTATTAGAAGTGAGCCTTGTTAGAGGACTTTAGACCATTCACTTGGAATGTCACCTAGTTAATGGATTTACAAATGACTATTAGGTCAACCATAATCCAAATGATTTACCTTAGACTAATACAATTGTTAGAGAGTAATAGTAAGGCTTGATCTAATACAACTTACAACTTCATTTGTAGATTATAGATCACTATTTAGTCTTGCATTCTACTTGGCCTTCATACTTTGAAACTCTGATAGCTTTTTCACCCTTCAAGCATTCATATGCTTAAGCCTTCTTGCTTAACATGCCATTATAGACTCTTCTCTTAGGTTACTTGATGAAGCAAAACCCTTGACTCCTTGTCTTCCTAGGTTCTCTCACATGACAACCTTGGTTCATGACCAACCATTCCTATAAATAGAAAATTAAGATATTTTTCCACTCATTCTCCATTGTCCAATTTAGGGTTTGGATGGATTAGGCCGAATACAATGAATCTATCTCACATTCCATATCTCTTCTAGAAACTTCTCCTAGAATCTTCTTTGAATTTACCTTAAAATGGTTTACCTTGAAGTCTGTGCCACCAACTCTTCAACCTTATCTTTGACCTAGTTCACATAATCTAAGAAAAAAAACTTGTTGGCTCCGATTCATTGAATTCATGATCTTTTAAATAATGTAGCAGCTTGACATTATCTTGCTTCTAATGCTTGAGACATACTATGTTGCTCAACATCCTCTATGAAATTACTTGGCATGAACTAAAGTTTACTGGTGCTCATCATACACTAGAATGAACTTTTTCTTGGCTCCAACTAATTTTTTGCTTGACTTGCATTGACTTTTCTTGGCACGTACTATCCACTCAATCAAACTTGGTAGTCAAACTTTGTGTAACTTGTTCTTCTAAACTTTCTTAGTGTAACTGACCTTTGCAACCTTAAGTAGATTATTAATACATCATGTTACCATTGTCTTACTTGATTCTTTTACTTCATTACATAATCATAATTTGACCTTTCATGTAGGTGCTATTGTTACATCTTTTGATCAAATCCTCTTCATCAATCATCTAAGTGATATTACTTAAATCATATAAGTAGTTGTCTTACCAGAAAATAACAGGTTTGACACCAGTGCCAAAATAATGATTGAAGCATATTTGCATACTTGTATTTTCTCAACAATCTCCCTCCTTGATTGGCTTCTTCAATCCATTCTTAACAATCTCCTTCTTTGGCATTGATGACAAAGAAAGACTAATCAACCAAATCAACCAAATGGTAAACACCTTGTTTAACCAAATTGACTAGGTTAAAACAGTAAGACAATACCAAAAAGAAAACTTGAATTGGAATCTTTGTATTGAAATCTCTCCCTCTATCAACAACTGCCATGTTCTAAATAGGTTACAAAACTCTTTCTTATAACTCCCTTTCTCTACTATATCTCCCTCTTACTAGGTATATGTTATGATTTCTCTTTCTTTGCTCTCTTGGTCAACAACTATCTCCTTCAATAATTATCTCCCTCTAGGATCCATCTTATCTCCATTTGATCAGTAGAACTCTCCATCAGTAATTATACATACTGGCTTGATCAATAAAATATCTCCCTCTTTGACAACAATGCCAAAGACATGTCATCTTTAACATGATAGGTATAATTTTTTTTAGTTTCTTCAATTTTTCCCTCTCTCACCTTACGTGTGACTAATTTGAAGCGTAATCTCTTTAATTACTTTAGGCAGCTCCTAAAGTAAGATCATTTGCATCAATGTGTAACATATGAACATCATCTTGTTTGATGTAGGGCACTCCTCTTGTTACTTAGATAGACATAGATAGGGGTATCACCCCTAATTTACCTCTTAGATACTCATGAGCATCCTTAGGTAATGCTTTTGTGAAGATATTAGCAATTTGTTCCTTTGTGTTGACATATTCCATCTTCACCTCTTTATCTTGAACTAACTCTCTCAAGTAATGATACTTGATTGCAATGTGCTTAGTATTTGTGTGCATCACTGGATTCTTTGATATATGGATAACACTTGTACTATCATAATAAAGGGTCAGTGGTTTTGTGATCTTTTCCTTCATTCCTTTGAGTAGTTATTTGATCCATACAATGTTTGTCTAATTTACAACAATAGCAACATATTCAGCTTCAGTATAGACTAAACTCTTATGTTTCTTTTAGATATCTCATTATTCTCTTTACAACCATCAAGTGATTCTCCCTAGGATTAGAAGAGAATCTTGCAACTATCCTTACAGATAATGCAATATAAGGTCTACTATGCACTACATATTGCAATTTGCCAATCATATACTTGTACAATGTTTGATTCACCTCAGCTAAATCATCATTCTTTAACAACTTGTTTCCTATCACCATAGGTGTACTTACTAGTTTGGATTCCTCCAATCCAAAAGTATTCAATATTTCCTTGACATATTTTGATTGAGTGATGTATATACCATATTTCATCTAATATACTTGCAAACCCACAAAGAATTTGATCTCTCCAAACATAGACATTTTAAATTCTTGCTTCATCTATTTTGAAAAATTCTTACATAAAGAATATTGACCTCTAAATATTATATCATCAACAAAAAATTTAGATAACAAAATACCTTTTCCTTTCTCTATCTTCATGTATAGATTGTTGTTATCATCACTCCTTTCAAATCCAATCTTCACAAGATAGTTATGAAGTCTTTCATACTATGCTCTATTAACAATTAGCTAATAGTGATATGTAATTGTTTTCATTAATGGCAACACATGATGTCTATGTTGATAGGAAACCTTGGAAATAAAGATACATAGTGTTTGGTGATCACAAAATTGTCTAACTATAGATTTTGGTTTACAATAGTGTATTGTTTTGTTTATAACATGTTGCAAACATCATATTATGACAAGCAAAGTTACATAGAGATAGTATACATGTTGGTGATGACATATATAACCTTGAAAGCTTGCATGAACTGTACGGAATAGAGTTAATCATGTTTTGATGAAGTAGGAAAGAAAAATTGAAGGAAAGAATTGTTTTGGTTGCAAAACAATTACTTGCCCAATTAGGGCCAACATCCTAGATGTTTACTCTAACTTGGAAATGTGAATTGTGGTCTTAGCTGACCTAGTAGTATTTTATGTAAAAGCATGGTATTTATGCAAAGGACTTCTTGCAATAAGAAGTGTGTAGATGTGCTATTGTGTATCAAGTGTACAAACTTGATAGAAAACTTTGTAAAAGCAATATATGCCAAGTTTTGTATGAACTATATGGTGATTTGAACTTGAGCTGAAGATCAGAGACTAGTGAAGGAAGGAAAATAATAGTAGATTACTTGATTGAGTAGTGAGCTCTTCATGTAGTTGAAATTGCATGTTTGGGTAGTGGTCCCATCTTGCATACATTACACTACAACTTCTAATAGGGTTGGAATCTCCTAATAGGGATACAAAGTCTCCTAACAGTTACTATTATACTGAATTTTCTCATTGACTCCTAACAAGGTCCATGCTCTAACAAGGAACATATATATTAGTAAATTATCTAGTGGGTATCATCTCCACCAGGGTTTCCCTAGTTAACAAAATATGGTGTCATGAGTTATTTTTGTGCATTGCTATTATTGTTCAACATTACTTTATTACTTTTTTGTGCATGGTTTAAAATAATATCCAGTTGGCAACTAAAATTTGTAGATTACTGATTCACCCCCCCCCCCCCCCCCCCCAAGTAATCCCTATTTCTAACAATTGGTATTAGAGAAAATTTACTTTGAAGAGGCTTAACAACTTAAGTAAGATCCTTATGGATATAGAATAGCTGATGAAGAACCTCAAAGAAGCTCTTGAACAAATTGATCTCCTTACTGAAGAAAGAGATAAGCTAAACGACAGATATGAAGATTCCAAAGTATACATTAGTTAGTTAAAAGAAAAAATTGAACATCTAAAATCCAAGCTTGAATCTACAAAATCTAGAACTACTGATGATGCCTATTCAAAATTGAAGATTGAGTACAAGATCTTGAAGCATGAATTGAAGATTACAAATCTAATGTTGACTTTGATAAATGATCCTAGAAAATTTGAATCTAATTTGAATACTAAAAATGAACATCTGAGAGCAAGTTTGGCAAAGAAAACATCTAAGTTTGAAACATTGAAAGAAGATCATGAAGAACTCCTTAAGTATAATATTATTGTGAAAGGTGAATTGACATAGTGCAAACAACAACTTGAGAAACTTTATTCTAGTGGAGCAAAGCTTGATGATTCTATGTATATATAGAGACCTTATGATAAGACTGGTCTTGGTTATTTAATTAACATGTCTACAAAGAAACCTAAGATTAGATTAGATCCAAAAGAAAAAGACAAATCTGATGATAAGATTAAATCTAGTCAATCTTCTGAGAAACCTAAAGAAGTTGAGAAAAATAAGGAAGTTGGAATCTTGGATGAACCAAAGAAAGTGGAGACTCCCAAGGAAACTAGGTATGAATTTAGAGGTAAGTTCTTTTTATGTAATTAAATAGGTCATATGAGAAGAGATTGTACTAATAAATCATTTAATCATGTTAAGGACTTTTATTGTCATAATTGTCATGGTATGGGTTGTAATGCAATTGATTGTAAGAAACTTAAGTATGATAATGATAGAAGAAATAGTAGAATGTATAGAAATACTAACCCTATAGACAGAAGAAGATCTAATGAAAGGACATTGAGAGAAAGAAGATCTTATGATGACAGAAGACAGATCATGTGTTATAAGTGTAACAACTTAGGACACATTACTCAAAATTATCATGCACCTGATAGTCAATAGAATCTTAGAAGTAGAGAACCTATATGTTAGTTATGTAATAACTTCAGACACACAATGAAGTACTGCAAAACAGACAAAAACTTTAGAGATAGAAGGAACAATGGAAGAAACTTTGGGAACAAAAGGAATGATGGAAGAAACTCTAGAACTAGTAGAAGCAATGAAGAACAAAGAAACATTGTGAGTGAACTTTGAGAAGAACTTGATGAAGCATTCATGAAAGGAACAAATATCTCAAAAGAAAAGTTATATGATGATGAGACATAAAAATTGAAGTTAGTTGTTGAGTTTGATTCAATTAAGTTGAATTAAGCTTCTTCATAGCATTAGAATTTTAGAACTTCATGTAGAGACCAAATTAGAAGTAGAAAAGTTGGGAAATGAAGTATCTAGTTGTGTTTAGATACTACCTAAGTTCACTTGTGATTTGGAGCTCATCTAAGTAAGTTATGATGAATTTTAGAGTTACTGGTATTATAGTAAAGGGTAATTCTATAATAAAAGATGAAAATGAGTTTTTGTAAAAAATTTCATGATGTGAAGTTTTGAGAATGTTTGTCATTGGATAGATGATTCTAGATAGTTATCTGATTGTAGAATGCAAATAGTAGTTTTTTCATATTTGAAAAGTATAAAATTAATGTAGTTTCAAGTTGATGTATAAATGGAGTATAGAATTGAATTTACTTCATTGCAAACACATTCAAAGTGAAGAGCATTCTAAAAGTGACTTTTTAGAGCAATTTCGAAGCAAACCCTATTTTTGAAAAGAGGTATTCTATCATTTTTTGAAAAAATTGTTTGGTAAAAGATATTGTTGATAAGAATTATGGATATGTTAGTTGTTCACAGTGTTGAAATGAAGATAGACCTAATTTTAAGGTAGTTTCCATAAAACCTAGTGGTGGAAACCCTAATTCTACATTGTCTATCACCTCGAATAACATAGTCTATTTGGAAGATGTAGAAAACTATTTGAACTAAAAGTTTGAGTCAATTGGTAGTGAATACATAAATAAGGATATGGATTGGTCTTTAACCACAACATGACAGTTAAGGCTAAATTTGAATATTTGAGTGAATTGGACTTGTTTAAGTATCATTTTTACTATGAACTAGATATAGACAAATTGACTCAAATTATACCAATTAGGATACATGATGGAAAGTTATGGATGCAAGATAATGTAGTAGATATTTTTTCCAACCTTATACATGAGGCAAATGGTCTTAGCAAACAAGGCAATGGACCCATAAGAGAGAAATTGGTTAAGAAGAAAGTAGAAAACTACACTAAGGTAGTTTACAATGGGAAGGCTATGGTAATCAGCTCCATCAAGAAGGATGATATGAGATTTCTTAGCAAAATAATAGCTTATTCAATTTGTGCAAGTTATAATATAGATGAACTTCCAATAGGATTTATATATGTAGCTTACAAGATTTGTGTTGAGAAAGAACAAGTGAATTTGAGTAAAATTCTAAGAATTTAATTCTTGGAAAACCTTGAAAATATTAAGAGGACAAAGAATAGTGTATTCAAATTCTAGTCATTGATAAATAAGATATTCTTTCATGTGCTAAAGAGATTCCCCTACTTGTCAACAATATATATAATGAGTAGCAATAGATGCACTATGGAGAATATATCAGAGGTATGCAAAAGACACCTTGTAGACAAGGTCTTGGATAGTGTAATCTAATTATGAGAACATTCCAAAATAAGATGAAATAGCGATTTAGGATCTCACTTGAAATTGTGGATAAGTTCAAGGAAGACATATGTATTTTAGTTGATACTAACTATACATACATTCAAGTAGTCGTACATTGGGAAACATTTTTGGATCCTTGGAGTTTTGAGTTGAGTGATGATGTTGTAGTTGGCTACATTGATCTATTATTGAATTATGATAAAGATAAGGTAGAATATAGATTTGGAACATATGATGAGACCACATAACATGCTCAGCAAGAAACCTTAGAAAAGACATCTCACAAGAAAGTTGAGTCAATAATGAAGAAGGAATTATCTAAGGCTAGAATGACAGAAAGTGAATCCGAGGCTGTGAGATAGACATTGAAACAAGGTGTATTGAATATTCAACCTTTGTAAGTTTTAGTTGCAGAGATAACTTTGGGATAGAGTATACCATATGCATTAGTAACTGATGTTTAACCTAGTGAACATAAGATAAAATAGGAATAATTAGCTAAAACAGTGCCTACAAAGACTAAGAGAGTCAAATAGATGGCTTCAAGACCTGGCAAAAAGTAGAAAGCATTGTTGACAATTGAATCCATCAATGATGAAGAGATTGAGGAATGTGAAATCAAGCAAGCTGGAAGGGTTACTCCACCTAAAAAAGAAGTAGGAAAAGATCAAAAACCATGAAAGCCAAAGATTGAGAAGATTAACACAATGATTGCTCATGAGGAAAACTTTGTTCAGATGAATAAGTTTTATTATCTTTATAATAATTTTGAGAAGGATCAAATTGGTATCTCTACTATAAGACATATCATTGTGAATAATTTAAGTATGAAGGGTATAAAAGGAGTAATGAACCAAAAGGATTATGAGAGAATCATAGAGAAGAAGACTTCGACAAGGGAAGAAGACCTTGAACTTTAGAAGTCTATGCTAAGGACAATCTGCAAGATTAATGACGAAGATGAGATTGTTGAATAACCTTGCACCATACTTGAGGAACAAGTTAAGGCCATTCTTATTAATGGTTGGTGAGAAGGATAAGTTGAGGAAGGAAAGAATAGTATCCATCAGTCAAATGTTGTCAAAATCTAGAACAATAACTCCTCCAGCTCCTAGAACTATGGAAGTATCTATTAGTGGTGATACTATGAAGATTGATCAAACCAATATTATAATCAACATTGATGATACCAATCCATTTGGTGGTTTCAAACCAAGTGCATTTGATACTAAAGATGTTGAAGATAAGTTAAAACAAATTGAGATAGAGAAAATGCTAATAGAAATTGAAAAGAAGAAGATAGAGGAAGCCAAGAAAAAATTGCTTGAGGATGAAAGGAGAAAAAAGGAAGAAGAAGATAATAGGACAATTGCAGAAGAAGAAAGGAAAAGGAGAACAGAGGAAGAAGAGAATAAAAGATTAGAAAAGAAGGAAAGAGAAGAAAAATAAAGGAAAGAACAGGAAGAGAGGAAAGCTAAGAAAGCAACAAAGAAACTGAGGGAGGATGAAACTAAACTATCTAGTTCATCTACTCCACTCTCTCTTGCAAGTTTGGCCACTGATGATGATGATTGGACTGATTTGATTTCATTCTTATCCAAACTTTTTTTGGAAAAATAAGACAGATAAAAGTTTGCAGAAATCATTGATGGAAGTAACTAATAGATTGCATAGTACCCTAATAGTACAACATACTGAGTCAGATCTAGAACTAAGAGCATAGGCAGTGCAAAAGTATTTTGATGAAGAGTTTACAAATTTATTGAGTGTTGTAGAGGTAAAAGATTAAATTTCCCATGATGCTAATTTATTTAGCACCATCTACTAGAATATCAAGAATGACTTAGTCAACCTTGATACATGCATCAAAGAACTTCAGAAGTTTCAGCAGGAAGGGAAATCCTTGTATGTTAAGTGTACCTTATTATAAAAATTGACTAAGGATTTGGATAGTTAGATAGAGGCTAAGATAAATGAAATTGAAGCTTTATCTAGCCTAATCCAGCACCCATCAAGTAAAGTTGATGATATTGAGAGTCAAGTTGCCAGTGTTCATGGTGAGATCAAGAAACTAGAACTTCAAAAAGAACATATATTGAAGAGAACATCTGATTTTAGAGAATCCATTGCTCTGAAGTTATCATTTGTTAAAAATTAGCTAGAAGAATGTATCAAAACCAAAGACACATATACAAAACTTTTGTATTCAGATCTAAATGTAGTTGAGATTACACCATATGCATCATGTGCAATTCTCACATTAGCAGAGTCTACCAAAGAAATATGGAAAAAAGGTATGGATAGTTTGAAAGCTACTTTTGATGATTGTATGAAGATTATTTCAGCATAAAGGCAAGAACAATAGTTTTGACAGTTTTGGACAGAATCTTAACATTTTGAGAGCTTTGTCATTGATGTCAAAGGGGGAGAGATTCATGTGAAAATTGTATACATGTCATTGTTGGGAGAGATACATGTGTAGTATGAAGTATATTGCAAGGGGGAGCATATATATGTAAAGTTTTAATAGACATAAGGTGTTATTTAGATTGTTTTTTCACTGAGCCAAATTTCCTTATTTTGCTACCATCACTACCAAAGGGGGAGATTGTTGACAATTGGCTAATAGTGATATGTAATTATTGTCATTAATAGAAACACATGGTGTACATGTTGACAAGAAACCTTGGAAATAAAGATACTTAGTGTTTGGTTATTAGAAAATTGTCTAAGTATAGAATTTGGTTTGCAACAGTGTATTGTTTTATTTATAACATGTTGTAGACGTTATATCATGACAAGTAAAGTTCCATGGAGATAGTATACATATTGGTGATGACATGTATAACCTTGAAAGTTTTTACAAATTGTACTAAATAGAGTTAATCATGTTTTGATGAAGCAAGATAGTGGAATTGAAGGAAAGAATTGTTTTGGTTGCAAAGTAATTACTTGTCCAATTCGGGCTAACATCCTAGATGTTTACACTAACTTGCAAAAGTGAATTGTGGTCTTAGTTGACCTAGTAGTATTTTATGTAAAAGCATGGTATTTATGCAAAGGACTTCTTGTGATAAGAAGTGTGTATATGTGCTATTGTGTATCAAGTGTGCGAACTTGAGAGAAAACTTTGTGAATGCAATATATGCAAAGTTTTGTATGAACTACCTAGTGATCTGAGATCAAGCTGAAGATTAGATACTAGAGAAGGAAGGTGAATAATAGTAGATTACATGATTGAACAGTGAGCTCTTCATGTAGTTGAAATTTCATGTTTGGGCAGTGGGCTCATCTTGCATACATTACAAGGTGCTACAACTCCTAATAGGGTTGGAGTCTCCTAATAGGGATACAAAGTCTCCTAATAGGGACTATTATACTAAATTTTCTCATTGACTCCTAAAAAGGTCCATTCTCTAACAAGAAACATATATATTAGTACATTATCTAGTGGGTATCATCCCCACTAGGATTTTCCCTTGGCCAGGGTTTCCCTAGTTAACAAAATATGGTGTCGTGAGTTATCTTTGTGCATTGTTAATACTATTCAGCATTACTTTATTGATTTTTTGTGCATGGTTTAAAGTAAGTAATAATATCTAGTTAGTGACTAAAGTTTGTAGATTACTAATTCACCACCTCCCCCTCTCAGTAATCTCTATTTCTAACATGCTCTTGGTGCTTGTTTCAAATCATATAGAGCTTTGTGTAATCTACATACCATGTTCTTATTGCTAACATCAACAAAAACTTTTGGCTATTCTATGTAAGCTTCTTTCTCTAATATACCATTCAGAAATGCATATTTAACATCTGTTTAATAAGCTTTGTATGCAGAATAAGCAAGTAATGTTCTTACTCCTTCCAATCTAGCACTATGAGAAAATGTCTCTCCATAGTCAATTCCTTCTTCTTGTGCATATCCTTTGCAAACTAATCTTGATTTGTTCCTTGTGACTTCACCATTTTCATCTACCTTGTTTTTGAATAGCCATTTGGTGCCAATCACATTTTTGTCTTTCGGTCTAGAAACTAGACTCCATATTTTATTTTTCTCTATTTATTCAATCTCTTCTTCCATGGCTTTACTCTAGTCTATATCTTCTAATACATCTCTAACTAATTTGGGTTCTTTCATACTCAAAATACATGTATCATTTCTCAATTTTTCCTTGTCATTGGTCTAGCATCTTTATCTCCAATGATTTGTGTAGTGGGAGGATGTCTTTTGACATGTTTGGACAATCTTGGCCTAGCTCTAGTTTCTTCATTTTGTCTTCCATCTTCAAAATCACTGTGTGCATCTCTTTCAGGAAGCTTAACATCTCTTGCATATGCACTAATATTAGAATCAAAATGTGCATCAACTTCATTTTGTAATTTGGCATTTGTATGTAGCTTAGTTCTTGAATGCAACTTGACATTCATAGGGTGTGACTCGACAGTCACGAAAACTTGTTGTTGGTTTGTAGCTAGATTTGCAACATCTTCTTCATTAGGCATACCTTCATAAAAGTACACAAATGACTTGTATTCTTCTAGTTCTTTCATAGGTTCAACCTCATATACCTTTGTATATTCATCAAAATTTACATTCACACTTTCCACAACTTTGTTAGTGTTAGTATTTAAACACTTATAAGCTTTACTTCTTGTGGAATATCCTAGGAATATACTTTCTTCAATTTTTGCATCTAGTTTACCATTTCTAAAGTCTTTAAGAATTTAACATTTACTTCCAAATACCTTAAAATATTTTACATTGGGTGAGTATCCATACCATAGTTCAGAAGGTGTTGAATGACTACCTTTCTTGACTTGTACATGATTCAAGATATAGATAGTTGTACTTAAAACTTCTCTCCAATATTTCAAAGCAACAGTCTTCTCCATCATGAGTGTTCTAGCATAGTCCATTATAGATCTATTCCTTCTTTCAGCTACTCCATTTTGTGGAGGTGTTCTAGGGGTAGATGTCTATCTTTTGATTCCTTTTTCATGATAGAACATCTCAAATTCATTTGATGTGAATTCTCCTCCTTTGTCAGATCTCAAATACTTTAGACTTTTAATTGTTTCCTTCTCAACTCTTGCTAAGTACCACTTAAACATTTGAAAAGAATCAAATTTCTATTTCAGAAACATAGCTGTCATCATTCTAGAATAATCATCAACAAGTAGTATAATGTACCTATCTCCTTTGTAGATTTGCACATCAATTGGACCACACAAGTTAGTATGAAAAATCTCTAGTATTCCTTTAGAGGTATAAGTTTTACTATTAAAACTATAAGAATTTGCCTTATAGAAAAATCAATCAAAATCAAGGAACTCAAGCACAAGCATAGAATAAACCAAAGTATGATCAAAATAACAATATCAAAATAAATTGATGTAATTTTATGTACAAGTGAACTAGGAGTGCTTGTATATAAAGGCCTCTAGAATTCTTCTAGAATGTTTAAGAGTCAACACACTGATAAGTCTTACAACCAAGCACATGTCCACCAAGTGTGGGTCATCCTCCATTAAGCACATGAGTAAGTGCAATGATGAGAGAATAAGCCTACAAAGGTGTAGCACATAAAATCATGTTGTAAAAATCATGTGCTTAATTAAGAGTGCAAATAACTATGTTTTCTACATGACAACTTAGTTAATTATGCAAACTCCAATGTTGTAGACACCATGTGTTGAATTAGAGTTGCTTACTCCTATGTTGTCAACATGAAAACTCATAAGAGTATGTAAACTCATAGGTGTCAAATTAATAAATAATAAAATAATGCATTGACCTAAGTAAACTTAAGTAAAGTGTAATAAGTAAATAATTATTTACACCAACACCCCCCCATAAGTGCAACTTAGGAGAATGCACTTAGGCTCAAAAAAACTAGGATGAAAATGCATAATGGGTCCTAGATACTAGGCCATGATAGGTACCGATGTACAAAAGCAATGCAGTCTCTTAGAAAGTGGAGAAAGAGGGAAAACCTCATGGGAAAAACCCTCCTCCAAAAAGAGAGATGAAAAATCAAGATACATGGATGGATGGAGTAATCAAGACCACCCCATTATGAAATACATCAAGTATATACAATAGATATGAGAAGAACACTCTCCCAAAAGAGGAAAAGGTTCTCCCCATAAAATTGAAGAAGAAAGGAGACAAGGTAGTCCCCCTCCCAAAATGTAGAATGTCAATCAGTCATAGCTGCTCCAATGTAGAAGCTGATCCATGAATGCTGAATAATGTTCCTCACCTTTAGAAGAAACAATATCATAGGTACATATGAGATGCTTCCCCTATGTGTAGACAGAATCTTGATGATGAATGGTGTCTCTAAAACCTACTCAACTATCCCTCTGTCAATACTGATTGTCACCCCTTCCAATGCTACTGAAAAGAAAAAGTGAAAATCTAGCAAGGATGGATGTAGAACCTATCCCAAAGAACCAACTATCTCCTCAAATGATAAAGAGACCTCCTACAATAGTTGTACATAAGGATCCATAATCATATCAACCTATGAAGATTGATCATGTAGAGAATGGACAGGAGGATTAGAATGAGCCCTCACAAAAATTGAAGAAGGATCTTCTTCATCAAAGAGAAGATGTATATCATCAATGATGTCCCCCAAATCTGCAATGTGTGACTCCATAAACAAACCTAAAATATCTGCTATGTAGTCATCCCCTGATGCTAGAGCTAGAAGATAAGGTGTACCTAATTGTTTTGAATGACATGGACCTATCACTGTAGCACTGTATGCATTTGAAATGTGTTGATGCTGTGACATTGTGCTATATCTGTCAATAGGATCCCACATATCTGAATCTGTTGAATCACTATCACTACTATCACTATTAGTTTTCACTATGTATGAAGTGTAGAGAGGATTAGAGGATAAGTTGGGTGAACTTTTCTCAAAGTGAACATTCCTCTCTATGAAAATCTCATGAGTCATAGTATCCATAAGTCTATATGCCTTAACATTGTCTTCATATCCGATGAAATCAAAAGGCCTTGGTGGTGGTGCCTTGTATTCCTTAGAAGATATGTTTGCCCATGTTGGACAACCAAAGACTCTAAAGTGTTTCAAATGGTTTTCTGCCGCACCATGTCTCAAAAGGAGTCTTTCCATCTAAGAAATTATGAGGAGATCTATTAAGGATGTGATTGGCACTATAAAGCACTACTTATAGCTTCAAATTCAAGTGATGGATCAAGAAACTTGGCTTGAATCATGCAACTTGCCAATGAATTCAGAGTTCTAATCTTCATTTCTGCAACACTTGTCTTTTGTGGATTGAATGCTACAAGATTCCAAAGATCAATACCCTCAAGCTTACAAAAGTCTCTAAGTCTTGAGTTCACATATCTACTTTCATTTTCCATAGGAAGAACTTTGATGGCTTTCCTTGATTTGTTTTCAACATGAATCTTGAAGGCTAGAAACTTGTCAAACACTTCATTCTTGTGATTAAGAAAGTAGACCCATGTTAGCATGAAAAGTTATCAATGAAAGTGATGATGTAGTGACCCTTGCTAACCGATTTTATTGCAGAAGGACTTGCAAGAATTGTTTGAACCAACTCAAGAGCGACTAATGCTCTACAAGACTTCCCTTTATCATACTTCTCCTCTAGATGCATATCTATTGAACAAGTTGAACATTTTCCCTTAGAAAAGTTGATTGTAGGTAGACCTTTGACCATGTCGTTGGAGCTAAGTTGATGAAGATAGCAGAAGGCTAGATGACCACACCACTCATGCCATAATTTTCTTTGTGAATGAGATTGAGTCAACAAGGCATGTGAAGGAGACTTAGGCACAAAGTGGGAGAAAGAATAAAGCCTTTTGTGATGATTGACTTTACCCACTACAACCAATGAATCATCTTTAAGATTACACACCATTACTTAATCAATAAGGAACTCAACTTCATTGCCATCTCCACATGTCCTTTCCCTTCAACTTCCATTTTTTTATCATCTCCTACAAAGATGTGTGGTGCCTTAGACTACTAGACTACTTCAATGAAGAAAAGTCTCCTTTTGAAGAACCCATATGATATGAGGCACCTGAGTCAAGAATCCATTCCCTTGAAGAACTTGAAACAACCATAAGTGCTTGCCCTTTTCCCTTTGAAGTGGGTGGAGTTGAATCCTTTGAAGCATTTGGCACATTGATTTTGTTCTTCCTAAGTAGGTTTTCCAACTCATCGATTCTCTTAGTTTTGCAATGATACTCATCATGATTCAATTTCTTGCAATATGCACAAAATAGTTTGTCCTTCTCATAATTGTTTCTCTTCTTTTTGGAAGAAGAATTGCCTTGCTATGAGGAGGTAGATTATTGTGTCTCAGATTGTAATTTTTTCTTCCACTGCTTCTTGCTATTGGTAGAACTTTTTCCACTTTGATTTGATTGGTTCTCATTGCTAGGCACCAATGTTTTGGTCTTTGATGACTTGAGAAGTCCCATATCTATCAACTTGGATTGTTCCAACATTAACATGTTTGCAAATGCATCAAATAAAGGCTTAGTGAAATCACTTCCCATGGTCAACCTATGAGTGTTGTAACTTGAAACAAAAGATGCATACTTTGAAGGTAGCCTCTTCAAGATGTGATGAATCAATCTATCGTCCTTCATGGGATTACCATAATATTTAAATAATGCTTTCAATTCATTGGCTTTGTTGATATAATCTTGAATTGTGTCAAAATTCTTAGGATCAAAAAGAAGTAGGTCATCCTCAATCTAGTATCCCTTTTCCTCATCCACCTTACCACACAACCTTTCAAGTTTGTCCCAAGTAGGCTTGGCTTCCTTAAAGCTAGAAATGTGGAAGAAGAGATCTCTATGAACACACCTCCTAATAATTCCTAAAGCCCGATTGTCTTTAATTTTCCAATAAACTAGTGCTTTAGCATCAATGGGTTTTACAATTGTACCATCAACATATAGATTTAAACCTTTTTCCATTAATCTACTCCATATAATATCTTTCCATGTAGTATAATTGTATGAAGTTAGAAGTGGATTTTTGGGTGAATCCAAGATGCAAAAAATGAAAAGAGCACAAAAGAGAGACACAAGAACACAAGAGACACACACTCTCCCCCCCCCCCCCCCCCCGCCCCCCCCCATTCACTCAATCAAAAGACCCCCCCAAAAATGATACTTTTGTCACTTTATATGTAGTGTGTGTACAATAGGCCACTTGTCAAAATGCACAAAGTGGGCTTCTAATTTTTTTATTTATAATTGCCTTTTGAGGTTCAAATCTATCACTAAGCACTATAGCTTAGATGTACAACAATTTTGAAAAGTAATCAAAGCAATGCAATGCAAAAAATGACCTAAGTTTGAAAGTGATATTTCTATCCACACAACCCTATAATTTGATTATAGATCTATAAAGTAGATGAAAAATTAAGCACTTTTAAAAAAAATAGAATTTGAAAATGTGTTCAGATGAGCTCGTATGGAGTGTTTGAAGTTGCAAAATGTAGGATTGGACAGGTATAGTCACAAAAAAAAAAAATTTCTGACAAATCCATGCACCAAAATT
This sequence comes from Cupressus sempervirens, assembly GCA_028749045.1. Classification (NCBI taxonomy): domain Eukaryota; kingdom Viridiplantae; phylum Streptophyta; class Pinopsida; order Cupressales; family Cupressaceae; genus Cupressus; species Cupressus sempervirens. The sequence goes on from CM053792.1 coordinate 91,922,531, forward strand.
AGAAAAGAATAGCACCACTAAAATGTTCAAGAAATTCTACCCAAAAAAAAAAAAAAATTGCACTTGATTTGGAGTTTGAATGACTAAGATATGACCTCCCAAAGTTGGATTGTCAAATCAAAACTACATCTAAAGAGGGGTTTGGAGAGAAAAACATTGGGTTTAATTTGGCAGTCAAATAGCCATCATAGTAGTGTTATTTTGCCTAGAAATGATGGTCCAATGACCATCAAATTTAACATAGTAAAATGATGACATCAGTGAAGAAAAAGATCACCTTGATGACATAGCAGGTACAGTCACTAACGTGGCAGTATGCATGGCAGGAATAGATGTACGAAACTATACAAAATGTATTGATTTATTTGCTTATGTGGACATCATATGGGGATCCACGTGTATGGCCACATGGCAAGGAGGTTGAGCATTGTGTGGTAGGGTTTGAATGACCATACGGCAGGGACTAATTGGCCTACATGTCGCTACCAAAAAAGCTATTGTTGCCACATGGGGAGTTCAATGAAGTTTTTTAGGCTAGAATTTTTAATGTTGTTCTAGAGAAGCAAGATTGCCACTAAGTGCAATGCCAAAAAATTAGTAACATTTTCGAGAAATCAGTGGTGCCGATAGTTCCTTCAACAAGTGACGGGAATCACTGAATGTGCTAGAAAATCACGTTGCCGATGGTGAGAGCTTCGGTGTAGTTGAAATCAGTGGCAAGTGTCTAGACATTTCTTGGGTGTCAAAGAACTCAGTATAGTGGGGAAAATGGAGCATGACTAGGAAAGCAAGTTGTCGTTGATGGGAGCAGGTCATTGTTGGAGACTCATGTAGCGATGACCGAGAAATGTTGGCACTGACAGTAGGGTGTGAAAGTAGTGGTCAGTATTGAAAAACTAGTGATAGGGTTTTGTGGGAATTATCCCATATTCACTATGCACAACACCCCTCAGGTGTTTAAAACCCTTTCAGCCACCGAGTTTTAAACAAAGGCAAAGAGCCTGTCGGGAGCGGATAAATGTGCTCGCTGGTATATGTGTAACTGGATTTGGTGTTAAATGCCAATAAATTCTATTTGGACACCAAATTAAATAATATGTAGAACATATAGAGAATATGCCAAAATTCATATAATATTCCTAAATCAACTATAGGGGTCAAGATTTCACCACCCAATTTTTGCAAAAAAAAATTTCTCTCCAAGCCTAACGGCCTAAAATTTTTTCAAAAAAATTCTCTAAAAAATTTGATGAATTTATAGAGAAAATAATAAAATGCTGATATGAAACAAATTAAATTATAGATCTAATAGATCATACAGTACTTGCAAATCAGGCCTTCAGGGTCAGTTTGCAAAAAGATTTTGCCTCAAATTTGACTATGGTCTAGGGTAAGCATATTTATAGTCAAATTTCACCAAATTAATGTTTTGGATGCAATGGCAAATTCCATTTTGGCTCTAGATGCTTTTAATGACTATAATACTCTGGATCTATATCAAGGTCCTCCGAGAGGTGAGGTAAGAAAATGGTCTTGAACAACTATGTGAAGAGAAATTCCCTTAGCTCTGATACCATGTAAGAATTTACCTTAGGGAAAAATCACCCAAAATCAAGGAACTCAAGCACAAGCGCAGAATAGACTAAAGTGATCAAAATAACAATATCAAAATGAATTGATGTAATTGCATGTAGAAGTACACTTGGAGTGCTTATAAATAAAGGCCTCTGTAATGCTTCTAGAATGTCTAAGAGTCAACACACTAATAAATCTTACAACTAAGCACATGTCCACCAAGTGTGGGTTATCCTCCATTAAGCACAGGAGTAAGTGTGATGATGAGAGGATAAACCTACAAAGGTGTAGCACATAAAATTATGTTGTAGACACCATGTGCTTAATTAAGAGTGTAAATAATTATGTTGTCTATATGACAACTTAGTTAATTATGCAAACTCAAGTGTTGTAGACACCATGTATTGAATTAGATTTTCTTACTCCTATGTTGTCAACATGACAACTCATAAGAGTATGCAAACTCCTAGGTGTCAAACTAATTAATAATAAAATAATGCATTGACTTAAGTAAACTTAAGTAAAGTGTAATAAGTAAATACTTATTTACACCAAAAAAAACTTTACTTTGTCATTTTTCCTAACTGACATTGTTTGCACATTACATTACTAGGCTTCTTTGACTTACGCAAACCTCTAACTTTTTGTTATGTTACTGATACTAAATAGGTTATCAAAATTGACATGACCTAACCTTTTATGCTACAGCTACACGTCATCAAATTTTACAACAAGACAAGTAGCATCCCTTATATTAAGATAGAATAGATTACTCCTAGTTTGATCACCCTTTCCAATCAATTTCCCATCAGTGTCATATATCTTAGAAATGTTTTTTTCAAACTCAACCTTACATCCCAAATTATTTAGTTGTCACACACTCAACAAATTATAGTTAAGTCCTTCAACATAGTTTGTGAGTTTGATAGAACATTTTTCTTTTATCAAACATGGTGCATCATTACTAAATCTTACACTATTTCCATCATAACAATTCAAGGTAATGAACTTACTTTTGTCTCGAGTCATGTGATGTGAACACCCACTGTTAATGATCCATCTATCATTCTTTTTTACACAAGTCACAAGTTTAGTTGCCTCATTCTTATTAGATTCATCCTTCATTGCAACATACACCACTTCATCATCATGTTCATTAGAATCATCTTTTGTTTCCTCTTTAGCAATGTAGCATGACTTTTTGCCTTTGCCTTTTTAGTCCTTGGTATCTTCATCTCTTCTACTCTTATATTTGTCACCACCTTATTTGTTCTTCTTCTTTAGACACCTAGTAGCAATATGACCAACCTCATTGTAATTGAAACAAACGATAGGTGATTTAACTTTGAACTTGCCTTTACCTTTGTGGAATCATCTTGCCAATAGTGCTTCAAGTTCTTAAACACTCTCCTCATTTGTATTACTGTCACTAGACACATACTTCTTCTTTTTCTTCTTCTTCTTCTCGTTAGGTTCTTCCAATGATACCTTAGCTTTGAAAGTAGGTCCAATACTTTTAGGTTTGTGATTATCAAAGTTAGATAGCTCAAAAGTAGTGAGTCTACCTACTAGACCTTCAAGTGATAGATCATTCCCTGGTACACATCTCAGTTCTTGAATTGAAAAAACTCTAATAACATATACAGGCAGTAGTGTTCTCTAGACTTTACTATTAAAAATAATAGTGCACCAAGATAACTAGGGGGTGAACTAGTTATTCAACAATTAAAACATTTATCCTCTTTAAACAAACTTAACCATTCAACCAAAGTAAAAAGCAAACATAAAGATGCACATAAATAGTTACACCAAAAATGTAGACTAGGGAAACCCTTGATCAGGGGGAAAACCCTAGTGGGAATGATGCCCACAAGATGATATGCTAATATAAATATTCCTTGTTACAAGATAGATCCTATTAGGATTCTATTACAACATTTAGTACAAAGAGTCTCTGTTAGGAGAGTTTGAATCCTTGTTAAGAGATGCAAACCCTGTTAGGAGTTATGGAAGACAGTTGAACCCACTGTTTAAATAGCTTCAAGATCATATCAATGAACCCACTATCCAATTGACCTTGGTACTATTCCTTTTAGAATAATAGATGTGAAACAAGCTTTTACTTCTTCCTCTATTCAATACATTGGACTTTTTCTCCTTCAAACCATGCAATCAAATTTGAAAGTTTGTACTTAGTAAGAATAATCCTTAAGGTCACTTACACACATTGTTAAGTCACTTTGCTTCTATAGTACTCTGCTGCTCAATAATTCACAATTCTTATTTGCTCTCTAAATGTTAAACATGGAAAAAATCTTTCCTTTATATCATGCTCAAATAATAAATTCTTGAGTTGGCTTCCCACTTAATTATAATACATTAATTAAATGAATACACATTTAATTAATGATGTCAACTCATAGTTATAAACAAACTTTCACATGTGTGACTTTCATACATGCACACTCTCTAACATCATCAACAAGAAATATACTATCTCCAGTTGACTGCGCAACCTTTCACTACATTTGTGATGAACTATAGCAATCACACATTAGGAATTGCTTTCCTAATACTCTATTTCTATATAGTTCTCTTTAGATGAATCATATCTTCTATACACTATCAAATTACGTCCTACGCACTTACCCTTGTAACAAAGACATACTGAAGAATGTGCTAGAAACTGTGGATTATTAGATAAGTAATATAATGTTCTTAATACAAAAAGCACATTTTGTTGTTCTATCAGTCTTTACAAACTTATTACTATGTTGTAATCAATGAAAAACATAGCCATGAATACATCATATCAATGTTCTACAATGCTCCCCCATAGCATCAACATTCATGCTAACAATCTCCCCCTTTGGCACTAATGGCAACATAGATGAAAAACATCTAAGTTCCAAGGATACCAAATATGCATCATCATCATCATCATCATGTTCTACTTTCTTCCCACTTGAACTATATAGAATGTTTTTCATGTCACTCTCTTCCCCATTGACATTAATGTCAAAGATAATACAATTTTTTTTTAAATTCTTGAAGATACAATAATTTACCAACATGACCACAATTCAGTCTATTGCTTTACAATTTTTGTATATAAATCCATAAACAAATTAGGTGTCTAGAGACATTTTTGCATACAAATTACCAATTACCAAGAGTCCCTTTCTGACTCTTTTCATCACAGATACTCCCCCATTGAGGAAGCATCAACATTCAGTCCATCTAACAATGGTGTTGTGTATCTTGGACTAATGCACTTTTGCATCTTCTATTTTGAAGTAGGCTAGGGCATAACTCCACACATACCTCTTATGTACTCAATGTATCCTTTGGTAAGGCCTTTGTGAAAATGTCTTCAATCTATTCCTTAGTGTTAATATACTCTAGTTTGATTTCTTTCTCTGCAACTTTTTCTCTCAACACATTGTTTTGCAAGTCATTGTTATTGATGACTTCTATATTTTCATGGTTAGCCTATAGATCAATAATAGTTACCAAAGTTGTTTCTTCTACTAATTCATTTTTCTTAATCTTATCACAATCACTCAAGAATTCTTCATCTTTATCAGAAAGAAAACTCTTTCTAGTTTTTCTCAACAACTTAGGAAATTTACTTGAAAAATGACCAGACTCTTTACAAGTCCAACAAATGAGAAACTTCGTACCTTTAGGTTCTCTCCTTGTAAGCAGATCAATGCCTTCTTTTATCTTTGTATCGTCTTCTATTCTGGATGTATCTTTGCTTGTATTGATGTTTCTTTGTATGCAACAAAAGGATTCTAGATCTATAAACAAAATATTCTATTCTTTACACAAATTTGATAACACACTAGGAATTTCCATAACTCATGTGTCAAATTTTCTTTTGTCAGATGCAAGACTTTCTTCTTTGAATTTGTTTAGCTGAAATACATTACCTCTAGATTTTGTGCCAGTATCAAGCAATTTTCCTTCCTTGTCCTTGATGATACATGTGTCATTACCAAAGTATATTTGGTAACCCTTGTCTGTAAGTTGTCCAACACTTAACAAGTTATTTTTTAGTCCATCAACAAAGTAAGCATTATTAGTATTTGTTTTACCATCAAGTGTGATAGATCCAATTCCTATAATGTGATAGGCTGCATTGTTCCCTACTCTAACAATTCCTCCATCATGGCTTTTGAATTAAAATTTTTTTCTCATATCACCAATCATGTGATGTGAACAACCACTATCAATGATCTAATCTTTCCTTTCAACTTATGAAATCAGTGCACTTTCTTCTCTAATTTCTTTGTGAAGATCATCCTCCTTTATAACTACAAATCCCAATTCATCTTCACTTTTTCTTTGATCAACTTCTTCTTCTTCTTCTTCATTAGTATATAAGAAATTCCTAGGTCTTCTAGGTTTGAATCTTCCCTTATACTTCCTTTCTCTTTTAGGATACTTAGATGCATAATGACTATATTTATTACATGTCCAACACTTAAAGATATTGCCTCTATAGCGATGACCAGGAATGGGGCCCTCCCAATAATTGCACCACTCTTGTTGGGCACTAGCAATGAGCTACTATAACCCTCCCTCTACATGAACCAACTTCTAGCCATATAGCCTATAGAATGGTAGTGGGGCCTTGCACCTGCATGCACTAGACTTTGTAGTGTGTTTTATTGCCGGTCAACCTATTGTTTCTTTAGGAAATTCATTTACTCGTGATGTCTCATGTACACCTATTGTTTATTTAGGTGATTCCCATAGGGTGATGGTAGTGTGATAGGCAGCTACTGGCATACATGGATCCAGACTCTAGGCAAGCTAGATTCACTAGTCACGGTGTTTCAGATCAAATTCTGTAGCTTCCAATCTACCAAGCAATTTTTCTTTGGTGAAATTTTTAATGCAGGGTATCATTAGCTAAATCATCTATGTTACTATCTTGAAAGATGGTGTCAGACTTTTCAAGATCTTCCATATTACTTCATCATCCAATTTCTTTCCACCATGAGATGTGATTCCTGCAATAATCTCAAATATTCTACCAATATAGCTTCTTACATATTCATCTTCCATCATTCTAGCATCTTGAAATGCACAATGCAAATTTTTTAATCTAACTCTTTTTGTATGTGTATCACCTTCATAATTAGCTTCTAAAGTTTTCCAAATTTCATGAGATGTTTTGAGTAGTTTTACCCAACTATACTCACTTTTAGGAAGAGCTAACAATATTGCTTCTCTTGCCCTTATGTTGCACACAAATACTACTCTTTGCTTCTTAGTACAACTTTCAAGATTGTCTTCTTCTGCAATATTCTTAGATGCCTTGGTTACAAGCCAATATCCTGGACCCATGCACAAAAGATGAGTCTTCATCTTATCCTTCCAGCTATTGTAATTAGTGCCATCAAATCTTAGAATCTCCTTTCTGAACATGTTCTCCATAGATCTCTCAAAGTTGTTAAACTTTTTCTTCAAGGACTTGATGCTTTGATACCAATTGTTAGAAACAATAATCTACTAAGATAATTGAGAGGGGGTTGAATCAGTTATTCAATAATTAAAAAATTTATCCTCTTTAAACAAACTTAACCATTCAATCAAAGTAAAAAACAACTATAAAGATGCACATAAACAATTACACTAGATATGTTGACTTGGGAAACCCTCGATTAGAGAGAAAACCGTGGTGGGAATGATGCCCAAAAGATGGTGTACTAATATATATTCCTTGTTAGAGGATGGAACCTATTAGGAGTCTATTACAACATTTAGTATAAAGAGTCCCTATTAGGAGACTTTGAATCCCTATTAGGAGACTCCAACCCTGTTACGAGTTATGGAAGACAACTAAACCCACTGTTCAAATAGCTTCAGGATCAGATCAACAAACCCACTATCCAATTGACCTCGGTACTATTCCTTTTATAATAATAGATGTGAAACAAGCTTTTACTTCTTTCTCTATCCAATATGTTAGACTTCTTCTCCTTCAAACCATGCAATTAGATCTAGAACTTTGTACTTAGTAATAATAACCCTTTAGGTCACTTACACGCATTGGTAAATCACTTTTCTTCTATAGCACTCTACTGCTCAATAATTCACAAGTCTTATCTACTCTCTATATGTTAAACATGGAAAACATCTTTCCTTTATACCATGCTCAAAAATAAATCCTTGAGTTAGCTTCCCACTTAATTATAATATGTTAATTAAATGAATACACATTTAATTAATGATGTTAGCTCACAGTTATAACTAAATATTCACACATGCAACTTCCATACATGTGCACTCTCTGACATCATCAACAGCTAGTATACTATCTCTAATTAACTACACAATCTTTCACTACATTTGTGATGAACTGTAGCCTTCACACATTAGGAACTACTTTCCTAATACTCTATTTCCATACGATCTTCTATAGATCAATCATATCTTCTATACACTATCAAATTAGGTCTTGTGTACTTACCCTTGTAATAAAGACATATTGCAGTATGTGCTGAATACTGTACATTATCAGATAGGTAATATAATGTTCTTAATACAAAAGTCACAGTTTGTTGCTATGTCAATATTTAAACTTATTACTATGTTGTCATTAATGACAAACAAAATCATGAATACATCATATCAATGTTCTGCAATGCTCCCCTATAACATCAACATTCATTCTAAAATTTACTTAGCATAGTGCCATAATCTAATTTACCAGTAGCTCCTCTTATTCCATTAACAACTTCTTTTATCTTTGCAACATATTGAGTAATATTTTCACCTTCTTCCATTCTCATATCATCAAACTTACCTCTAAGAGTTTTAGCTCTAGCTCTTAGAACATTTGCATCTCCTCCATCGATAGTGGTTAAGGCATCCCACATTTTCTTTGCATTATAAAGACCTTTGATATCATCAAATTCAGTATAGCTTAGGGAAGAGACAATTTCCAGCATTGCCTAGTTGTGTTCTTTCTTCTTTCTCATATCCTTAGCAGATGGGGCACCCACAGGATTAACATTCTTAGTGGTAATGGTATATTGTGCATGATCTCCAAGTCCTCCAAGATGTAGCTTCATCAAAATTTTCCATGCAGGAAAGTTATCTCTATTTAGCTTGGGTACTTCTCTTTTAGACATCTTGATCTTTGTGATTCTAGCATCTTCAAACTAGTCCTCTTAAATAGATGGCTCTAATACCAAATTTTGGAATACTTTTAGAATAACTACGAGTGGGGATGAATCAATTATCTAAGGTCCAGATGTATAACTAAAACTTTTCACAGCATAGTGAACCTATAAAACATTATTGGTCATGCATCCATCCATAAGATTATGCAATCACTTAAAACTTGTTGGTTACTGTCAAATCAACTTGCAAAAATGTAAAGCATGAAACATAATAGATTCATCAACACACTTGACACAATGATTTACATGGAAACCCAATTTGAGAAAAATCACCAGTAACATCCTACTCTTTTTCACTCTTTTGAAGTGATGCCCTATGAAAGACTAACCCTATTAAAGGTTATAATACACACTGTTAAATGTGACCCTGTTAAAGTATTTCAATCACCCTGTTAGAAATGAGCCTTGTTAGAGGACTTTAGACCATTAACTTGGAATATCACCCACTTAAAGAATTTACAAATGACTATTAGGTCAAGCTTATTTCAAAGGATTTACCCTAGATTGATACAATTTTTAAAGAGTAATAGTAAGGCTTGATCTGATACAACTCACAACTTCATTTGTAAATTATAGGTCATTGTTTAGTTCTTCATTCTTCTTGGCCTTCATACTTTGCAACTCTAATAGGTTGTTCACCCTTCAAGCATTCATACCCTTAAGCCTTCTTACTTAACATGCCATTGCAGACTCTTCTCTTAGGTCACTTGATGAAGCAAAACCTTTGACTCCTTGTCTTCCTTAGGTTCTCACACATGACAACCTTATTTCATGACCAACCATTCCTATAAATAGGAAATTAAGATATTTTGCCACTCATTCTCCATCGTCCAATTTAGGGTTTGGTTGGATTAGGTAGGATACAATGAATCTATCCCACATTCCATATCTCTTCTAGAAACTTCTCCTATAATCCTCTTTGAATTTTCTTTAAAATGGTTTACTTTGAAGTCTATGCCACCAGCTCATCAACCTTATCTTTCACCTAGTTCACATAATCCAAGAAAAAAATTGTTGACTCAGATTCATCGAATTCATGATCTTTTAAATAATGTAGTGCCTCATCATTATCTTGCTTCTAATGCTTGACATATACTATGTTTCTTAGCATCCTCTCTAAAATTACTTAGCATGAACTAAAGTTTACTGGTGCTTGGCATCAACTAAACTTTTCTCGATATCCACTGTTACGCTCGACATACACGAGAATAAACTTTTACTTGGCTCCAACTAATTTTTTGCTCAGCTTGCACTAACTTTCCTCGACACCTACTGTAGGCACTTAAATTTGTCCTAAACACTATATTAATTCATTTAATATTTTCTTTGACATTATAGTTAATTATTTACTAATTAATTATATTTGTCATATTCTTCTACTTATTTAATTAAATAGGTTCACTCTCCTAATGTATTTAAATACTTCCTCCCCAATGTATTAAATTTATTTAATGCATTGTGCTCCATAAATCCCCTTTCAAATAAATCTTTTTTATTTAATTCCCTCCATTCCATTAAATTCTCTAAAACTATGATTAAATTGAATCCTAAAATCTAGTCTACACCCATTACTTTCATCCTTCTAAGCCTACTCATTATTTAAACCTACTTATTTGTCCTAAAAACCTTGCTAAACCCCTTTTAGCTCCTAAGTGTGTGCTCACACATGTGTGAGAAACTCTTCACACTTCTCACACCTCTCACACTTTTGACAACTCTTACACCTTTTTCCTACCACTCCTTCCTTTAAGTTTGCTCACACATGTGTGAGAAAATTTTAAATGTTGACCTTTGCATGACTTGTCTCCTTAGCCCATGTGTCTCCCTTGTGGCACCTATGTGTGTGCCACATAGATGCCACCTCCCCAAGGCCTCTCTCAAACCTATAAATAGAGCCCTTGTCTCAAGCATTTTTCATCTCTCTCATTTGCATTGTTATTATACTAGTGTGATTCTAGAGCTTTTTAGAGATTTGTATGCTTAGAACTAACCTTTGGTAGTTGTTTGCATTACTTATATTTCTAGTTTGCATTAGCTTTCATGATAGTATGATGTTGTAGGCTTCTTTCTTGTATTCAATTTCCATCTCACTTCTAGAATTCTTTGAGGATCGACTCACTCATAACTATTTCTTGAAGGTATTCTCCATTCATTTAGTCTTAGATTCATTCATCTCATTTTTCATATCATTTATCATTCAAGGGATTCAATAGTTGTGTTTGGGAGAGCACATCTACATCCCTCACACTTTAGCACACCAACAAGGCCTCTTATGGGTGCCCTTGTTGAGCTACTTTGAGGTTATGTGAGGACTTTTATTTGTGGTTGCATAAGTTATTAAACTGAAGTAGATCTTAGTTGTATTTTTTTGGGTTTCTAATCTTCTATATGCACATGTTACAACTAATGTTTGCTTGTTTACGTGTGCTCCTAACATGTTAGGTTTTCCCATATACACCTACTATCCACTTACTCAAGCTTGGCAAACAAACTTTGTGTAACTTTTTCTTCTAAACTTTCTTAGTGTAACCAGCCTTTGCAACCTTAAGTAAATTATCAATACATCATGTTGCCACTATCTTAACTGATTCTTGTACTTCATTACATAATCATAACTAAACCTTTCCTCTAGGTGCTATTGTTACATCTTTTGATCAAATCCTCTTCATCTATCATCTAAGTGATATTACTTAAATCATATAAGTAGTTGTCTTACCAGTAAATAGAAAGTTTGACATCAGTGACAAAACAATGATTGAAGCATGTTTGCATACTTGTATATTCTCAACAATCTCCCTCTTTCAATCTCCCTCTTTGAATTCTCAACACATTTAGTGGCTAAATAGAAGAGACTACTATTGGAAAGCAAAGAAAGAAGGATTAAGAGTATGAATGCTTGAAGGGGGAACAAACTTTCAGAGCTAAAGTGTGTGAAAGCCAAGTAGAATAGAGGATTGAAATAGAGATCTGTAATCTATAGGTGAGTTGTAAATTATTTATAGATCAAGCCATACTATTACTTTCTAATTATTGTATCAGTCTAGGGTAAATCCTTTGGATTAAAGTTCACCTAATAGTCATTTATAAATCCTTTATTTGGGTGATGTTCCAAGTGAATGATCTAAAGTTCTCTAATAAGTCTCACTCCTAACAGGGTGATTGAAATCCTTTAACCAAGTCACATTTAACATTTTGTATTGTAACCTTTAACAAGGTTGGCCTTTCAAAGAGCATAACTTTAGAAGAGTGAGAATTAGTAGCATGTTATTGGTAGCTTTTCCCAAATTGGGTTTCCACATAAAATCCATGTGTCAAATATGTTATTGAATTTGTTATGTTTCATGTTTACATTTTTGCAAAGTTATTTTGACCTAGGACAGTAACCTACAAAGTTTAAGCATTGTATGATCTAATGGATTCATGCATAATAATGTTTTATGGATATGGGTTCATTAAGCTATGAACATTTTTTTTTGTACATTTGGACTTCGGATAACTAATTCAACCCCCTCTTAGTTATTATAAAGAATTCCAAGAAAAGGTTGGAAAATCCATCAAATGAATGTGAAAACTCCCTTTCAAAATGAAACTATTGAGGAAGAAGTATACTTAGAGAAACTTGAAGGGTTTGTGACTCACGATGCAACTTCTTATGTTTTTAAATTGAAGAAAGTTCTATATGAAATTAAGCAAGCTCCCCAAGCTTGGTATGATAAAATTGTCAAATATCTACTAAGTGTTAGATTCTCCAATAATGATGTTGATCAAAATCTTTATTTTAAAGTAACTAATGGTGATATGTTGATTATAATCATCTATGTTGATGACCTTCTGACTACATGCGTAGATCACCTCATTGATTAGTGTAAGAAGAAATTGGCTTCTGAATTTGACATGAAGGAATTAGACATTTTTCATTACTTACTTGGATTGGAAGTCTAATAGAAGACATGGAACATCTTTCTAAACCAAGAGAATTACTTTATTGATATTCCAAAAATTTTTGGAATATGGAACTATCCACCTATATCAACACATATGGAAGCCAATTTACACAAAGTAAAAGAAGCACTACAAAATCTAAACTTATAGATCATACTCTATATAGATAGGTAATTAGCTCTTAGATGTACCTTTTGAATACTCAACTAGATACCTACTATGTTGTGAATGCATTGAGCCAGTTCATGTGTGAACCTCAAGAAGTACATCTTTTTTTTGTGAAGCATATATTGAGATATCTTTAGGGTTCTATTGGATATGGACTTAAATGTGAGAATACCATTTTGGAACTTCATAGATATATTGATTATGATTGGGCCAAAAGTGTGATAGATTGTAACAGTACATTAGGATGTTGTTGTTGGTATCTCTAATGATTGTTGTCTATTACTGTCAACCACTTAGTTATTTACGAGGTAGATTTAGATTGTCATCACTTTGACCCAGCTACTCTACATAGGTTGAGTCATATACATAAGATAGTATGTATTGAGTAATTCTGTAGAAGTCAAGTAAGTGTATGATCATAGAGTAATTTTCTATATGTACTAAACTCATCATGGACTAAGTAAGTCATCAATGAATAGACCAATCAAGTCATCAGTGACTGAGTGAAAATCTAAGTATATAAGAATCAAATGATATAGCATGTGTCAAGCATCAAAATATTAACAAAGGAAAAGCAATAACAATGTTGAGAATTAGAAATAGTAAAGGCCAAGCAATGCAGAGTTTATATAAAATTCAGGAATGGAATAGAGTTTTAGGAAAAAATATTATTAGGGTGACTTGGAAGGTTTATTTAAGTTTTGAAGAGGTTGTTATAGAACATTTAATACTTGAAGAGATTGTTACAAAACATTTACACAACGTGGATCACATATCCCTATGTGTATGTTCAATGATTAGGATGAAGAGGCAAAGCATAGAACCATCCAGAAAAATCTTCATAGAATCTTGAAATAGTGATGATCTTAACCTAGATCATAATATAAGAGATGAAAGTAGAGAGAAGATTAGGATTGAGAAGATAAGAAGTCATTCAAGGGTTTATTTATCATCTAATAGAGAAAGTGACATATTTATAAGTAGTAAGTGTGAAAGGGAAAGACAAGAGTTGTCATATTAGAGGAGAAGATCAATAAGTAAGGAGGAGACTCAAAATTAGCTTGTAGAGAAAACTAAGAGTTAGGTACAGAGTCAGTTTTAAAAGACTTGAATCAAAGTAAATCTCTTACTAGAGTGGTCTTAATCGATCTTTGTAAATCCCCTAACAGAATCCTTACTTAACAAGGTGGAACCTAACAATTTCTTAAGTCTTTAATAGGATAGACTCCTCATTAAGTAGATCATATATTATAGTCAAATATTGTAACCTTAACTGGTTAACTTTATTAGTGTGGTAGTGAAGATTTGTGGGTGTCACCCCCAACCTAATTTTACCTTCACATTGGAGGATTTCTAGGTAAAAATATTGTGTTATGTGTTATTACTTTCATTCATGTGACTAAATTGATCTACATGTTACAAAAAGTTTACATTTATATTTTTGCATGCACAAGTTATTATTAGATGTGGATGAATTTGAGAAAAAAGTGTAAAGTGTTATAGATTCTAATTTATCCCCCTCACCCCTCTAAGTATCTAGTTTACACCTCCATAAATCAACAATTGGTATCAGAGCACTGGTTCTCTAAAAGAAGCTTAAAGGCTTGGAGATAAGGTGTTGGAAGATGGAGGCTTTCAAACTAGACAAGACTATTGACAATTAGGTGATTGACATCCAAATCACACTATAGAAAATTGAGAAGGAAAGACAAGATTTGAAGTATTCCCTAAAAAGGAGAAATGAATTTTCCTTCCAGATAAAGCAATATTTTTTTAAAGAAGTTGAAATTGAAGGACTATTTGACCCAATCAATCCTAATGATAAATCATCTATTGAACTTCTTGAAAGGAAAAAACTCCTCAATGAAGAGATAAGGGCAATGAAAAGAGAACATGAAATCCAATCAATAAGACTATGTGAAGTGACTAAACAAGGAAAGAAAGTTGAAGAAAATGGGACCATGGTAGAAGAAGATGAAAGGATAATGGATACTAGACTTGAAGAAAGGATATTAGATGTACAAAAGCTCACAAAAACACAAATGGATTTGATGAATCAATTAATGACTACAAATTAGAAACTAAATCACAAGGATGTGGATATTGCAAATCTAAAATCACATAATGAGATATCAAAGAATGAACTGAAGAATGAGCAGGAATTTATGGAGAAATATAACAAACCAAAGGAAGTAATAAAATAATTTGAAGAACTTATGAATTCATCAAGTTGTTCTAATGGGCCAGGATATTCATGCACTAAGACAAGAGAATCATCTAGGAATGAAGAAATGAGAAATGAAAATTCAAAGAACAAACCAACATGCTATATTATGGAAAAATTGGTCATACTAAAAATATTTGTTGAAGAAAACATGGTATGCAAAATTCTAAACTTTATTTTATTGGTTACTATTTTTATTGTAAGAAACTAGGGCATCAAATACATGAGTTTAGGTCAAGATAGTGTTGATCTCAAATTGGTTTTAACAAGTGAGTGTCTATTCACTTAAGTCATTTACTTAGTTCATGTCAAACAAGTATTATATATTGAGTGCAACACATATAAGTTAGAGCATGTCAAGTTAACAGTGAGTGCCAAGTCACTTATGTGTTGAGTCACCCAAGAGTAGAGCATATAGTATATGTTGGGTGATCCAAGAGTTGAGCAAGCAGTGCATGCTGAGTCATTCAGATGTTGAGTCATAGTATTAAAATTAGTATATGCTAAGCATCAGAGACTTCAGATGTTGAATAACACAATTTTGTCATAGTTGTTTGTATTGGCACAAACCACTATGCAAGCCATTTTTGTGTTGGCTCATAGATTGAATTATGATATTTTGGTGATAAGGATGAATCTTAAGTTAGAATCCCTATGAATTACACACATCCAATCAAGTAAAGGGAAGGTTTAAAGAGAAAAATGGGTGAATCATAGTCGTTGATTCATACCTAACCCTAAGTCACCTAGGTCTTTTTAAGAAGGAAAAACCCTAAACTTCTTATGAGTGTGAAAGGGAATGTAAGAATGATCAAGGAGAGTTTTTCATGTGTAAACCAGAATATTCATGGTGACCAAGGTATTATGATATAAATTTGCATTACAAAATCAGTTAAAGGATAATAGAAGAAGAAAATAGTGAATAACATAAAGACATCTGATCAAGAATAAATTAGTTTAGAGGTGATCTTTCATCAAGAAACAAAGTGTTAACCACAAGATCAATGTTGAGACATTCTAACAGGTGAATTAGTTAAATCTCTTAACAGAGTAGTCCTAACAGGCTATATTAAAATCCTCTAATAAGGTTCTTACTTTATTGTGAGTTGAAGTCCTTTAACAAGGCATAATTTTAACAAGGTGTTGAAATCAAGGTAAGACCTAATAGTCTTTGTAAGCATTTAATAGGGTAGACCTTTCATAGGGTATACCATGTTTTATGATCAAACATTGTAACCTTTATTGGATATACTTTATTACTATAGTAGTGAATATTTGTGGGTGTCATCCCCACCCCAGTTTTACCTTCTCATTGGAGGGTTTCTGGGTAATCATATCAAGTTTCATATATGTGTGAATGCTTCCTTGTTTACATGCTTTAGATGTACATGCTTTACACATTATTTCAACTTACTTATTGAATGTATGAGATGGATGTGTGGTGAATATTTTATGGGTTAAAAGTTTGAACTACTAATTCACACCCCCACTCAGAAGTTTACCTTTCCTATTGTAATTCTAACAATTGGTATTAGAGCTTAGTTCTCTAAAAGAGAAGCTTTGTAGCCTTGAGGAAAGATATTGGAAATGGAAGTCTACAAGTTGGGAAAGATTATTGAGAACCAGGAGATTGAAATACATCTCATTCTACATCAGTTGAATGAAGCAAGAGAAGATTTAAAGAGAAGGACAAAAATTTCTATTAAGGAGAATGACACACAATACAAAGAGATAGACACTAATAAGGTATTTGAAAATGGAGACTCTAATGAATTTGATGCAATAGTTGCATATCTAATGGAAAAGAACAAAGTCCAAGCTGAAGAAATTAGAATTCTCAAGTTAGAGAAAGAATCACAAGCCATACTACTATGTGAGGTGACTGAATAGAAAAAGAAGCTATGGAAGACAAAGCCATGATTGAAGATGACAAAAGAGTTTTGACCAAAAGATTAGAAGATAAATCATAAAAAGTAACTAGGATTTCCAACATGCAATTGGAAACTTAGGGTAAAATGATGAATTCCAACCATGAATTAAATGCCAAGGACATTGAGATAATAACATTGAAGTTACAAAATGAGCAATTGAGCAATGACCTAAAAAGGGAAAAGGAATTCGCTAGAAATTTTAATAAGCCTAGTGAAGCCATAAAATACTTTGAGAAATTAATGAGATCCCCTAGATCCAACAATGATACATCTAGACTGGGATGCACAAGTACTGGAGAAGGAGAGTCATCTAAGAGTACTAAAGAAAGGAGTAACAAAGGTAAGAATTCCAAACCTACTTGTCATAATTGTGGTAAGAAAGGACATACTACCAATGTATTCAGGGGCAAGACTATAAATTAGAATGTTAAGCAAAAGAGCATAGGTCACTATCATAAGTGAAACAAATAAGTTCATCAAACACATGAATGTAGAACTAAGACCATGCACACTCAAAGGTTTCAAGAATATTGTTATAACTATCAAAAGTATGGACATAGAGATTTTGAGTGCATATCTAAACTCATGTGGTCATCAAATAGGAAAACAAAGACAAAGAACAATGGTAAATTTTATAGTTGGGACTATAGTACAAGGTATAATTGTCACTACCATCAAGAGTATGGACATGTTCTTAAGAATTGTATCAGAACATACCTTAGAAGTAACTAAAAAAGGTGGTTGAATTAAACCACATCTTTTAGTTGTTTGAAGATTGCTCACATCAACTGATATTGTCCAACAAGGTCAAAGGCACCCAGTTGTGAGTTCAATAAAGGAAAGGCAAGGCAGATATTGAAAATGTTAGCAATGAAATGAACAAGACATGGAAGAAAAAGGAGTGCAACACATCAAGTGGAGAAGAGATCACTTCACCCAATGGGTTAGGTGATCACACCTCATCAAACTAAGAAATCAAGAGGAATGTGACACTAATATTCAAAAGTTATACCATACATCTGTTCCAAAGGATTTAGTTCTGAAAAGATTACATAAGCATGGATAAAGATGCAAAGTGTTATTAGGAATCAAATAAAAATCTTTAAGTTTTTTTTCATGTTACTGTCAAGCATGAAAAGTTCCCTATCATTGCTGAGTGAAATGCTAGAGGATGTCAAGCAAATAGACTGACTAGTTTTTGTTGAGCTTGTAATGGTTGTCAAACAAATGGAAATTCTAGTGGATGTTGAGCTTACAACTGTGTAATTACTTAGCATTAATTGTAGTATTTCAAAGGGGTATTTGATCAATTTTACTCATTTAACATCATTCAAAATTGAGAGAGAGTAAGAGGAGTTAAAGATGATCTGGAAATTTCATCTGAAGTGTTTGCAAGAGATTTGAACAGCTATTTGACATTATTTCATCAAATTTTGCAAGGTATTTATTGTGTGTCGAGTTACGCTATTTTTGATTTTGTAAACCCTAGTTTTGTAAAATGGTGTCTAGTTCTTTGAAAGAAAAAGGTGTAGAGGCAAAAGAAATTTTAAATTTTTAGTTGGTTAGAAATGAGGTAAAATAACCTATTCTCAAGGCTATTCCAGACATAGCATACAAACAAGATCCCTCCAGTGCGTTATCTATGATAACACCACAAGTTTTAATGATACAAGATGTTAGAAAATGTTATAATTGTTGTATCACCTAATCTAGTAATGTAATATTGAATACTAATACTAACAAAAACATTCACAATAATAAAAAGATTAACACTTATGATAGGACCAAGGTTATCACCAAGAAGGAGGGAAAACAAAGAATGGTAAGCTCCTTGGGCATAACTTATGATGACAAAGCTATGTCCCTGATGGATAAGGGATGTATGCTCATGGTGTGCTCAAGATTCCAATAGGTGGGGAGGGGGGGGGGGGGGGTTTACCAAGTGTGTATATGGGTGAGGGTTTCAACAATGGAGGTATGGATGGATTTCAGCATTATGATGGTATTTTGGTAGTTTTTAGGCTCTCAAAATAGCATTATAAGTTTGCATAAAAGTGGATTATATTTGTGAGAAGGAAGGGTTTTATTTATAGGCTAAGGAGTAGAGAAATGGAGGTTTAGGATGCAAGGATGGAAGAAGGATGAGGAAGGGCTAGGATGTTTTGAAAGGGAAGCACATGAATTGTGCTTGTTTAGAGCCAACACAGGAGTGAGACTTGTCACAAGGAGGATGAGTGTGAGGGGATGGGATAAGGGTTGGTCAAAGGGAGTAATGAGGGAGGATGAGTGTGGAAGAGGAATGCAAGAGACATAAAGAGGGATGTAAGAGGAATTAATGGCATGTAAGAGCCATTAATGCTTTTGGATAGGGATGGAAGAGGATAAGGGAAACTTGTTGACTTTGGCTTGGGTTATCAAGTATTAACCCTTGCTTAAATTTGTGCACATGTTTAGGAGGGGGGATTAGACTTAGTTTAGAAAGGGGGTTAGTGGGGCAAGTGGCTTAGCTTTGATGAGATGGGTTAGTTATGTGGCTAAGTGAGCTTAGTATGGGTGAATGGGTTGGATTAGGGGTTAGGATAGGGTTTAGGGAAGTTTTAGGGGTTTGGATAATTTATTAAATAATTTATTTAATAAAATTGGGGATGTGGGATTAAATTAAATAGATTTGAGGATTTATTTAATTTAATAGAGAAATAGAGATTTAATTGATAAATTGATTTTGGGTTATCATTTGATTTTATTAATTGGACTATAGTCAATTAAATAAATTAATTAACTAGGGGATGACAATTAATTGATTAAATAATAAATATTTAATCAATAATATCCTAGGAGATGACTAAATATGATTACCTATTTGTGTAATTAGATTTAGGTGTCTACAATTGTAAGATTAGTAGTATTGTTGACATGGAAATCAAAGAAGCATATGGAAAACTATGTGAAAATGGTGTGTTACGGAAAAAATTCAAGATTGTTGAAAAGAAAGGGTTAACTCATGCCCTAGAATTCCTTGATGTTTTCAAAACTGAATAGATTGGGATTGTTTTGAGTAGAATTAATGATAGTTTGATGTGTTTAGATAATGGGCCAATAAAAATCACAAAGAGAATAATCCATAGGGTAACAGGGTATCCAACCCTAGATTGGCCAAAGACTATGAGAAGTGAGTTTAAAGAAGTCATTGAAAAGAACACGAAAGCTATGTGGATCAACAGAGGAATGACCATAGACACCATCACAAATATTTTGATAGATTTTGTAGTAAGGGTAATTGCACATAAATTTTATCAATCAAGTAAATTGAAGAGTGTACCTTGCATTGCAGTAGATAAGGGCTACAAGATTGTGAAGAAGGATCATACATATGATCTTGCTGAGTTACAACTATAAAAATTGATTGAAAACCTAGGAGTAGTAAGGAAAACAAAGAGTGCTTAATGTAAATTCAGATCTATTTTGATATGTATCTTCTTTTATGTTCAGAACACATTTCCTACATTTGGAATTGTTGATGGAAGACAAATAGGAGAGTTCATTGAACAATTAGGTGAAAATTTTGATTCAGTGATGACTAGTTATTTTGAGGACTTCAAACAATCCATGAAAAGAGATTAAGGATTCCAGAGATTAAGGATTCCAAAACATTATGATGATGTTTGTTTCCTAGTTGATGTTGACTACACATTTGTTCAAGCTGCAATTCCAAGAGTAAGATGGTTTAGGCCATTAGGTTATGAAATTAATGTTGATGAGGCCTCTGCAACAATAACAACATTACTTGTAGAAGAAGTAGACAAAGAAGCCAAAGCATTTGGTAACTATGAGATGGCCAAGTCTAAGATTACTATGGAGTTGAAGACTGACTTTGTCATTAAAAAGAGGGATAAACTAGTAAAGAAACTAAAAGAAAAATTTGGTGAAGGTGTTGAGTAGGAAGATGAAGAGTAAGAGGATGAAGAAGAAGAAGACACTTGGATTTAATCACCACTTGTATTCACACAAGGAAAGGGTGAAGATCAGCAATAGGAAGAAACAAAAACTACAGAAGGTTCCAAGGAAGAAGAATTCAAGAAGCACCTATACCTACTAATTAGAAGAAGAGAAGGGCTAAGGTACAAATAGTGACAAGACCTAAGAAGGTTACTAAATCAAGCCAGCCCAAACCTACAACACCTACCACAAGGGCTAATACACGTGTCACTACACAAAAAGCTAAAGAGAAAGCCAAACCTATAGAGCAGGAAGGTGGAGCATAGAAAAGACCAAGGAGAAAATACATTGCTCAAGTTGAAACTGATGAGGAAAGAACTAAATCTAATGACAACAACCAATTCCAAGTGGTGAGTCATAATCCTTCTTCAGATCTAGACAACTTATGTGAGAATTTTAGAAATAATCTAGATTTATGAGGATTTTATCACATTAATTTTGAAAATCTTGGAAAAGTTGAGAAGAATCAAGTGGAGGAGGCAATATATGCCATGATGGCTACTTTCAAGAAAGCTCCTCTAGAAATTGCCAACTCCATACCTAAAAGCCTATATGAAAGACTTGAGCAAAAATGGTACTATTGTTTCGATACTAAAAGGAAAATTAGAGAAACTGCCCTCGCTTAAGTTATGCTTGAACTTAGTAAGGCACAGATAGCTCAAGCCATAAAGAAATATGATGTTAGATTTGTTCCTAAATATAGAACATTTAGCATACTACAGAACAACATTAAAGATGTTGTAAAGAAGACCACACAAATATGGAAAATTACATATGGGCTAGCTACAATCAAAGTAGGAGAAAAAGAGCCAATTGAGGTTAAAGATGATGAAGAAGATGATAATAATGAAGGCACATTTGAGGGAGCTACCGAAATGAATGTAATTGACCAGGCAACAACTGAGAAAGAGCAACAATAGGAATAGAGTGTACAAGATAAAAAAATGCCTAATGTTAGCCCTCCAAAAATAACAAGTGTAAGTACTCAAACTATCACAGTAAAGGATGTTTCTGATCTCACTATTTAGAACATCAATCCCCTAATAAAGGAAGACCTGAAAAAGATACTTGATCAATCTACACTATAGGCTAAATTGTGTAACAACCCTATATTGGTGAGTATAGATGAACTTCAAAAATCAACGATTAAAACTAAAAGGGAGGAGGTGAAAACACAAGAACCACCTACAATAACTCTTCAAGTCACTATTGTATAATCTTCAAAAAATGTACCAGAAGTTGCATCGAAAAAGGTTGAGACAATTGGAGAGGATAAAGTGAAAACTCAAGTCACTAATGAAACATAGAGTCAAACAAGTCAAATAGATTCATCTGCACCTCCAACACAAGTTCAAGGTGTAATCCAAAGCAATGAGGTAGAGAAGGACAAGTGTGAAAAGATTGAGTTGACACCCAAGCTGAAGGAGCAAGCAATAATTCAAGCATTGGTAACTTTACCAAAATTTGGCACTCCTTCTAGTCAAACTCTTCAAAGGTCGAGCACAGATGCAACACCTTGCAATTCTCAGTGCTAAGTTATAGTTCATCCAAGGTAGAAGAGGTAATAACTTATGGATATGTTAGCCTAGATGAAGAAATTATATTGCCTAAATTTGATCTTGCAACAATAACAATTGAGTAGATGGGTATACTTCAAGAAGCCTTGGGTAGAAAGAAACATCAAGAACTGCTCAGAAGGGAGCATAGGTAGAAGCAAGATTTTATTGATATTAAGGACATCTTCTTGGATGCATTCAATCATCCTACTCTAGATGAAACAAAGCCACTTATTGAACAATTGACTAACATAGTGGAAAAGGTAAGTGATGTAGACCTTGATACTAATGCAAAATTATTAGAATTCCTTGAAAAGAAAGTTCAAAGTAAAGTGAATGAAAATATATCTAATGATATAGCACTTACACAAGTTGCATTGACAAAATATAGACAGTGTGAAGAAGGTATTTGAGAACATTTTCTCTTTGTACACCAAATTGTGTAATACTATACTCTTCAAACAAGAGACAAGGAATCACATCCTGAGCTTGGAAAGTCAAATGAATTCTTTAGATACAAAATTTCCCATGATTCCAGCTCAAAGTGAGAAGCATTTTAAGACCCTATTGCAAACCCAGAGTTAGTTAGCAACACTATCTATAGATGAAGCCAGCATAAGGGCTCAACTGATAAGCATCTAGACTACATTGACTCCTCACATGGATATTTTACATAAGGATTTAGGCTATGCAGAAACTCATATGAAAAAAAACCCCAATCTTTCTAAATTAGATGGCCTAGTACACCTTGTTGTCAAGTTGGCCATCCAAATTAAGTCTTTGGAGGTAGCTTGTGACAATTGGGATGCTGCTCTTAAGATTATTCTTGAGGTCCATTAAATATTTTTTGGACAAACACTTTATTAGTGTATGACCCATTAACATTAGTGTCAAAAAGGGGGAGATATAGAAAGAGCTAAGGGGGAGTAAGAGCATGGGTGAGCAAGCACAAAAAAAAAAGCAAGAAAAAGGGTATTAGTTGACACACATCTACTCAACATGAGTAACATTTTGAGTATAGAACTAGATCAAACAACTTAGGGGGAGTTATAAGATTTTGAGGTATAAGTTGTTGCAAAATTTTAAAATTTTAAAATTTTGTATAGAATCTGAATAAGAGTTATGTTATGCTCGTAAGAATAAAAGCATTAATGCATGACCAAGTATTTTTGACACTCATGTCAAAGGGGGAGATTGTTGATCTTGGATTGGTTTTGACAAGTGAGTGTCTATACACTTAAGTCATTTACCTAGTTCATGCCAAACAAGTAGTATATGTTGAGCACAATATGTATAGGTTAGAGCATGCCAAGGAAACAGTGAGTGTCAAGTCACTCAAGAGCTAAGCAAGTAGTGCATTTTGAGTCATTTAGATGCTGAGTCATAGTATTGAAATTAGTATATGCCAAGCATCAGAGACTTCAAATGCTGAGTAACGTTGTTTTGTAATAGTTGTTTGCATTGGCACAAAATACTATGTAAATTATTTTTGAGCTAACTTATACATTGAATTACAATATTTTGGTGATAAGGATAAATTGTAAGTTGGAATCCCTATGAATTACATGCATCTAATTAGGTAAAGGCAAGGTTTAAGCAGAAAAATGGGTGAATCACAATCATTGATTCATAACTAACTCTAAGTCACCTAGATCTTCTTAAGGAAGATAAACCCTAAACTTCTTCTAAGCATGCAAGGGAATGTATGAATGATCAAGGAGAGTTTTGCATGTGCAAACGAGGACATTCATAGTGACCAAGGTATTATGATCTGAAATTGCATTGCAAAATAAGTTAAAGAAGAACAAAATAAAAAAATAGTGAATATTAGAGAGACATCTGATCAATAAGGATCAAGAATGCATCAGTTTAGAGGTGATATGTCATCACGCAACAAAGTTTTAATTGGAGAATCAATGCTGAGACATTCTAACAAGTGAATCAGTTAAATCTCTTAATAAAGTAGTCCTAATAGGCTGTATTGAAATCCTCTAACAAGGTTCTTACTTTATTATGAGTTGAAGTCCTTTAACAAGGCACACTTTTAATAGGGTGTTGAAATCCTTTAATAGGGTAAGACCTAACAATCTTTGTAAGCCTTTAATAGGGTAGACCTTTCATAAGGTAGATCATGTTTCATGATCAAACATTGTAACTTTCATTGGATACACTTTACTACTATAGTGAAGATTTGTGTGTATCATCCCCACCCCAGTTTTACCTTCTCATTGGATGATTTCTAGGTAATCATATCTAGTGTAATATATGTGTGAATGCTTACTTGTTTGCATGCTTTACATGGTATTTCAACTTACTTATTGAATGTATGAGATGGATGTGTGGTGAATATTTTATGGGTTAAAATTTTGAACTACTGATTCACCCACCACCTCCCCCCCCCAATCTTACAAGTTTACCTTTCCTATTGTAATTCTAACAAATAGAGGAATACAACTACTACACCTATATTTGGAGTATACTACTACAACTATAAAAAATAATGGGCATAGAGCATTTGAGTGTAGATAATAATAATTTTATAAAAAAAAAAAAACCCTATTGGTCCAATCAGACAAAGAAGAATAATGCATCTAACAATACATGTTCCAAGTGTCACAAGTTTAGACATCAAAGCGAGAATTGTAGGATTCAAGTATAGTTAAAAAATTATACAAAAGACAAAGGAAAAGGCAAAGTAGACATTGAGTAAGTGAGTAATGAAATGAACTAGAACATGGAATCAGTGGAGCTAATGGAGTCGAGGTCACCCAATCTAATGCAGAAGGTGATCATTTCATCTTTAACTAAGAAAAAGAGGTGTGTATGGAATTGTATACCTAAATGATATATTATACATTATTACTTTACATAAATGAGTGCCAAAAGTTCATATTTTCATATATAAAATGCATGAAAACAAAGTTTTTGAAAGGTTTTTAATTATTAGTAAGTTGTCTATGTTGACCAAGCATTGTAACATAGACCAAGCATTGTAATAGAGATCAAAGGCTATGGATGACACTAAGATGTTATGTTAGCTGGCTTCCACTCAATGAAATATACAACATTAATGGTGAGCCTAATCAATCAAAGGATGAGGTATATAACAAATTTAGAGTACATTACTTCATACCTTGCATTTATATTTTTGAAGATCTCAGAGTGATTAAGTGATTTCAAGCAACTATCAGAGATTTCAAGAAGCTATTTGATCAAAGAGTTTGAACTAGTAAAGAGCATGAATGAGTGTCGGGTATCCATAAAAGGAAGCACATCAAACCCTAGTTATGATCATGTCAACTTCATCGACCATTAGAATGAGTCAAAAGGTTAGTAATATTCAACTGGTGAAGAGTGATGCCTATCCTCCACCAAAAATTCATGTTATTCCAGAGATTGTTGTTAAAGGAGACTCAATGGGTGTGTCATCCTTGATACCACCTAAAGTCATCATGATTCATGATCTTATAAGTTGGTACATGTGCAAAATTGGAGAAGTTGGAGATTATAAAATGATGAAATCTTATGAGAAGTTGTGTAGTGAAGGAACTTTGAAAGATGGGTTTTAGATTATTGAGAGGAAAAGGTTAACTCAAGCCCTAGAATTTTTGAGAGATTTCAAAATGGAATGGATCAAATTTATCTTGAGTAGAGTTCATGATATGAAGTACTAGTTACATAATGGACTAGTAGAAATCACTAAAAATATGATACATATGGTTACACGTTATCCATCCCTAGATAGGAAGAAAACCATGTGATGCTTAAGCTAAGGACAAATTGAGGCCAATATAGGAGCTAAGTGGAATGGACGAGGTTTTTCCATTACAAGCATCTATGACCCACTCACAGAATTTGAAGTGAGAGTCGTTGCTCACAAATTCTATCAATCAAGCACATTGAATAGTGTGTCATGTATCATTGTGGACCAAGCATGGAAGATTGTGATGAAGGATCATGAGTTTGATCTTTTCAAGCTATACTTGCTACAACTAGTAGAAAACCTATCATCAATAAGGAAGGAAAAGAATTCAATGTGTAAGTTTGGCTCCCTAATTGTTTGTACATTCTTTTATATGCATAAGTATTTTCTTGGTATAGGTAATGTTGTATGGGAACAAGAAAAACTAGTAACAAGGCAAACCAATGAGTTTATTACTCAATTGGGAGACAATTTTGATAATGCAATGAGTATATATTTTGATGAATTCAAGTTGAAGATGAAAAGGAGAATGAGAGTTCTAGAGGAATTGGTCACAAAATATTACAGTGACATTTGTTTTCTTATTGATATAGACAAAAAATTTGTGCAAGAAGTGAAGCCAAGGAAGGCATCGCTACAAAGTTTTGATTATGAGATAGATAATGATATTGTAAGTGCAAACATTGAAGCACTGTTAAAAGAAGAGAAATATGTCAAGGCCAAACCTTTTGGAAAATATGAAGAAGCCAAGGCAAGGATAACAATGAACATTAAGATAGCTTCTAAGGAGAAGAAAAGAAAGAAGATGATTGAAAACCTAGAAGCTAAACTAGGCACCCTAAGCAATGGAAAAGGACCATTGCAATTAACTCAAGGTCTTGGTGAAGACAAAGAACAAGAAAATGGTGATGAGGAAGATGAAGTAGAAGAAGTTGACAAGGGTAAAGTCTTGGTTGTTGTCATGTAAATGAACAAGAAGGAAGTGACACCACCACCACCAACTAAGCCAAGGACCGAGGCAACTGCTATTGCTAAGTAGTCTGCAAAGCAAAAAGTAGAAGAGACTACTAAATCAAGAAAACCTTGAACTAGAAGAACAAGATTGGTGAGAGGACCACCTTAGAGGAAAGGAAGTCTATTGATGAGGTATGTTTAGATATAAAAAATTCTCCAAGATTATCTAGTTTTATATTTGTAAAATATGACACACTAGATGATGATGACAATAATAGGATTGAAGAAGTTGTGATAGAAATGATGTTAAATTTCAAGATGGCTCCGAAGCATAAGATACCTCAAGATCTTTTGGCAATATTAGAGAGAAGGTGGCAGTAGGTAGAGGTAGTAGAAAATCATATAAGATCTGACACATTAGTCAAAGTTATGCCTAATCTATCAAAAGAACATAAGGATACATTTTTGAAGCAATACAGGAACATGTTTGTCCCAAAATTCAGATCATTTTTTATGCTAGTAAATAAAGAGGAAGTTATACAATAGCAAAGTGAGTTGTTGTAGAAGATCATTTTTGGGCTAACTACAAAGAAGGTAGAGACTATGAACATTGATGATGAACATAGCAGTGGAGAAATATCAACTGTGTTGAGTCCTCAAGAAAGCATGTCAACACCCTTTGCACTCTAGAAGTCGAGCAATCAAGGCTTACAAATGAAAATTATGGTGAAGATAGAGAATCAAATGATAAGATTGTTTCAGTACCTCAAATTGAGGATAATAAATAATTGAATAAGATTGAACTAAGAACAACTATTGCTATCTCAAGTATCGATGTGCAAGAAAGACTGAGTGGTGACACCCCATCACCTACTCCTAAGGTAGTGCCAAGCAGTAGCACCCCTTCACTGAATAGGAAGAGAAAAGAAATGAAAGATATTTCACCAGATATTGAGGTTAGTCTGGATGAAAATATTTAGAGATGCCACAATTTGATTTGGAAAATCTCACCTTGCCAAAAGACTTTTTGCTACAAGAAAATTTGAAGAAGAAGAAAAGACAAGAAGAGCTAAGTAGAGAGCTAAAGTAGTAGGAGACATTATAAGATATAAAGAATATTTTTGTTGATGCTTTTGAGATACAAAAATTAGATGAAGAGACATCTATCACTGATCAACTTGTACATATAATTGATCAAGTAAGTGCTAAATTTTTTGAATCCAATGACAAGCTAATGGATTAGTCAGTAAGAAGAGCTGAGACCAAGGTTATGGAAACATTTTTCATAACTATAGATGATCAGAAAGTGTTATTTCAAGAAAAAATAGTAATGATGGATATTATACAGAGGGTACAACATGTGTATACAATTTTGTCAAGTGTGCCAAGATTTATAGACAATATTCAAGCACAAGTAGATAAGACCTAGGCTAAGATGAAAGCATCTAGTAGTGTTAACTTAGAGTTAGGATCTAGGACTGATCACTACAATATTTTATTGAATGATCAAGGTACAATGGCTAAGCTTCAGGTAGTTGATAGCAACATGAGATCCAAATTGATCTCAATTTAGGCAATGATGATACCTCATTTGGAGGTCATGTGGAGAGAACTAAAAACAGTCCAGGATCTTATCATAGAAGATCATAACTTATCAATGATTGAGAGTTTCATAGATTTAGTTGCAAGACTAAAACTATAGAATCAAATTTTGGAGGCAAATAAGAACCACATGGCATCATGCTCTAGCCATGACTAATAGAGTTCACAAGGAATTCATTGAAACATATGGATTACTTCAACTTTTTCAACCCCAGTAGTAGTGACATCAAGTGTTCAAAAATAAGGGGGAAATGTATACAAGGGAGAAATGTATATAGAAGAGGGAGTATATTATTAAAGGAAAGAATAAATATATATATAGGTATAGCATAAAGGTTGTAATGAATTTATTATTCATAATTCATAAGACTTAGGGGGAGAGCTCAATTTTTGTATTGATATGACAATGTGATGTAAATATGACAAAGTGTTTTTTCCACTAGTGTTAAAGGGGGAGATTATTGGTATTTGTAGCTATTTTTGTCTATTAGTGTCAACCATTTAGTCATTTATAAGGAAGAGTCAAATGGTCATCACAGTGACCGAGCTACTCTACATAGGCCGAGTCATGTACATAAGATAGTATGTATTGAGTAATTCTATAGAATTTGAGTAAGTGTATGGTCACAGAGTAATTTTTTATATGTACCAAGCTTATCATGGATGGAGTAAGTCATCAACGAATGGATCAAGCAAGTCATCAACGACTGGGTGAAATTCCAAGTATATAAGAACTAGTTGATATAGTATGTGTCAAGCACAAAATATGTTGAGCATCATAAGGTTAGAAAAGGCTAAGCAACAATAGTGTCAAGAATCATAAATAGTAAAGGTTAAGCAATGCAAAGTTAACATAAAAATTAGGAATAGAACAATGTTTTAGGCAAAATGATTATTAGGTCAACTTGGAAGGTTTATTTAAGTTTTGAAGGGGTTGTTACAAAACATTTAATACTTGAAGAGATTGTTACAAAATATTTACATGACATGGATCACATATCCCTATGTGTATGTTCAATGATCAGGATGAAGAGGCAA
This sequence comes from Cupressus sempervirens, assembly GCA_028749045.1. Taxonomy (NCBI): domain Eukaryota; kingdom Viridiplantae; phylum Streptophyta; class Pinopsida; order Cupressales; family Cupressaceae; genus Cupressus; species Cupressus sempervirens. The sequence continues at coordinate 91,952,419 of CM053792.1, forward strand.
ACATAGAACCATCTAGAAGATTCTTCATGGAATCTTTAAATAGGGATGATCTTGACCTAGATCACAATATATGAGACATGAGTAGAGATAAGATTGGGATTAAGAATATCAGAAGTCATTCAAGGGTTCTATTATCATCTAAAAAAGTAAGTGACCTATTCATAAGTAGTGAATATTAAAGGAAAAGAAAAGAGTTATCAGATTAGAGGAGAGTATCAATAAGGAGGAGACTCAAAATTATCTTGCAGAGAAAACTAAGAGTTGGGTACTAAATCAGATTTAACAAACTTGAATTCAGGTATATCTCTAAATAGAGTGGTCTTAAAAAATCTTTGTAAATCTCCTAACAGAGTCCTTACTTAGTTGTAAGTATCAAATCATTTCACAAGGTGGAACCTAATATTTTCTTAAGTGTTTAATAGGATAGACTCCTCAAAGAGTAGATCATATATTATAGTCAAACATTGTAACCTTAATTGGTTAACTTTATTACTACAATAGTGAAAATTTGTGGATGTTATCCCTACCCCATTTTTACCTTCAGCATGGAGGATTTCTAGGTAACAAATATTGTGTTATGTGTTATTACTTTCATGCATGTGATTGAATTGATTTACATGTTACAATAAATTTATATTTATAGTTTTCCATGCATCAATTATTATTGGATGTGGATGAATATGAGAAAAAGTCTAAAGTGTAATAGATTTTGATTCACCTCCCCACCCCCCGCGCAGTATCTAATTTACACCTTCATAAATCAATAGTTGTTTCAGTCTAGGATCAAGCATGATCTCATGGATCTGCAAAAGGCAATCTTTAGTTTCTTAGAGTTAAACTAAAGAAAAATACATTGCAGATGCAAAGGGAACAAGAGAATTAGTGTGGATTCAAAAACTTCTTGTAGGTCTATTTGGTGAACCTCTGAAACCTACCATCATTCACTGTGATAATCAAAGTTGCACCAAGTTATTTGTGAATCCGATATTTCATGATAGATCAAAGCATGTAGAGATTCTTTACCACTATGTAAGAGACATGGTGGAAAGGGGAGCTATCCACTTTAGAAAGAAACTCGGTATGATTAAAATGTAATTTTTTGAGATTAAGTCTTAATATTGTATTAATATGTATATAAAGATGTTTAAAGTGTAAACTCTTTTATAATATGTGTGACTCTATTATTTATGGGCCTATCCTATTTACATTGTTAAAAGGTGATGATCTTTTTATGGAATGTTGACTCTAACATTATAAGGTGACGAATTTGTAATCATTAGATTACTATCATGATGAATATCATGTGACTTGATATTCATGGACAATTCATGATATTTAAAAGGACATATTGATAGATATCATGTGATGTGATATTTGTAGAAAATCATTATGTTCTCTTATCACGGTGGATATTATGAGATCTAACATCTATGGATATACCATGATCTCAGATGATAGATATCATAAAACTTGATGTCTGTGCACACACCATAACTAGGAAGAATATCATGAGACTTGATAGTCTTAAGCATATCAAAAATAAGGTGATATCATTTTTCTAACAAGGAAACAGTATTCACACACACACACACACACACACACACACAGAGAGAGAGAGAGAGAGAGAGAGAGAGAGAGAGAGAGAGATGCATTGTCTTCCCTAACTAAGAGGGAGGTGTTAGGGTATAAAGCTTTGGTCAGAAAAATTGATTATATCAAAATCTATATGCATGTATATATGTATAATTATTGTATATCTTTTGTATCTCATATGCCAATCCCTTCTTTGAATTAGTATTGAATTGAATTGCTAGGATTAACCAAAAATAGAAATAACAATTACATGCAAATGTAACCAATATTAGAAAATAATAAATCACATAGAAGAGAACACAAGACACAAGGATTTAACGTGGTTCACCCAATCCCTAGGCTACATCCACCTATTGGCGCTCAAAATTGTAGCTTGAATTTTGAGCAATTTAAAAAAATCAGGCCTATAAATGCTTTGTGAAGCCTATGTACCCCGCTGTTGAGTTAAGGCATAAATGGTGTTTAATGTTTCTAACACCCTTCATTTAGCCTGTTCACATGTTCCATGATGATAAATTGACATCCTGAGTCATTTGGTGAAGTCTTGTTTTGAGCCAATGTCATTTCTACATTTTACCCTAAGTATCAAACAGTGACAGCAGGTTGTGTTTACCATTGAATATCTCGCACCCATAAAAGTTTTAGGACTTACCACTTTGGGAATGTCTAGTGCCCATACTTGAGAACCTATGTTTCAGATTTCAAGCCATTTTGAGTTCATTTGACTAGGTTTTGAATCCCTCAAAGTTGGTCAGTTACTGTTTTCATGCTTTTGCAGTTACATCAAAATTCTGGGAAGTCCTGTTTGACTTGTAATAACTTTTGACCAGTTGATCAAAATGTTGAAATTCCTTTTGCGTTGTATTTTAGAGGTTAGAGAATTGTTATCTTTCAAGTTTCAACTTATGATGAATCCGTTTGATAAGTTTTCAAATGCGATTCCAAACGCAATTTATAACTTTAAACTGGTATCAGCATTTGCAAATTTGTCGGAACTCTTGTTCGTGACATTATAACTTGAAATTCATCATTGGTGAGATTGAATGGATTGTACCACTAAATTTTCCTCCAAAAATACTTTAAGTGTGTCAGTTTTCAAGTTTTGATGAATCCATATGCACATTTTTCTAGAATTTCGTTTGCAAAAATCACTTTTCTACCATTGCCTCAATCTGCAAAATCCAAGTAGCCCACTTTGAATGCTCGCCAAATGCATCCTGTTATTCATCATGAGACCAAATTATAGATCCATAATTTCCTCATGATAGAGAACCAATGACCTAGTTTTCATTTCCCCATGTGCTCATTTGCCCAGTTTTCAAAGCCAGATCCCAACCTAGTTTACTACTTTTTAACGTGTTTACTTGCAGGAGATTCTGAGAGGTCAACTTTGACAGAAAATATCTTTTGACTCCAAATTATTCATGAGACGAGATTCGAAAAGGTGGAAATATGTGGAGCAGAGATTCAATGTGCCAGTTTTTAGAGCTTGGTCAGGTGTTTGGGTCAATTTGTAAGGCCAGTCAACAGACCTCCTGGCATGAAAATGACAGTTTGCAAAAAATGATAAAATGAGATTTTAATGATCAATTAATGATCAAAATCAAATCCAGTGGATATTAAAAGGTTAACAGGCTTGTTTGAGGATTTAGTCATTTAGAAACAAATTTTTGTTTAGCCAGTTCCACTTTGGGGCCCGACTGATTATACTAGACTATTAAGATTGATGAGATGGGGGATTGAAGATACTCAGAGAATAAAATGATATTGATCATATGGATGGTTTCAAGGATTTCACTCTCGACCCTGTGAATTTCGCTAAGAAAGAAATGAGAGAATTTATTGGAGAACTTCATGCTAATGGGTAGAAGTATGTTCTCATAGTTGATCCAGGAATCAACATAAACAAAACATACAAAACATGTCAGAGAGGAATATGAGATGATATTTTTGTGAAAAAAGCAAGTGCTCCTTACATTGCACAACTATGGTCAGGTCCAATCTATTTTCCAGATTTTTTTTAACCTAAAGACCCTTTCTTTCTAGGAGAATGAGATCTTTGAATTTCACAAAATGATTCCATTTGATGGCGTTTGGCTTGATATGAACGAGTGTACAAATGAGTGCAGTGAAATATGCTCCTTACCAAAGGATGGTGATTGCCCAAGAAAATATGGACAGATAGCTTCATAATGCTGTTTGATTTTCACTAATGCCAATAGCACCATTTGGTTTGAAGACCTCATATAAAGTAAGGAGAAGCTCATGGCTTACAAAAGAGAGTCAACGGTTTTAAAAGAAAAAGCAAGAACATGTGCAAAAGAAGACCAAGGCAGGGCACTTGATTGAAGAGAACCCCATGCTGTAGATGGAGATTCACACATTTTTCACCCAGCGCCATGACCACATTCAATGTGGAGAGGTTGCAGTCAATGAAATGAGCAAAAAGGAAGGGAAGTCGATGCCATGAAGAGGAGATCCCACGCTGGAGCATATTGGAAGATCACGTGTGAACATAGATGGAGCTGACCAGTCAAATAGCAGGGGAATCCCATGATGAATTTGTAGAGGAGGTCACAGTCAAAGTAGACCTGCATGGGAATAGACAACCCCATGCATAAGGCAGGGTCTCCACATTAATTGGTGCCACAGTTTGCAAGTAAGGGAGGGAGCCTGCAAAATTTTAAGAAGGAATGTCTGCCTGTATCCCACGTTAATGAGAATATAGTAGATGTGACGTCTAGAATAGGACATGGCTTATAAAAGAGTTACATGTCTAGCAACTGGGAAAAGAGTTGCAGCACCATTGAAGACCCACGCGAAGGAAACATAGCATGCAAGGAAAAAGCTACAGTCTCCAGCTCATGCAAATCATGAATAGAGCAGACTCCACGCAAGTAAAAGGGAAAGCCACGATGAATCTTTATCCCACATTACCTGTGGGTTAAACCTTTTTAATCCTTAAATAGTATCTTGTGCAATATGCATTGTAAATTAGAGAAAGGGGCTTTTTGAAGCCGCTTGTTGTGAGGTGGACCCCAGTGCAATGGTGATTTAAGAATAAATTTTGAACAAAGATGCAGTCTAAAGGATGGATGACATCAGCAATTTTGAAGGCAACCAAAAAATTCAAAGATTTGGCACCTTGCTACTTCATCAGCCAAAAAATTTCAAAAAATCCAGCTAGTGACATAGCGAGTCACCGGGAAAACCCCAAAAATCTAGCGAAAACAAGTGAATGGAGATGGAACAAGGTCACGACACATGTCCAGATCGGAGGGTCGTCACTAACTCACCAAGAGAAAGTTGCACGAAAGTTATCATAGCGACATGGTGAGGATTGATGCAATGATGACACATGGTATGGGTTCTAAGGCAGATGGTGATGTGGCAGAGGATGACACGTGTCGTTATGTCACTATGTCACTAATGATGTGGCGGTTGTTGACTCAGATAGCGACATAGCAAGGATTGATATGGTGATGACACATGGCAAGTGATGGAGACTAGGTGAGCCAATCAAGGGGTGACATGTGTCCTCAAGTCGGTCAAACCTGGGGTTGACCCCAAATTCATAGGATGAGCAACAATTTGGAGATAATAAAAAATGATATTTTATTATTTTTTTACAAATATTGCATGTGCAATCCAACTTTTAAATCAAAGCAGGCATTATTCTAAAGTTTTAACTTTAGATTTATCTAAATTTTTCAAAATTTAATTTTCAAAGATGTTGTAGACTGAGTGTTCTACCAGGGGAGTGTTTTTCAAATTGAGATTTTGGGCATTTTTGGAAGGCTAGATATGCACTCCAATATACCACTAGAACTAGGAGAACCTAAATTTTCCAAATTTGAGTTTTTTTCTTGCACATGTGCTCACCAGTTTGAGCTATAGATCAATTTGTGAAATTAGGGGCATTGGCAACGGAACAGGAAAATATGATCATTAATCATTAGAGTTTGTTGCATGGCAGTTTTGAAGACCTTTTGGAATCTAAATGTGAAGAAAATCAAGCTTAAACAGTTTTCTTGCATCCTATAAGCCATTTTCAACTAATTTGTTACTTTTACCGAGTTCATTTCAACACCAAAATCAGTTGCATCCTTTCATCATTAGATTTCTGAGATATTTTGATGCCTTTGGAGGGTAAAATGATGGGGATTTGATTTTCAGTTAGAGAGAAAAGATAAGAAAGATGGTTTTAACCTGCTGAGAAGGTTTTTCGAGTGGACAAGTGTCATGATTCAATCTGGGAAATTTCTTCTTTCCTATATCTTTC